>JBBBDQ010000563.1:22500-622500 GCA_037127315.1 Ascarosepion bandense | reverse complement strand
AGGTAAATTCCCATTCAAAGAACAACACGTGGCATGGAGCTGTAATGGCTGCTGATAACTTGGCCAAAGTAGCTTCGCATAACAGAATAAATATAAATTTCAAACTTTTTTTTTTTCCCTCCTAAATGAAGCATGAACTCCAAAAAGGGGGGGGGAGAACAAAAACATAGATATATATATAAAAACAAAAAAAAAAAAAAAAAACAAACGGAAAATACCTCACAGTTTAACACAGGAAATTTGAATTAAGATTCATTCTTCAATTCTTGCTTTTCCCAAATATCAAAGCGAGTCGGCCTGCTAGGTAAATTCCCATTCAAAGAACAACACGTGGCATGGAGCTGTAATGGCTGCTGATAACTTGGCCAAAGTAGCTTCGCATAACAGAATAAATATAAATTTCAAACTTTTTTTTTTCCCTCCTAAATGAAGCATGAACTCCAAAAAGGGGGGGGGGAGAACAAAAACATAGATATATATATAAAAACAAAAAAAAAAAAACAAAAAAAAAAACAAACGGAAAATACCTCACAGTTTAACACAGGAAATTTGAATTAAGATTCATTCTTCAATTCTTGCTTTTCCCAAATATCAAAGCGAGTCGGCCTGCTAGGTAAATTCCCATTCAAAGAACAACACGTGGCATGGAGCTGTAATGGCTGCTGATAACTTGGCCAAAGTAGCTTCGCATAACAGAATAAATATAAATTTCAAACTTTTTTTTTTCCCTCCTAAATGAAGCATGAACTCCAAAAAGGGGGGGGGGAGAACAAAAACATAGATATATATATAAAAACAAAAAAAAAAAAAAAAAACAAACGGAAAATACCTCACAGTTTAACACAGGAAATTTGAATTAAGATTCATTCTTCAATTCTTGCTTCAAATGAGAGTTTATTACTTGCTCTTGCTAACATATAACATAGCCACATAAAAACTGAAGAGGTGATGTACATTGCCAAGTAAGTCATTCTTCATGCTCAGGAATTAAAACAAATACAGTCAAGTGGGAGTTTATTACCTGTTTTTGCTAACATATAACATAGCCACATAAAACTGAAGAGGTGATGTGCATTGCCAAGTAAGTCATTCTTCATGCTCAGGAATTAAAACACATCCAATCAAATGAGAGTTTATTACTTGCTCTTGCTAACATATAACATAGCCACATAAAACTGAAGAGGTGATGTGCATTGCCAAGTAAGTCATTCTTCATGCTCAGGAATTAAAACACATCCAATCAAATGAGAGTTTATTACATGCTCTTGCTAACATATAACATAGCCACATAAAAACTGAAGAGGTGATGTCCATTGCCAAGTAAGTCATTCTTCATGCTCAGGAATTAAAACACATCCAATCAAATGAGAGTTTATTACTTGCTCTTGCTAACATAAAACATAGCCACATAAAAACTGAAGAGGTGATGTACATTGCCAAGTAAGTCATTCTTCATGCTCAGGAATTTCAACAAATACAGTCAAGTGGGAGTTTATTACCTGTTTTTGCTAACATATAACATAGCCACATAATAACTGAAGAGGTGATGTGCATTGCCAAATAAGTCATTCTTCATGCTCAGGAATTTCAACAAATACAGTGAAGTGGGAGTTTATAACCGGTTTTTGCTAACATATAACATAGCCACATAAAAACTGAAGAGGTGATGTGCATTGCCAAGTAAGTCTTTCTTCATGCTCAGGAATTAAAACACATCCAATCAAATGAGAGTTTATTACTTGCTCTTGCTAACATAAAACATAGCCACATAAAAACTGAAGAGGTGATGTACATTGCCAAGTAAGTCATTCTTCATGCTCAGGAATTTCAACAAATACAGTCAAGTGGGAGTTTATTACCTGTTTTTGCTAACATATAACATAGCCACATAATAACTGAAGAGGTAATGTCCATTGCCAAGCAAGTCATTCTTCATGCTCAGGAATTTCAGCAAATACAGTCAAGTGGGAGTTATAACCTGTTTTTGCTAACATATAACATAGCCACATAAGAAGCAGAGGTGATGTGCATTGCCAAGTAGTCTTTCTTCATGCTCAGGAATTAAAACACATCCAATCAAATGAGAGTTTATTACTTGCTCTTGCTAACATAAAACATAGCCACATAAAAACTGAAGAGGTGATGTACATTGCCAAGTAAGTCATTCTTCATGCTCAAGAATTTCAACAAATACAGTCAAGTGGGAGTTTATTACCTGTTTTTCCTTTAACATATAACATAGCCACATAAAACTGAAGAGGTGATGTGCATTGCCAAGTAAGTCATTCTTCATGCTCCAGGAATTTAAACACATCCAATCAAATGAGAGTTTATTACTTGCTCTTGCTAACATATAACATAGCCACATAAAAACTGAAGAGGTGATGTACATTGCCAAGTAAGTCATTCTTCATGCTCAGGAATTTCAACAAATACAGTCAAGTGGGAGTTTGTGTGCCTGTTTTTGCTAACATATAACATAGCCACATAAAACTGAAGAGGTGATGTGCATTGCCAAGTAAGTCATTCTTCATGCTCAGGAATTAGAAAACACATCCAATCAAATGAGAGTTGTTAACGCTCTTGCTAACATGTAACATAGCCACATAATACTGAAGGAGGTGATGTACATTGCCAAGTAAGTCGTTCTTCATGCTCAGGAATTAAAACACATCCAATCAAATGAGGTTATTACTTGCTCTTGCTAACATATAACATAGCCACATAAAAAACTGAAGAGGTGATGTGTGCATTGCCAAGTAAGTCATTCTTCATGCTCAGGAATTAAAACACATCCAATCAAATGAGGATTTATTACTTGCTCTTGCTAACATGTAACATAGCCATAAAAACTGAAGAGGTGATGTGCATTGCCAAGTAAGTCTTTCTTCATGCTCAGGAATTAAAACACATCAATCCGTGAGAGTTTATTACTTGCTCTTGCTAACATATAACATAGCCACATAAAAACTGAGAAGAGGTGGTCATTGCCAAGTAAGTCATTCTTCATGCTCAGGAATTAAAACACATCCAATCAAATGAGAGTTTATTACTTGCTCTTGCTAACATATAACATAGCCACATAAAAACTGAAGAGGTGATGTGCATTGCCAAGTAAGTCTTTCTTCATGCTCAGGAATTAAAACACATCCAATCAAATGAGAGTTTATTACTTGCTCTTGCTAACATATAACATAGCCACATAAAAACTGAAGAGGTGATGTACATTGCCAAGTAAGTCATTCTTCATGCTCAGGAATTAAAACACATCCAATCAAATGAGAGTTTATTACTTGCTCTTGCTAACATATAACATAGCCACATAAAAACTGAAGAGGTGATGTGCATTGCCAAGTAAGTCTTTCTTCATGCTCAGGAATTAAAACACATCCAATCAAATGAGAGTTTGTGCTTGCTCTTGCTAACATATAACATAGCCACATAAAAACTGAAGGAGTGATGTACATTGCCAAGTAAGTCATTCTTCATGCTCAGGAATTAAAACACATCCAATCAAATGAGAGTTTATTACTTGCTCTTGCTAACATATAACATAGCCATAAAAACTGAAGAGGTGATGTGCATTGCCAAGTAAGTCATTCTTCATGCTCAGGAATTAAAACACATCCAATCAAATGAGAGTTTATTACTTGCTCTTGCTAACATATAACATAGCCACATAAAAACTGAAGAGGTGATGTGCATTGCCAAGTAAGTCATTCTTCATGCTCAGGAATTAAAACACATCCAATCAAATGAGAGTTTATTACTTGCTCTTGCTAACATATAACATAGCCACATAAACTGAAGAGGTGATGTGCATTGCCAAGTAAGTCTTTCTTCATGCTCAGGAATTAAAACACATCCAATCAAATGAGAGTTTATTACTTGCTCTTGCTAACATATAACATAGCCACATAAAAACTGAAGAGGTGATGTACATTGCCAAGTAAGTCATTCTTCATGCTCAGGAATTTCAACAAATACAGTCAAGTGGGAGTTTATTACCTGTTTTTGCTAACATATAACATAGCCACATAATAACTGGAAGGTGATGTGCATTACCAAGTAAGTCATTCTTCATGCTCAGGAATTAAAACACATCCAATCAAATGAGAGTTTATTACTTGCTCTTGCTAACATATAACATAGCCACATAATAACTGAAGAGGTAATGTCCATTGCCAAGTAAGTCATTCTTCATGCTCAGGAATTTCAACAAATACAGTCAAGTGGGAGTTTATTACCTGTTTTTGCTAACATATAACATAGCCACATAATAACTGAAGAGGTGATGTGCATTGCCAAGTAAGTCATTCTTCATGCTCAGGAATTAAAACACATCCAATCAAATGAGAGTTTATTACTTGCTCTTGCTAACATATAACATAGCCACATAAAAACTGAAGAGGTGATGTACATTGCCAAGTAAGTCATTCTTCATGCTCAGGAATTTCAACAAATACAGTCAAGTGGGAGTTTATTACCTGTTTTTGCTAACATATAACATAGCCACATAAAACTGAAGAGGTGATGTGCATTGCCAAGTAAGTCATTCTTCATGCTCAGGAATTAAAACATCCAATCAAATGAGAGTTTATTACTTGCTCTTGCTAACATATAACATAGCCACATAAAAACTGAAGAGGTGATGTACATTGCCAAGTAAGTCATTCTTCATGCTCAGAATTTCAACAAATACAGTCAAGTGGGAGTTTATTACCTGTTTTGCTAACATATAACATAGCCACATAATAACTGAAGAGGTGATGTGCATTGCCAAGTAAGTCATTCTTCATGCTCAGAGATTAAAACACATCCAATCAAATGAGAGTTTATTACTTGCTCTTGCTAACATATAACATAGCCACACAAAAACTGAAGAGGTGATGTACATTGCCAAGTAAGTCATTCTTCATGCTCAGGAATTTCAACAAATACAGTCAAGTGGGAGTTTATTACCTGTTTTGCTAACATATAACATAGCCACATAATAACTGAAGAGGTGATGTGCATTGCCAAGTAAGTCATTCTTCATGCTCAGGAATTAAAACACATCCAATCAAATGAGAGTTTATTACTTGCTCTTGCTAACATATAACATAGCCACATAAAAACTGAAGGTGATGTACATTGCCAAGTAAGTCATTCTTCATGCTCAGGAATTTCAACAAATACAGTCAAGTGGGAGTTTATTACCTGTTTTTGCTAACATATAACATAGCCACATAATAACTGAAGAGGTGATGTGCATTGCCAAGTAAGTCATTCTTCATGCTCAGGAATTAAAACACATCCAATCAAATGAGAGTTTATTACTTGCTCTTGCTAACATATAACATAGCCACATAAAAACTGAAGAGGTGATGTACATTGCCAAGTAAGTCATTCTTCATGCTCAGGAATTTCAACAAATACAGTCAAGTGGGAGTTTATTACCTGTTTTTGCTAACATATAACATAGCCACATAAAAACTGAAGAGGTGATGTACATTGCCAAGTAAGTCATTCTTCATGCTCAGGAATTTCAACAAATACAGTCAAGTGGGAGTTTATTACCTGTTTTTGCTAACATATAACACAGCACATAATAACTGAAGAGGTGATGTGCATGCCAAGTAAGTCATTCTTCATGCTCAGGAATTAAAACACATCCAATCAAATGAGAGTTTGTTAACTTGCTCTTGCTAACATATAACATAGCCACATAATAACAGAGTGTGTCATTGCCAAGTAAGTCATTCTTCATGCTCAGGAATTTCAACAAATACAGTCAAGTGGGAGTTTATTACCTGTTTTTGCTAACATATAACATAGCCACATAATAACTGAAGAGGTGATGTGCATTGCCAAGTAAGTCATTCTTCATGCTCAGGAATTAAAACACACATCCAATCAAATGAGAGTTTATTACTTGCTCTTGCTAACATATAACATAGCCACATAAAAACTGAAGAGGTGATGTACATTGCCAAGTAAGTCATTCTTCATGCTCAGGAATTTCAACAAATACAGTCAAGTGGGAGTTTATTACCTGTTTTTGCTAACATATAACATAGCCACATAATAACTGAAGAAGGTGATGTGCATTGCCAAGTAAGTCATTCTTCATGCTCAGGAATTAAAACACATCCAATCAAATGAGAGTTTATTACTTGCTCTTGCTAACATATAACATAGCCACATAAAAACTGAAGAGGTGATGTACATTGCCAAGTAAGTCATTCTTCATGCTCAGGAATTTCAACAAATACAGTCAAGTGGGAGTTTTATTACCTGTTTTGCCTAACATATAACATAGCCACATAAAAACTGAAGAGGTGATGTACATTTACCAAGTAAAAGTCATTCTTCATGCTCAGAGATTTCAACAAATACAGTCAAGTGGGAGTTTATTACCTGTTTTTGCTAACATATAACATAGCCACATAATAACTGAAGAGGTGATGTGCATTGCCAAGTAAGTCATTCTTCATGCTCAGGAATTAAAACACATCCAATCAAATGAGAGTTTATTACTTGCTCTTGCTAACATATAACATAGCCACTAAAAACTGAAGAGGTGATGTACATTGCCAAGTAAGTCATTCTTCATGCTCAGGAATTTCAACAAATACAGTCAAGTGGGAGTTTATTACCTGTTTTTGCTAACATATAACATAGCCACATAATAACTGAAGAGGTGATGTGCATTGCCAAGTAAGTCATTCTTCATGCTCAGGAATTAAAACACATCCAATCAAATGAGAGTTTATTACTTGCTCTTGCTAACATATAACATAGCCACATAAAAACTGAAGAGGTGATGTACATTGCCAAGTAAGTCATTCTTCATGCTCAGGAATTTCAACAAATACAGTCAAGTGGGAGTTTATTACCTGTTTTTGCTAACATATAACATAGCCACATAAAACTGAAGAGGTGATGTGCATTGCCAAGTAAGTCATTCTTCATGCTCAGGAATTAAAACACATCCAATCAAATGAGAGTTTATTACTTGCTCTTGCTAACATATAACATAGCCACATAATAACTGAAGAGGTAATGTCCATTGCCAAGTAAGTCATTCTTCATGCTCAGGAATTTCAACAAATACAGTCAAGTGGGAGTTTATTACCTGTTTTTGCTAACATATAACATAGCCACATAATAACTGAAGAGGTGATGTGCATTGCCAAGTAAGTCATTCTTCATGCTCAGGAATTAAAACACATCCAATCAAATGAGAGTTTATTACTTGCTCTTGCTAACATATAACATAGCCACATAAAAACTGAAGGAGTGATGTACATTGCCAAGTAAGTCATTCTTCATGCTCAGGAATTTCAACAAATACAGTCAAGTGGGAGTTTATTACCTGTTTTTGCCCCAACATATAACATAGCCACATAATAACTGAAGAGGTGATGTGCATTGCCAAGTAAGTCATTCTTCATGCTCAGGAATTAAAACACATCCAATCAAATGAGAGTTTATTACTTGCTCTTGCTAACATATAACATAGCCACATAAAAACTGAAGAGGTGATGTACATTGCCAAGTAAGTCATTCTTCATGCTCAGGAATTTCAACAAATACAGTCAAGTGGGGGTTTATTACCTGTTTTTGCTAACATATAACATAGCCACATAAAACTGAAGGGTGATGTGCATTGCCAAGTAAGTCATTCTTCATGCTCAGGAATTAAAACACATCCAATCAAATGAGAGTTTTATTACTTGCTCTTGCTAACATATAACATAGCCACATAACTGAAGAGGTAATGTCCATTGCCAAGTAAGTCATTCTTCATGCTCAGGAATTTCAACAAATACAGTCAAGTGGGAGTTTATTACCTGTTTTTTGCTAACATATAACATAGCCACATAATAACTGAAGAGGTGATGTGCATTGCCAAGTAAGTCATTCTTCATGCTCAGGAATTAAAACACATCCAATCAAATGAGAGTTTATTACTTGCTCTTGCTAACATATAACATAGCCACATAAAAACTGAAGAGGTGATGTACATTGCCAAGTAAGTCATTCTTCATGCTCCAGGAATTTCAACAAATACAGTCAAGTGGGAGTTTTATTACCTGTTTTTGCTAACATATAACATAGCCACATAAAACTGAAGAGGTGATGTGCATTGCCAAGTAAGTCATTCTTCATGCTCAGGAATTAAAACACATCCAATCAAATGAGAGTTTATTACTTGCTCTTGCTAACATATAACATAGCCACATAAAAACTGAAGAGGTGATGTACATTGCCAAGTAAGTCATTCTTCATGCTCAGGAATTTCAACAAATACAGTCAGAGTGGGAGTTATTACCTGTTTTTGCTAACATATAACATAGCCATAAAACTGAAGAGGTGATATTGCATTGCCAAGTAAGTCATTCTTCATGCTCAGGAATTAAAACACATCCAATCAAATGAGAGTTTATTACTTGCTCTTGCTAACATATAACATAGCCACATAATAACTGGTAATGTCCGTGCCAAGCAAGTCATTCTTCATGCTCAGGAATTTCAACAAATACAGTCAAGTGGGAGTTTATTACCTGTTTTTGCTAACATATAACATAGCCACATAAAACTGAAGAGGTGATGTGTGCCAAGTAAGTCATTCTTCATGCTCAGGAATTAAAACACATCCAATCAAATGAGAGTTTATTACTTGCTCTTGCTAACATATAACATAGCCACATAAAAACTGAAGAGGTGATGTACATTGCCAAGTAAGTCATTCTTCATGCTCAGGAATTTCAACAAATACAGTCAAGTGGGAGTTTATTACCTGTTTTGCTAACATATAACATAGCCACATAAAACTGAAGAGGTGATGTGCATTGCCAAGTAAGTCATTCTTCATGCTCAGAATTAAAACACATCCAATCAAATGAGAGTTTATTACTTGCTCTTGCTAACATATAACATAGCCACATAAAAACTGAAGAGGTGATGTACATTGCCAAGTAAGTCATTCTTCATGCTCAGGAATTTCAACAAATACAGTCAAGTGGGAGTTTATTACCTGTTTTGCTAACATATAACATAGCCACATAAAACTGAAGAGGTGATGTGCATTGCCAAGTAAGTCATTCTTCATGCTCCAGGAATTAAAACAAAATCCCAATCAAATGAGAGTTTATTACTTGCTCTTGCTAACATATAACATAGCCACATAAAAACTGAAGAGGTGATGTGCATTGCCAAGTAAGTCATTCTTCATGCTCAGGAATTAAAACACATCCAATCAAATGAGAGTTTATTACTTGCTCTTGCTAACATATAACATAGCCACATAAAAACTGAAGGGTGATGTGCATTGCCAAGTAAGTCATTCTTCATGCTCAGGAATTTCAACAAATACAGTCAAGTGGGAGTTTATTACCTGTTTTTGCTAACATATAACATAGCCACATAAAACTGAAGAGGTGATGTGCATTGCCAAGTAAGTCATTTCTTCATGCTCAGGAATTAAAACACATCCAATCAAATGAAGGTTATTACTTGCTCTTGCTAACATATAACATAGCCACATAAAAGCTGAAGATGATGTACATTGCCAAGTAAGTCATTCTTCATGCTCAGGAATTTCAACAAATACAGTCAAGTGGGAGTTTATTACCTGTTTTTGCTAACATATAACATAGCCACATAAAACTGAAGAGGTGATGTGCATTGCCAAGTAAGTCATTCTTCATGCTCAGGAATTAAAACACATCCAATCAAATGAGAGTTTATTACTTGCTCTTGCTAACATATAACATAGCCACATAATAACTGAAGAGGTAATGTCCATTGCCAAGCAAGTCATTCTTCATGCTCAGGAATTTCAACAAATACAGTCAAGTGGGAGTTTATTACCTGTTTTTGCTAACATATAACATAGCCACATAAAACTGAAGAGGTGATGTGCATTGCCAAGTAAGTCATTCTTCATGCTCAGGGAATTAAAACACATCCAATCAAATGAGAGTTTATTACTTGCTCTTGCTAACATATAACATAGCCACATAAAAACTGAAGAGGTGATGTACATTGCCAAGTAAAAGTCATTCTTCATGCTCAGGAATTTCAACAAATACAGTCAAGTGGGAGTTTATTACCTGTTTTGCTAACATATAACATAGCCACATAAAACTGAAGAGGTGATGTGCATTGCCAAGTAAGTCATTCTTCATGCTCAGGAATTAAAACACATCCAATCAAATGAGAGTTTATTACTTGCTCTTGCCCTTTAACATATAACATAGCCACATAAAAACTGAAGAGGTGATGTACATTGCCAAGTAAGTCATTCTTCATGCTCAGGAATTTCAACAAATACAGTCAAGTGGGAGTTTATTACCTGTTTTTGCTAACATATAACATAGCCACATAAAACTGAAAGAGGTGATGTGCATTGCCAAGTAAGTCATTCTTCATGCTCAGGAATTAAAACACATCCAATCAAATGAGAGTTTATTACTTGCTCTTGCTAACATATAACATAGCCACATAAAAACTGAAGAGGTGATGTGCATTGCCAAGTAAGTCATTCTTCATGCTCAGGAATTAAAACACATCCAATCAAATGAGAGTTTATTACTTGCTCTTGCTAACATATAACATAGCCACATAAAACTGAAGAGGTGATGTGCATTGCCAAGTAAGTCATTCTTCATGCTCAGGAATTAAAACACATCCAATCAAATGAGAGTTTATTACTTGCTCTTGCTAACATATAACATAACACATAAAAACTGAAGAGGTGATGTACATTGCCAAGTAAGTCATTCACTAATGCTCAGGAATTTCAACAAATACAGTCAAGTGGGAGTTTATTACCTGTTTTTGCTAACATATAACATAGCCACATAAAAACTGAAGAGGTGATGTCCATTGCCAAGTAAGTCATTCTTCATGCTCAGGAATTAAAACACATCCAATCAAATGAGAGTTTATTACTTGCTCTTGCTAACATATAACATAGCCACACTAAAACTGAAGAGGTGATGTGCATTGCCAAGTAAGTCATTCTTCATGCTCAGGAATTAAAACACATCCAATCAAATGAGAGTTTTATTACTTGCTCTTGCTAACATATAACATACATAAAACTGAAGAGGTGATGTGCATTACCAAACAAGTCATTCTTCATGCTCAGGGTCAAACACATCCAATCAAATGAGAGTTTATTACTTGCTCTTGCTAACATATAACATAGCCATAAAAACTAAGAGGTGATGTACATTGCCAAGTAAGTCATTCTTCATGCTCAGGAATTTTAACAAATACAGTCAAGTGGGAGTTTATTACCTGATTTTGCTAACATATAACATAGCCACATAAAACTGAAGAGGTGATGTGCATTGCCAAGTAAGTCATTCTTCATGCTCAGGAATTAAAACACATCCAATCAAATGAGAGTTTATTACTTGCTCTTGCTAACATATAACATAGCCACATAAAACTGAAGAGGTGATGTGCATTGCCAAGTAAGTCATTCTTCATGCTCAGGAATTAAAACACATCCAATCAAATGAGAGTTTATTACTTGCTCTTGCTAACATATAACATAGCCACATAAAAACTGAAGAGGTGATGTACATTGCCAAGTAAGTCATTCTTCATGCTCAGGAATTTCAACAAATACAGTCAAGTGGGAGTTTATTACCTGTTTTTGCTAACATATAACATAGCCACATAATAACTGAAGAGGTAATGTCCATTGCCAAGCAAGTCATTCTTCCTGCTCAGGAATTAATACAAATACAGTCAAATGAGAGTTTATTACTTGCTCTTGCTAACATATAACATAGCCACATAATAACCGAAGAGGTAATGTCCATTGCCAAGCAAGTCATTCTTCATGCTCAGGAATTTCAACAAATACAGTCAAGTGGGAGTTTATTACCTGTTTTTGCTAACATATAACATAGCCACATAAAACTGAAGAGGTGATGTGCATTGCCAAGTAAGTCATTCTTCATGCTCAGGAATTAAAACACATCCAATCAAATGAGAGTTTATTACTTGCTCTTGTTAACATATAACATAGCCACATAAAACTGAAGAGGCATGTGCATTGCCAAGTAAGTCATTCTTCATGCTCAGGAATTAAAACACATCCAATCAAATGAGAGTTTATTACTTGCTCTTGCTAACATATAACATAGCCACATAAAACTGAAGAGGTGATGTACATTGCCAAGTAAGTCATTCTTCATGCTCAGGAATTTCAACAAATACAGTCAAGTGGGAGTTTATTACCTGTTTTTGCTAACATATAACATAGCCACATAAAACTGAAGAGGTGATGTCCATTGCCAAGTAAGTCATTCTTCATGCTCAGGAATTTCAACAAATACAGTCAAGTGGGAGCTTATTACCTGTTTTTGCTAACAACATATAACATAGCCACATAAAACTGAAGAGGTGATGTCCATTGCCAAGTAAGTCATTCTTCATGCTCAGGAATTAAAACACATCCAATCAAATGAGAGTTTATTACTTGCTCTTGCTAACATATAACATAGCCACATAAAACTGAAGAGGTGATGTGCATTGCCAAGTAAGTCATTCTTCATGCTCAGGAATTAAAACACATCCAATCAAATGAGAGTTTATTACTTGCTCTTGTTAACATATAACATAGCCACATAATAACTGAAGAGGTAATGTCCATTGCCAAGCAAGTCATTCTTCATGCTCAGGAATTAAAACACATCCAATCAAATGAGAGCTTATTACTTGCTCTTGCTAACATATATCATAGCCACATAAACGAAGAGGTGATGTGCATTGCCAAGTAAGTCATTCTTCATGCTCAGGAATTAAAACACATCCAATCAAATGAGAGTTTATTACTTGTTCTTGCTAACATATAACATAGCCACATAAAACTGAAGAGGTGATGTGCATTGCCAAGTAAGTCATTCTTCATGCTCAGGAATTAAAACACATCCAATCAAATGAGAGTTTATTACTTGCTCTTGCTAACATATAACATAGCCACATAAAACTGAAGAGGTGATGTGCATTGCCAAGTAAGTCATTCTTCATGCTCAGGAATTAAAACACATCCAATCAAATGAGAGTTTATTACTTGCTCTTGCTAACATATAACATAGCCACATAAAACTGAAGAGGTGATGTGCATTGCCAAGTAAGTCATTCTTCATGCTCAGGAATTAAAACACATCCAATCAAATGAGAGTTTATTACTTGCTCTTGCTAACATATAACATAGCCACATAAAAACTGAAGAGGTGATGTACATTGCCAAGTAAGTCATTCTTCATGCTCAGAATTTCAACAAATACAGTCAAGGGAGTTTATTACCTGTTTTTGCTAACATATAACATAGCCACATAAACTGGAAGAGGTGATGTGCATTGCCAAGTAAGTCATTCTTCATGCTCAGGAATTAAAACACATCCAATCAAATGAGAGTTTATTACTTGCTCTTGCTAACATATAACATAGCCACATAAAAACTGAAGAGGTGATGTACATTGCCAAGTAAGTCATTCTTCATGCTCAGGAATTTCAACAAATACAGTCAAGTGGGAGTTTATTACCTGTTTTTGCTAACATATAACATAGCCACATAAAACTGAAGAGGTGATGTGCATTGCCAAGTAAGTCATTCTTCATGCTCAGGAATTAAAACACATCCAATCAAATGAGAGTTTATTACTTGCTCTTGCTAACATATAACATAGCCACATAAAAACTGAAGAGGTGATGTACATTGCCAAGTAAGTCATTCTTCATGCTCTCAGGAATTTCAACAAATACAGTCAAGTGGGAGTTTATTACCTGTTTTTGCTAACATATAACATAGCCACATAAAAACTGAAGAGGTGATGTCCATTGCCAAGTAAGTCATTCTTCATGCTCAGGAATTAAAACACATCCAATCAAATGAGAGTTTATTACTTGCTCTTGCTAACATATAACATAGCCACATAAAAACTGAAGAGGTGATGTGCATTGCCAAGTAAGTCATTCTTCATGCTCAGGAATTAAAACACATCCAATCAAATGAGAGTTTATTACTTGCTCTTGCTAACATATAACATAGCCACATAAAACTGAAGAGGTGATGTGCATTGCCAAGTAAGTCATTCTTCATGCTCAGGAATTAAAACACATCCAATCAAATGAGAGTTTATTACTTGCTCTTGCTAACATATAACATAGCCACATAAAACTGAAGAGGTGATGCATTGCCAAGTAAGTCATTCTTCATGCCTGTGAATTAAAACACATCCAATCAAATGAGAGCTTATTACTTGCTCTTGCTAACATATAACATAGCCACATAAAACTGAAGAGGTGATGTGCATTGCCAAGTAAGTCATTCTTCATGCTCAGGAATTAAAACACATCCAATCAAATGAGAGTTTATTACTTGCTCTTGCTAACATATAACATAGCCACATAAAAACTGAAGAGGTGATGTCCATTGCCAAGTAAGTCATTCTTCATGCTCAGGAATTAAAACACATCCAATCAAATGAGAGTTTATTACTTGCTCTTGCTAACATATAACATAGCCACATAAAACTGAAGAGGTGATGTGCATTGCCAAGTAAGTCATTCTTCATGCTCAGGAATTAAAAACACATCCAATCAAATGAGAGTTTATTACTTGCTCTGCTAACATATAACATAGCCACATAAAACTGAAGAGGTGATGTGCATTGCCAAGTAAGTCATTCTTCATGCTCAGGAATTAAAACACATCCAATCAAATGAGAGTTTATTACTTGCTCTTGCTAACATATAACATAGCCACATAAAACTGAAGAGGATGCATTGCCAAGTAAGTCATTCTTCATGCTCAGGAATTAAAACACATCCAATCAAATGAGAGTTTATTACTTGCTCTTGCTAACATATAACATAGCCACATAAAAATGAAGAGGTGATGTCCATTGCCAAGTAAGTCATTCTTCATGCCCAGGAATTAAAACACATCCAATCAAAATGAGAGTTTATTACTTGCTCTTGCTAACATATAACATAGCCACATAAAACTGAAGAGGTGATGTGCATTGCCAAGTAAGTCATTCTTCATGCTCAGGAATTAAAACACATCCAATCAAATGAGAGTTTATTACTTGCTCTTGCTAACATATAACATAGCCACATAAAACTGAAGAGGTGATGTGCATTGCCAAGTAAGTCATTCTTCATGCTCAGAACAAACACATCCAATCAAATGAGAGTTTATTACTTGCTCTTGCTAACATATAACATAGCCACATAAACACTGAAGAGGTGATGTACATTGCCAAGTAAGTCATTCTTCATGCTCAGGAATTTCAACAAATACAGTCAAGTGGGAGTTTATTACCTGTTTTTGCTAACATATAACATAGCCACATAAAACTGAAGAGGTGATGTGCATTGCCAAGTAAGTCATTCTTCATGCTCAGGAATTAAAACACATCCAATCAAATGAGAGTTTATTACTTGCTCTTGCTAACATATAACATAGCCACATAAAAACTGAAGAGGTGATGTACATTGCCAAGTAAGTCATTCTTCATGCTCAGGAATTTCAACAAATACAGTCAAGTGGGAGTTTATTACCTGTTTTTGCTAACATATAACATAGCCACATAAAACTGAAGAGGTGATGTGCATTGCCAAGTAAGTCATTCTTCATGCTCAGGAATTAAAACACATCCAATCAAATGAGAGTTTATTACTTGCTCTTGCTAACATATAACATAGCCACATAAAACTGAAGAGGTGATGTGCATTGCCAAGTAAGTCATTCTTCATGCTCAGGAATTAAAACACATCCAATCAAATGAGAGTTTATTACTTGCTCTTGCTAACATATAACATAGCCACATAAAACTGAAGAGGTGATGTGCATTGCCAAGTAAGTCATTCTTCATGCTCAGGAATTAAAACACATCCAATCAAATGAGAGTTTATTACTTGCTCTTGCTAACATATAACATAGCCACATAAAAACTGAAGAGGTGATGTACATTGCCAAGTAAGTCATTCTTCATGCTCAGGAATTTCAACAAATACAGTCAAGTGGGAGTTTATTACCTGTTTTTGCTAACATATAACATAGCCACATAAAACTGAAGAGGTGATGTGCATTGCCAAGTAAGTCATTCTTCATGCTCAGGAATTAAAACACATCCAATCAAATGAGAGTTTATTACTTGCTCTTGCTAACATATAACATAGCCACATAAAAACTGAAGAGGTGATGTGCATTGCCAAGCACGTCATTCTTCATGCTCAGGAATTAATACAAATACAGTCAAATGAGAGTTTATTACTTGCTCTTGCTAACATATAACATAGCCACATAAAAACTGAAGAGGTAATGTCCATTGCCAAGCAAGTCATTCTTCATGCTCAGGAATTTCAACAAATACAGTCAAGTGGGAGTTTATTACCTGTTTTTGCTAACATATAACATAGCCACATAAAAACTGAAGAGGTGATGTGCATTGCCAAGTAAGTCATTCTTCATGCTCAGGAATTAAAACACATCCAATCAAATGAGAGTTTATTACTTGCTCTTGCTAACATATAACATAGCCACATAAAAACTGAAGAGGTGATGTGCATTGCCAAGCAAGTCATTCTTCATGCTCAGGAATTAATACAAATACAGTCAAATGAGAGTTTATTACTTGCTCTTGCTAACATATAACATAGCCACATAAAAACTGAAGAGGTAATGTCCATTGCCAAGCAAGTCATTCTTCATGCTCAGGAATTTCAACAAATACAGTCAAGTGGGAGTTTATTACCTGTTTTTGCTAACATATAACATAGCCACATAAAAACTGAAGAGGTGATGTGCATTGCCAAGTAAGTCATTCTTCATGCTCAGGAATTAAAACACATCCAATCAAATGAGAGTTTATTACTTGCTCTTGCTAACATATAACATAGCCACATAAAAACTGAAGAGGTGATGTACATTGCCAAGTAAGTCATTCTTCATGCTCAGGAATTTCAACAAATACAGTCAAGTGGGAGTTTATTACCTGTTTTTGCTAACATATAACATAGCCACATAAAACTGAAGAGGTGATGTGCATTGCCAAGTAAGTCATTCTTCATGCTCAGGAATTAAAACACATCCAATCAAATGAGAGTTTATTACTTGCTCTTGCTAACATATAACATAGCCACATAAAAACTGAAGAGGTGATGTACATTGCCAAGTAAGTCATTCTTCATGCTCAGGAATTTCAACAAATACAGTCAAGTGGGAGTTTATTACCTGTTTTTGCTAACATATAACATAGCCACATAAAACTGAAGAGGTGATGTGCATTGCCAAGTAAGTCATTCTTCATGCTCAGGAATTAAAACACATCCAATCAAATGAGAGTTTATTACTTGCTCTTGCTAACATATAACATAGCCACATAAAAACTGAAGAGGTGATGTGCATTGCCAAGTAAGTCATTCTTCATGCTCAGGAATTAAAACACATCCAATCAAATGAGAGTTTATTACTTGCTCTTGCTAACATATAACATAGCCACATAAAAACTGAAGAGGTGATGTACATTGCCAAATAAGTCATTCTTCATGCTCAGGAATTTCAACAAATACAGTCAAGTGGGAGTTTATTACCTGTTTTTGCTAACATATAACATAGCCACATAAAACTGAAGAGGTGATGTGCATTGCCAAGTAAGTCATTCTTCATGCTCAGGAATTAAAACACATCCAATCAAATGAGAGTTTATTACTTGCTCTTGCTAACATATAACATAGCCACATAAAAACTGAAGAGGTGATGTACATTGCCAAGTAAGTCATTCTTCATGCTCAGGAATTTCAACAAATACAGTCAAGTGGGAGTTTATTACCTGTTTTTGCTAACATATAACATAGCCACATAAAACTGAAGAGGTGATGTGCATTGCCAAGTAAGTCATTCTTCATGCTCAGGAATTAAAACACATCCAATCAAATGAGAGTTTATTACTTGCTCTTGCTAACATATAACATAGCCACATAAAACTGAAGAGGTGATGTGCATTGCCAAGTAAGTCATTCTTCATGCTCAGGAATTAAAACACATCCAATCAAATGAGAGTTTATTACTTGCTCTTGCTAACATATAACATAGCCACATAAAACTGAAGAGGTGATGTGCATTGCCAAGTAAGTCATTCTTCATGCTCAGGAATTAAAACACATCCAATCAAATGAGAGTTTATTACTTGCTCTTGCTAACATATAACATAGCCACATAAAAACTGAAGAGGTGATGTACATTGCCAAGTAAGTCATTCTTCATGCTCAGGAATTTCAACAAATACAGTCAAGTGGGAGTTTATTACCTGTTTTTGCTAACATATAACATAGCCACATAAAACTGAAGAGGTGATGTGCATTGCCAAGTAAGTCATTCTTCATGCTCAGGAATTAAAACACATCCAATCAAATGAGAGTTTATTACTTGCTCTTGCTAACATATAACATAGCCACATAAAAACTGAAGAGGTGATGTGCATTGCCAAGCAAGTCATTCTTCATGCTCAGGAATTAATACAAATACAGTCAAATGAGAGTTTATTACTTGCTCTTGCTAACATATAACATAGCCACATAAAAACTGAAGAGGTAATGTCCATTGCCAAGCAAGTCATTCTTCATGCTCAGGAATTTCAACAAATACAGTCAAGTGGGAGTTTATTACCTGTTTTTGCTAACATATAACATAGCCACATAAAAACTGAAGAGGTGATGTGCATTGCCAAGTAAGTCATTCTTCATGCTCAGGAATTAAAACACATCCAATCAAATGAGAGTTTATTACTTGCTCTTGCTAACATATAACATAGCCACATAAAAACTGAAGAGGTGATGTACATTGCCAAGTAAGTCATTCTTCATGCTCAGGAATTTCAACAAATACAGTCAAGTGGGAGTTTATTACCTGTTTTTGCTAACATATAACATAGCCACATAAAACTGAAGAGGTGATGTGCATTGCCAAGTAAGTCATTCTTCATGCTCAGGAATTAAAACACATCCAATCAAATGAGAGTTTATTACTTGCTCTTGCTAACATATAACATAGCCACATAAAAACTGAAGAGGTGATGTACATTGCCAAGTAAGTCATTCTTCATGCTCAGGAATTTCAACAAATACAGTCAAGTGGGAGTTTATTACCTGTTTTTGCTAACATATAACATAGCCACATAAAACTGAAGAGGTGATGTGCATTGCCAAGTAAGTCATTCTTCATGCTCAGGAATTAAAACACATCCAATCAAATGAGAGTTTATTACTTGCTCTTGCTAACATATAACATAGCCACATAAAAACTGAAGAGGTGATGTGCATTGCCAAGTAAGTCATTCTTCATGCTCAGGAATTAAAACACATCCAATCAAATGAGAGTTTATTACTTGCTCTTGCTAACATATAACATAGCCACATAAAAACTGAAGAGGTGATGTACATTGCCAAATAAGTCATTCTTCATGCTCAGGGAATTTCAACAAATACAGTCAAGTGGGAGTTTATTACCTGTTTTTGCTAACATATAACATAGCCACATAAAACTGAAGAATTGATGTGCATTGCCAAGTAAGTCATTCTTCATGCTCAGGAATTAAAACACATCCAATCAAATGAGAGTTTATTGCTTGCTCTTGCTAACATATAACATTAGCCACATAAAAACTGAAGAGGTGATGTACATTGCCAAGTAAGTCATTCTTCATGCTCAGGAATTTCAACAGTATCACAGTCAGTGAGTTTATTACCTGTTTTTGCTAACATATAACATAGCCACATAAAACTGAAGAGGTGATGTGCATTGCCAAATAGTCATTCTTCATGCTCAGGAATTAAATACATCCAATCAAATGAGAGTTTATTACTTGCTCTTGCTAACATATAACATAGCCACATAAAACTGAAGAGGTGATGTGCATTGCCAAGTAAGTCATTCTTCATGCTCAGGAATTTCAACAAATACAGTCAAGTGGGAGTTTATTACCTGTTTTTGCTAACATATATGCTCCATAAAACTGAAGAGGTGATGTGCATTGCCAAGTAAGTCATTCTTCATGCTCAGGAATTAAAACACATCCAATCAAATGAGAGTTTATTACTTGCTCTTGCTAACATATAACATAGCCACATAAAACTGAAGGGTGATGTGCATTGCCAAGTAAGTCATTCTTCACAGCCTTGGGAATTTCAACAAATACAGTCAAGTGGGAGTTTATTACCTGTTTTTGCTAACATATAACATAGCCACATAAAACTGAAGAGGTGATGTGCATTGCAAGTAAAGTCATTCTTCATGCTCAGGAATTAAAACACATCCAATCAAATGAGAGTTTATTACTTGCTCTTGCTAACATATAACATAGCCACATAAAAAACTGAAGAGGTGATGTACATTGCCAAGTAAGTCATTCTTCATGCTCAGGAATTAAACACATCAATCAAATGAAGTTTATTACTTGCTCTTGCTAACATATAACATAGCCACATAAAACTGAAGAGGTGATGTGCATTGCCAAGTAAGTCATTCTTCATGCTCAGAATTAAAACACATCCAATCAAATGAGAGTTTATTACTTGCTCTTGCTAACATATAACATAGCCACATAAAACTGAAGAGGTGATGTGCATTGCCAAGTAAGTCATTCTTCATGCTCAGGAATTAAAACACATCCAATCAAATGAGAGTTTATTACTTGCTCTTGCTAACATATAACATAGCCACATAAAACTGAAGAGGTGATGTGCATTGCCAAGTAAGTCATTCTTCATGCTCAGGAATTAAAACACATCCAATCAAATGAGGAGTTTATTACTTTGGCTCTTGTAACATACAGCATATGCATAAAACTGAAGAGGTGATGTGCATTGCCAAGTAAGTCATTCTTCATGCTCAGGAATTTCAACAAATACAGTCAAGTGGGAGTTTATTACCTGTTTTTGCTAACATATAACATAGCCACATAAAACTGAAGGTGATGTGCATTGCCAAGTAAGTCATTCTTCATGCTCAGGAATTAAAACACATCCAATCAAATGAGAGTTTATTACTTGCTCTTGCTAACATATAACATAGCCACATAAAACTGAAGAGGTGATGTGCATTGCCAAAGTAAGTCATTCTTCATGCTCAGGAATTAAAACACATCCAATCAAATGAGAGAGTTTATTACTTGCTCTTTTTAACATATAACATAGCCACATAAAACTGAAGAGGTGATGTGCATTGCCAAGTAAGTCATTCTTCATGCTCAGGAATTAAAACACATCCAATCAAATGAGAGTTTATTACTTGCTCTTGCTAACATATAACATAGCCACATAAAACTGAAGAGGTGATGTGCATTGCCAAATGCTGAAGTCATTCTTCATGCTCAGGAATTTCAACAAATACAGTCAAGTGGGAGTTTATTACCTGTTTTTGCTAACATATAACATAGCCACATAAAACTGAAGAGGTGATGTGCATTGCCAAGTAAGTCATTCTTTCTCATGCTCAGGGTAAAACACATCCAATCAAATGAGAGTTTATTACTTGCTCTTGCCCCAACATATAACATAGCCACATAAAACTGAAGAGGTAGTGTGCATTGCCAAGTAAGTCATTCTTCATGCTCAGAATTTCAACAAATACAGTCAAGTGGGAGTTTATTACCTGTTTTTGCTAACATATAACATAGCCACATAAAACTGAAGGGTGATGTGCATTGCCAAGTAAGTCATTCTTCATGCTCAGGAATTAAAACACATCCAATCAAATGAGAGTTTATTACTTGCTCCATGGCAATGTAACATAGCCACATAAAACTGAAGAGGTGATGTGCATTGCCAAGTAAGTCATTCTTCATGCTCAGGAATTTCAACAAATACAGTCAAGTGGGAGTTTATTACCTGTTTTAACATATAACATAGCCACATAAAACTGAAGAGGTGATGTGCATTGCCAAGTAAGTCATTCTTCATGCTCAGGAATTAAAACACATCCAATCAAATGAGAGTTTATTACTTGCTCTTGCTAACATATAACATAGCCACATAAAACTGAAGAGGTGATGTGCATTGCCAAGTAAGTCATTCTTCATGCTCAGGAATTCCAACAAATACAGTCAAGTGGGAGTTTATTACCTGTTTTTGCTAACATATAACATAGCCACATAAAACTGAAGAGGTGATGTGCATTGCCAAGTAAGTATTCTTCTAAACAACAGGAATTAAAACACATCCAATCAAATGAGAGTTTATTACTTGCTCTTGCTAACATATAACATAGCCACATAAAAACTGAAGAGGTGATGTACATTGCCAAGTAAGTCATTCTTCATGCTCAGGAATTTCAACAAATACAGTCAAGTGGGAGTTTATTACCTGTTTTTGCTAACATATAACATAGCCACATAAAACTGAAGAGGTGATGTGCATTGCCAAGTAAGTCATTCTTCATGCTCAGGAATTAAAACATCCAATCAAATGAGAGTTTATTACTTGCTCTTGCTAACATATAACATAGCCACATAAAACTGAAGAGGTGATGTGCATTGCCAAGTAAGTCATTCTTCATGTACTCCAGGAATTAAAACACATCCAATCAAATGAGAGTTTATTACTTGCTCTTGCTAACATATAACATAGCCACATAAAACTGAAGAGGTGATGTGCATTGCCAAGTAAGTCATTCTTCATGCTCAGGAATTAAAACACATCAATCAATGAGAGTTTATTACTTGCTCTTGCTAACATATAACATAGCCACATAAAACTGAAGGGTGATGTGCATTGCCAAGTAAGTCATTCTTCATGCTCAGGAATTAAAACACATCCAATCAAATGAGAGTTTATTACTTGCTCTTGCTAACATATAACATAGCCACATAAAACTGAAGAGGTGATGTGCATTGCCAAGTAAGTCATTCTTCATGCTCAGGAATTAAAACACATCCAATCAAATGAGAGTTTTATTACTTGCTCTTGCTAACATATAACATAGCCACATAAAACTGAAGAGGTGATGTGCATTGCCAAGTAAGTCATTCTTCATGCTCAATTAAAACACATCCAATCAAATGAGAGTTTATTACTTGCTCTTGCTAACATATAACATAGCCACATAAAACTGAAGAGGTGATGTGCATTGCCAAGTAAGTCATTCTTCATGCTCAGAGATTAAAACACATCCAATCAAATGAGAGTTTATTACTTGCTCTTGCTAACATATAACATAGCCACATAATAACTGAAGAGGTAATGTCCATTGCCAAACAAGTCATTCTTCATCTCCAGGAATTTCAACAAATACAGTCAAGTGGGAGTTTATTACCTGTTTTTGCTAACATATAACATAGCCACATAAAACTGAGGTGATGTGCATTACCCAAGTAAGTCATTCTTCATGCTCAGGAATTAAAACACATCCAATCAAATGAGAGTTTATTACTTGCTCTTTTCTAATAATATAACATAGCCACATAAAACTGAAGAGGTGATGTGCATTGCCAAGTAAGTCATTCTTCATGCTCAGGAATTAAAACACATCCAATCAAATGAGAGTTTATTACCTGTTTTTGCCCCAACATATAACATAGCCACATAAAACTGAAGAGGTGATGTGCATTGCCAAGTAAGTCATTCTTCATGCTCAGGAATTAAAACACATCCAATCAAATGAGAGTTTATTACTTGCTCTTTAACATATAACATAGCCATAAAACTGAAGAGGTGATGTGCATTGCCAAGTAAGTCATTCTTCATGCTCAGGAATTAAAACACATCCAATCAAATGAGGGTTTATTACCTGTTTTTGCTAACATATAACATAGCCACATAAAACTGAAGAGGTGATGTGCATTGCCAAGTAAGTCATTACTTCATGCTCAGGAATTAAAACACATCCAATCAAATGAGAGTTTATTACTTGCTCTTGCTAACATATAACATAGCCACATAAAACTGAAGGGTGATGTGCATTGCCAAGTAAGTCATTCTTCATGCTCCAGGAATTTCAACAAATACAGTCAAGTGGGAGTTTATTACCTGTTTTGCTAACATATAACATAGCCACATAAAACTGAAGAGGTGATGTGCATTGCCAAAGTAAGTCATTCTTCATGCTCAGGAATTTCAACAAATACAGTCAAGTGGGAGTTTATTACCTGTTTTTGCTAACATATAACATAGCCACATAAAACTGAAGAGGTGATGTGCATTGCCAAGTAAGTCATTCCTTCATGCTCCAGAGATTTCAACAAATACAGTCAAGTGGGAGTTTATTACCTGTTTTGCTAACATATAACATAGCCACATAAAACTGAAGAGGTGATGTGCATTGCCAAGTAAGTCATTCTTCATGCTCAGGAATTAAAACACATCCAATCAAATGAGAGTTTATTACTTGCTCTTGCTAACATATAACATAGCCACATAAAACTGAAGGAGTGATGTGCATTGCCAAGTAAGTCATTCTTCATGCTCAGGAACAACAAAATACAGTCAAGTGGGAGTTTATTACCTGTTTTGCTAACATAACATAGCCACATAAAACTGAGAGGTGATGTGCATTGCCAAATAGTCATTAACAGCTGCTCCAGGAATTAAAACACATCCAATCAAATGAGAGTTTATTACTTGCTCTTGCTAACATATAACATAGCCACATAATAACTGAAGAGGTAATGTCCATTGCCAAGCAAGTCATTCTTCATGCTCAGGAATTTCAACAAATACAGTCAAGTGGGAGTTTATTACCTGTTTTATATATATGTAGCCACATAAAACTGAAGAGGTGATGTGCATTGCCAAGTAAGTCATTCTTCATGCTCAGGAATTAAAACACATCCAATCAAATGAGAGTTTATTACTTGCTCTTGCTAACATATAACATAGCCACATAAAACTGAAGAGGTGATGTGCATTGCCAAGTAAGTCATTCTTCATGCTCAGGAATTAAAACACATCCAATCAAATGAGAGTTTATTACTTGCTCTTGTGTTTTTTAACATACACATAAAACTGAAGAGGTGATGTGCATTGCCAAGTAAGTCATTCTTCATGCTCCAGGAATTAAAACACATCCAATCAAATGAGAGTTTATTACTTGCTCTTGCTAACATATAGTAGCCACTTATAAAAACTGAAGAGGTGATGTACATTGCCAAGCAAGTCATTCTTCATGCTCAGGAATTTCAACAAATACAGTCAAGTAGGAGTTTATTACCTGTTTTTGCTAACATATAACATAGCCACATAAAACTGAAGAGGTGATGTGCATTGCCAAAGTAAGTCATTCTTCATGCTCAGAATTAAAACACATCCAATCAAATGAGAGTTTATTACTTGCTCTTGCTAACATATAACATAGCCACATAAAACTGAAGAGGTGATGTGCATTGCCAAGTAAGTCATTCTTCATGCTCAGGAATTTCAACAAATACAGTCAAGTGGGAGTTTATTACCTGTTTTGCTAACATATAACATAGCCACATAAAACTGAAGAGGTGATGTGCATTGCCAAGTAAGTCATTCTTCATGCTCAGGAATTTCAACAAATACATTGAAGTGGGAGTTTATTACCTGTTTTGCTAACATATAACATAGCCACTTAAAGCTGAGGTGATGTACATTGCCAAGTAAGTCATTCTTCATGCTCAGGAATTTCAACAAATACAGTCAAGTGGGAGTTTATTATTTTTGTTTTTGCTAACATATAACATAGCCACATAAAACTGAAGAGGTGATGTACATTGCCAAGTAAGTCATTCTTCATGCTCAGGAATTTCAACAAATACAGTCAAGTGGGAGTTTATTACCTGTTTTAACATATAACATAGCCACATAAAAACTGAAGAGGTGATGTACATTGCCAAGTAAGTCATTCTTCATGCTCAGAATTTCAACAAATACAGTCAAGTGGGAGTTTATTACCTGTTTTTGCTAACATATAACATAATATTTACTAAAACTGAAGAGGTGATGTACATTGCCAAGTAGTCATTCTTCATGCTCAGGAATTTCAACAAATACAGTCAGAGTGGGAGTTTATTACCTGTTTTTGCTAACATATAACATAGCCACATAAAAACTGAAGAGGTGATGTACATTGCCAAGTAAGTCATTCTTCATGCTCAGGAATTTCAACAAATACAGTCAAGTGGGAGTTTATTACCTGTTTTTGCTAACATATAACATAGCCACATAAAAACTGAAGAGGTGATGTACATTGCCAAGTAAGTCATTCTTCATGCTCCAGGAATTTCAACAAATACAGTCAAGTGGGAGTTTATTACCTGTTTTTGCTAACATATGCTAATATAATAACTGAAGAGGTAATGTCCATTGCCAAGTAAGTCATTCTTCATGCTCAGGAATTAAACACATACAGTCAAATGAGATTTTATTGCATGCTCTTGCTAACATATAATATACCCACATATTAACTGAAGACATAACGTCCATTGCCTTTATGTCATTTCTTAAAACTCCAGCAATGTAAAAAAATATAGTCAAGTGAGAATTTTATTACTTGCTCTTGTTAACATATAACATAGCCACATAATAACTGAAGAGGTAATGTCCATTGCCAAGTAAGTCATTCTTCATGCTCAGGAATTAAACACATACAGTCAAATGAGATTTTTTATTGCATGCTCTTGCTAACATATAATATACCCACATATTAACTGAAGACATAACGTCCATTGCCTTTATGTCATTCTTAAAGCTCAGCAATGTAAAAAATATAGTCAAGTGAGAATTTTATTACTTGCTCTTGTTAACATATAACAGCCACATAATAACTGAAGAGGTAATGTCCATTGCCAAGTAAGTCATTCTTCATGCTCAGAATTAAACACATACAGTCAAATGAGATTTTGTTGCATTGCTCTTGCTAACATATAATATACCCACATATTAACTGAAGACATAACGTCCATTGCCTTTATGTCATTCTTAAAGCTCAGCAATGTAAAAAAATATAGTCAAGTGAGAATTTTATTACTTGCTCTTGTTAACATATAACATAGCCACATAATAACTGAAGAGGTAATGTCCATTGCCAAGTAAGTCATTCTTCATGCTCAGGAATTTCAACAAATACAGTCAAGTGGGAGTTTATTACCTGTTTTTGCTAACATATAACATAGCCACATAATAACTGAAGAGGTAATGTCCATTGCCAAGTAAGTCATTCTTCATGCTCAGGAATTAAACACATACAGTCAAATGAGATTTTATTGCATGCTCTTGCTAACATATAATATACCCACATATTAACTGAAGACATAACGTCCATTGCCTTTATGTCATTCTTAAAACTCAGCAATGTAAAAAAAATATAGTCAAGTGAGAATTTTATTACTTGCTCTTGTTAACATATAACATAGCCACATAATAACTGAAGAAGGTAATGTCCATTGCCAAGCAAGTCATTCTTCATGCTCAGGAATTAAAACACATCCAATCAAATGAGAGTTTATTACTTGCTCTTGCTAACATATAACATAGCCACATAATAACTGAAGAGTAATGTCCATTGCCAAGTAAGTCATTCTTCATGCTCAGGAATTTCCAACAAATACAGTCAGAATTGGGAGTTTATTACCTGTTTTGCTAACATATAACATAGCCACATAATAACTGAAGAGGTAATGTCCATTGCCAAGTAAGTCATTCTTCATGCTCAGGAATTAAACACATACAGTCAAATGAGATTTATTTGCATGCTCTTGCTAACATATAATATACCCACATATTAACTGAAGACATACCGTCCATTGCCTTTATGTCATTCTTAAAGAAAGCTCAACCAATGTAAAAAAATATAGTCAAGTGAATTTTATTACTTGCTCTTGTTAACATATAACATAGCCACATAATAACTGAAGAGGTAATGTCCATTGCCAAGCAAGTCATTCTTCATGCTCAGGAATTAAAACACATCCAATCAAATGAGAGTTTATTACTTGCTCTTGCTAACATATAACATAGCCACATAATAACTGAAGAGGTAATGTCCATTGCCAAGCAAGTCATTCTTCATGCTCAGGAATTAAAACACATCCAATCAAATGAGAGTTTATTACTTGCTCTTGCTAACATATAACATAGCCACATAATAACTGAAGAGGTAATGTCCATTGCCAAGTAAGTCATTCTTCATGCTCAGGAATTTCAACAAATACAGTCAAGTGGGAGTTTATTACCTGTTTTTGCTAACATATAACATATATTCACATAAAACTGAAGAGGTGATGTGCATTGCCAAGTAAGTCATTCTTCATGCTCAGGAATTAAACACATCCAATCAAATGAGAGTTTATTACTTATGCTAACATATAACATAGCCACATAATAACTGAAGAGGTAATGTCCATTGCCAAAGTTAGTCATTCTTCATGCTCAGGAATTAAAACACATCCAATCAAATGAGAGTTTATTACTTGCTCTTGCTAACATATAACATAGCCACATAATAACTGAAGGTAATGTCCATTGCCAAGTTAGTCATTCTTCATGTGTAAATTTCAACAAATACAGTCAAGTGGGAGTTTATTACCTGTTTTTGCTAACATATAACATGGCCATAAAACTGAAGAGGTGATGTGCATTGCCAAGTAGTCATTCTTCATGCTCAGAATTAAAACACATCCAATCAAATGAGGGATTTATTACTTGCTCTTGCTAACATATAACATAGCCACATAATAACTGAAGAGGTAATGTCATTGCCAGGTTAGTCATTATTCCATACTCCAGGAATTAAAACACATCCAATCAAATGAGAGTTTATTACTTGCTCTTGCTAACATATAACATAGCCACATAATAACTGAAGAGGTAATGTCATTGCCAAGTTAGTCATTCTTCATGCTCAGAATTTCAACAAATACAGTCAAGTGGGAGTTTATTACCTGTTTTTGCTAACATATAACATAGCCACATAAAACTGAAGAGGTGATGTGCATTGCCAAGTAAGTCATTCTTCATGCTCAGGAATTAAAACACATCCAATCAAAATGAGGTTGTTAACACATCTTTAGCATGTAACATAGCCACATAATAACTGAAGAGGTAATGTCCATTGCCAAGTTAGTCATTCTTCATGCTCAGAACACAACAAATACAGTCAAGTGGGAGTTTATTACCTGTTTTTGCTAACATATAACATGGCCACATAAAACTGAAGGAGTGATGTGCATTGCCAAGTAAGTCATTCTTCATGCTCAGGAATTAAAACACATCCAATCAAATGAGAGTTTATTACTTGCTCTTGCTAACATATAACATAGCCACATAATAACTGAAGAGGTAATGTCCATTGCCAGTTAGTCATTCTTCATGCTCAGGAATTAAAGCACATCCAATCAAATGAGAGTTTATTACTTGCTCTTGCTAACATCTAGCCATAGTCACATAATAACTGAAGAGGTAATGTCCATTGCCAAGTTAGTCATTCTTCATGCTCAGGAATTTCAACAAATACAGTCAAGTGGGAGTTTATTACCTGTTTTTGCTAACATATAACATAGCCACATAATAACTGAAGAGGTAATGTCCATTGCCAAGTAAGTCATTCTTCATGCTCAGGAATTAAACACATACAGTCAAATGAGATTTTATTGCATGCTCTTGCTAACATATAATATACCCACATATTAACTGAAGACATAACGTCCATTGCCTTTATGTCATTCTTAAAGCTCAGCAATGTAAAAAAATATAGTCAAGTGAGAATTTTATTACTTGCTCTTGTTAACATATAACATAGCCACATAATAACTGAAGAGGTAATGTCCATTGCCAAGCAAGTCATTCTTCATGCTCAGGAATTAAAACACATCCAATCAAATGAGAGTTTATTACTTGCTCTTGCTAACATATAACATAGCCACATAATAACTGAAGAGGTAATGTCCATTGCCAAGTTAGTCATTCTTCATGCTCAGGAATTAAAACACATCCAATCAAATGAGAGTTTATTACTTGCTCTTGCTAACATATAACATAGCCACATAATAACTGAAGAGGTAATGTCCATTGCCAAGTTAGTCATTCTTCATGCTCAGGAATTAAAACACATCCAATCAAATGAGAGTTTATTACTTGCTCTTGCTAACATCTAACATAGTCACATAATAACTGAAGAGGTAATGTCCATTGCCAAGTAAGTCATTCTTCATGCTCAGGAATTAAACACATACAGTCAAATGAGATTTTATTGCATGCTCTTGCTAACATATAATATACCTACACATTAACTGAAGACATAACGTCCATTGCCTTTATGTCATTCTTAAAGCTCAGCAATGGGCAAATATAGTCAAGTGAGAATTTTATTACTTGCTCTTGTTAACATATAACATAGCCACATAATAACTGGAAGAGGTAATGTCCATTGCCAAGTAAGTCATTCTTCATGCCTGTGAAATTTAACAAATACAGTCATGGGAGTTTATTACCTGTTTTTGCTAACATAGTAAACATAGCCACATAATACCCAAGAGGTATTCATTGCCAAGTGGTCATTTTTCATGCTCAGGAATTAAACACATACAGTCAAATGAGATTTACGTGTATGCTCTTTACAATATATAATATACCCACATATTAACTGAAGACATAACGTCCATTGCCTTTATGTCGTTATCTTCTTCTTAAAGCCTCCAGCAATTTAAAAAACATAGTCAAGGAGAATTTTATTACTTGCTCTTGTTAACATATAACATAGCCACATAATAACTGAAGAGGTAATGTCCATTGCCAAGTAAGTCATTCTTCATGCTCAGGAATTTCAACAAATACAGTCAAGTGAGTTTATTACCTGTTTTTACAACATATGAATATAGCCACATAATAACTGAAGAGGTAATGTCCATTGCCAAGTAAGTCATTCTTCATGCTCAGGAATTAAACACATACAGTCAAATGAGATTTTATTGCATGCCTAAGCAATATATAATATACCCACATATTAACTGAAGACATAACGCTCCATTGCCTTTTATGTCATTCTTAAAGCTCAGCAATGTAAAAAAATATAGTCAAGTGAGAATTTTATTACTTGCCTTTATCACATAACATAGCCACATACAACTGAAGAGGTAATGTCCATTGCCAAGCAAGCTATTCTTCATGCTCAGGAATTAAAACACATCCAATCAAATGAGAGTTTATTACTTGCTCTTGCCAACATGAAAATACAGCCACATAACAACTGAAGAGGTAATGTCCATTGCCAAGCAAGTCATTCTTCATGCTCAGGAATTTCAACAAATACAGTCATGGGAGTTTATTACCTGTTTTTGCCAACATATAACATAGCCACATAAAACTGAAGAGGTGATGTGCATTGCCAAGTAAAGTCATTCTTCATGCTCAGGAATTAAAACACATCCAATCAAATGAGAGTTTATTACTTGCTCTTGCTAACATATAACATAGCCACATAATAACTGAAGAGGTAATGTCCATTGCCAAGTTAGTCATTCTTCATGCTCAGGAATTAAAACACATCCAATCAAATGAGAGTTTATTACTTGCTCTTTACAATATATATAGCCATGCACACTGAAGATAATGTCCATTGCCAAGTTAGTCATTCTTCATGTTTCAGTGAATTAAAACACATCCAATCAAACATATTTGCTTACTGTTTTGCTAACATCTAACATAGTCACATAATAACTGAAGAGGTAATGTCCATTGCCAAGTTAGTCATTCTTCAAACTCAGCAATTTAAAAAAATACCGTCAGATGAAAGTTTATTACCTGCTCTTGATAACATATAATATAATGAAGAGGTGATGTGCATTGCCAAGTAAATTGTTCATGCACATGTATAGTCAAGTGAGAGGTTTTTGTTCATTTTCTGTCATGTAACCTAATATAACCAGTCTCATGATAATGTAGTAGGTGATGTGCACTGAAAACAATTTCTCACACTTAGGAGATTATGACAAGTACACTCAACTCAAAGATTTTTACATTCTCTTTTTACAATGTAACCTAGTATAACCTGTCTCATAATGATGGCAGAGGTGATATGTACTGAAATGTAATTTGTCACTTTTAGGTAATAATGACAAGTACAGTCAAGTGAGAAATTTTTATTTCCTCTTTCTACCTTGTAACCTAATATAATCTGTCTTGTAATAACAGAAGAAGTGATCTTCACAGAAAAATAATTTCTCACACTTGGAACATAATAACAATTACAATCAAGTAAGGAATCTTTACCTTCTCTTTCCACCAAGTAACATAATATAACTTGTTTTATGATAATGACAGAGATGATGTTCACTGAAAAGTAATTTCTTACACTTAGGAGATAGTGACAAGTATAGTCAAATGAAAAATTTCCTCGTGCTCTTTTAACTTAATATAACCTGTCGCATGATTAATGGAAGGGGTGATGTGCATTGAAAAGTAATTCTTCACACTTAAGAGATAATGACAAGTACAGTTAAGTGGGAGATTTTTACCTTCTCTTTCTACCATATAACCTAATATAACCTGTCTCATAGTAATTGAAGAGAAGATTGCTACTACCAAGCAATGACCCTTGTATTATAGATGAAAAATTTTTGATTGACAGCAAGGTTTACTTTATTTTTTTCTGGTACTGTGTAGCCCCATGCAACCTATTGCCTGCACAATGCACAGAAGATTGTGTTGTTTTTAATATAAGATACCCATCACCAGTTAATATTTTGCTTCTATAAATTTACTACAACTAACCAAATTTTGTAATTAGACAGAATATTAAATTTTTCAATGTTGTCAAATTTGAATGTTGTGACTGAATAAACGTTTTTGTAGACAATGTGAGAGTGTAATGCATGTGTGAGCATATATGTATGTGAGTAATAGTGCATATACAGCGTAAAATGTAAGTCAGTCAGTTAAGTGCCATACGGGATAAATGCTTGAGTGATCATGTCTAGAAAGAGACATGATTGACTGGGTAGAAGATTTTTCCACAGTAGGTTGCCATTAGTTTCTGCGATAGACTGCCAACCAAAGATATAGAACTCAATCTGTCCTGTTTATTAACCCATAGCTGGAGGGAAGAGATGTATTAATACCTTTTCGAAGGGTATTTGCATGTAAGTGAATACAAAAAATTCAACTCAAATCTGAACTTGTAAAATGTAAATGCTCACTTTTATTGATATATGAGGAAACAAGGTTGATTTAACAGAGACTTTTGTAGCATACTTAGACATGTAACTTTTCTGGAGTGTATTTTTACATCAGTGTTATGTTCTCTTGCCTCATTGGACTTCCAATTTCTTTTGAACTTATCTGTTCTATGTAGTTCAGAAATGTAATCTTCAGGAAGGATTATAATTGGTTGAAAAATATTGAATATTAAATTATGATTTTGTATATACTTCAACCAAAATTGATGCATAAAGCCTGTTATATACTGACTGATTTTTGGTCATTTCAGCTCACAACTGGTATAAGCTCCAGCTTCTTCTTTATTTGCCGTATCCCTTCAGGGCATGTGTGACCGTGTCTCTCCACAAATTCCTGTCCTTTGCAACTCTTAGCAATGTTTGCTTTTTTACGGTCCTTCCCTTTCCCTGATCTGTTAGGTAGATTACTCTGTTAATCTTGTCTACAGTATTTCCTGTGAGTGTCACATTCTCCAACCTTCTTTCTTCATTATATGTCCCCAAAAATTAAATTCTCTCTTTCTGATTTGAAGTATGTGTCCTTTATATTTCCATTGCTAGCATGAAGATGAAGTCGTAATGGAAATGGTGATGTTAACTGTTTCCTTATAAGGAAACATTCATTGACCAAACAGCATTATCATCAACTGAATTTTATCAAATTTTTCTCTTAAAACAGTTTTCTAGGAAAATCTGAAATCCACTAATTATTATTGTTCTTTCTAGTACTGATGGGGCTTTCTTTCCTAATCCAGCTGCTAAGAAAGTTGATTCACTGTGCTAGGCTAAACAATTTATCTCTCCAGACTCTATCTTAAATATTTTTTGAGTCTATCTATGATTAGAATATAGCTGTCACATATGATCCAGTACTCCTGCTATATATCTAGAAATCCTTGATAAAATTTAAATAAGAATCAGCAATATTATTGGTTCTAAGCTGGAATCTCAACTTCAGTCACTTTCCCACTGCTATAAAGTTTCCTCTCTCTGCTTATTCTATAAATACTTTCATGGCAAGTGTTTGGATAAGCTCTTCACTATGGTACCCTGACTTTATGAATTTAAGTGCAGTACTAGACTGCCGACAAGGTCTCACCAATTTACAGTTGATTTGGTTAGATATAACTGTAAGTTCTATGCAAACATTTTATTTTCCCACACTTCTCACTTGTGGAACTCTCTTCTGGACCCACACTTTCCAGTCAAGTTTAATCTTCAAAAATTTAAATGTAATGATTATTCCTGATGATTCATCCTTTATTTTCACTCCTTAGTAATGTTTCTGTTTTCTAAGTAACCCCTTGCATCTCAGTGGCTTTACTGCCTTGCTCAGGGTGAACTCAATTTGAAAAAAACAATATAAAATCACAAGCTCAAACTTAGGGATAAACAATAGTTTAAAAACAAATTAAGATGATTTATAAACATATTGCAGCCATTAGAGTAATGATCATTTCTATGGCAATAAACAATTCATGTGTTGACATGGCCAGCTACTCTCGTTTTCTGTGTACACCCATCTGCTAGAGTAGCTAGCGAGTCCCTGTTGCTAACACCTGTTCAGGCATATTTCTACCACAAAGTTCACCTGTGGTTAATACTGCAACTATATTGAGCAAACCTTAGTTACAGTTGATGGGAAATAGGGCATCATCTGCCATGACCAACAGTTTGAAAAACACCAGTACACTAAAACTCTCAGTCTCAAGTCCTTGTGACTTCATGCTAGCACATCTATCTATCTATCTATCTATCTATCTATCTATCTATCTATCTATCTATCTATCTATCTCACCTGTTCATATCTATCTATCTATCTATCTATCTATCTATCTCAGTCTGTTTGATAGATAGATAGATAGATAGATAGATATGAACATACTCAGATAAATAAATATGAACAGGATAGATAGATAGATAGATAGATAGATAGATAGATAGATAGATAGATAGATAGAAACTTTTCTAAATTGTTTGAAAAAGGAACTCAAAAATAAGTTCCAACATAAATAAAAATTTTAGTACATTTAAATTTGATAGGAAATGTAAAGAAACTTGATAAGTGTGTGTCCATGATCTTGAAGCAAAAAAATGAACTGATTCTGTAACAAACAATTGAAGCATTTAATGAACAGCAGCATAAACAAAAAGTACTGGAATGCATGCAAGGTGACCATATGAACATAGAATTAAGCATGGGTGATGTACAGCAGCTGGAGCAAAGCAGAGATTTCAGCCAGCCAAGAGAAGTTTTAGATTCATACAGGTTGAATGTAACCAAAGCCAAAGTGAAATGCAGTTATTGCGGAATGGTGCATATAATAAATAATAAGTGTTCGACACTGGGGAAATATCTTAAATGCAGAAAATGAATCATTTAGAAAAATGAGAGTAATAAAACCCCATCTGAAGAACAGCAGGAAGCCAGTGTGTTTGCAGTAAATACACAAAAGAACAGTAGCGAGAATGTGAAAATAAATGGCCATATATTTAGCATGCAAGTTGACATGGGTAGTGAGATAACCTTAATTCCAATAAATATTTGGACCATGCTAGGCCAACACAAGTTAAAAGAAAGTGGTTTAAAGTTAAAACAATTTGATGGAACAACAATAAAGACATTGGGTACTTTTCGTGGCATGTTTGAAATTGATACTCAGTTCAAGATTATTCAAATCGTGGTAGTAGTATGTAAGAAGGACCATGATTTATTAGGTATTAACATAGTAAAAGTAGATACAAACAAATTAACAAACTCCATGGAAAAACAATGAGTGATCTAGGACTTCTAAAAGGATGCAAAGTGAGTATTCTGTTAAAAGAAAATTATCACCCCAAATACATTCAAGCCAGAAAAGTATCAGTACATATACTGCCTTTAGTGGTAACCAAATTAAACGACATGATCAAGCAAAGCATTCTTGAAAAAGTTACACATGGTGAAAATAACTGGGCCTCACCAATCGTAGCAATAAAAAAGACTGATGAAGATTTGCAGATATGTTGTGACTATAAAGTTGGAGTAAATCACCAGATATGCTCGAACTCATTTCCATTACCAAACATCTAAACAGCAAGCCATGAACTGACAAACATGGAATACTTTGCAAAAATTGACTTGAGATCTGCCTACAACCAAATTCAGATTGACAAAAAATTTTTAAAAGTTTTCACGATCAACACCCCTATAGGTTTTTTAATGGTGGACTCACTTACCACTTGGAATTCAAACTTCTAGTCATACATTTCAAAGGGCAATCAAAGGAATATTTTTGGGCAAGGTAATTAGTGTGAACTACACAGAACTATCAGCTTAATGAGTCACATTACAAAACTGATTGTCAGAATCCTGATGAATAGAGCAAGAAGCAGAATCAGGCCAGAGATAGGGCAGGAACAGTGCGGGTTCGTCAAAGACACTGGAACAAGGAACGCCATATTCATGATTAGGATGCTCTCCGAAAGGGCAATACAAATAAAGAAAGACTTGTACCTATGTTTCATTGACTATGTGAAGGCATTCGACAAGATATGACACAAAGAATTGATGGAGATGCTCGGCAGCCTCGACATTTTTGGGAAAGACATAAGAGTAATCAAGAATCTCTACTGGTAGCAGATGGCCTGCATACGGACAGGTAACGATTTCAGTAGATTTACAAAGATAGAAAGAGGCATAAGACAAGGATGTGTCTTTTCACCAGATTTGTTCAACCTGTACAGCGAGAATATTTTGAGGACCCTAGATGACACGCCAGGATTTGTTATTGGAGGCCACAACTTGAACAACATAAGGTATGCAGATGATACAGTGCTGATTGCAGACATGGAAAGGAAACTACAAGATCTCCTTAACTTTAAGAAAACTGAATGCATGGTCATCAGCACAAGGTGCAACCCAAAATGCCAAATACAGGTGGGGGATACCAGAATAAAGCAGGTGCAAAAATTTAAATATCTAGGAAGAGTTCTAACAGGAGATAAAAAGTGCGACACAGAGATCCGAAGGCGAATTGGCATGGCAAAGGACGCATTCCAGAAGCTGTGTAAAGTAATAACACACAGGAAAATTTCACTAGAAACCAAGAAAAGAGTGCTGGATTGCTATGTGATGTCAGTTCTTCAATACGGCAGTGAATGCTGGACAATATCATCGAAAATGAGGACAAAACTGGAAGCAGCAGAAATGTGGTTCTACAGAAGGATGCTGCGGATATCGTGGACTGAGCATGCAAGCAACAATGAGGTGTTGGAAAGAATGGCAACAAAAAGGAAATTAATACTGAGCATCAGGAAGAGACAACTGAAGTTCCTGGGATACACAATGAGGAAGGAGAGCTTGAAGAACCTGATACTGACTGGCCAGATAGAAGGAAAGAGAGACAGAGGAAGGCAGCAGATAACATATTTGCAGGGCCTGATCAGGTGGATGATGGAACGGGGGTTGCCAGGAGTAACAGGAGCAAACATACTAAGAGCCACAAGGGATAGGGAGACGTGGAGAACCATGATCGCCTACGCCCTGAAGGGACAGGGCTCATAGAAGAAGAAGAAGAATTAACATGATTATTTACCAAGATGATATAGGGGTAGGAGTGAAGACCAAACAAGTGTTAAAACAAATATTATTGCAATTGAAAAAGGCTGAATTAACCATTAAAAGACAAATATAACTTTGATTGCAAGAACCTGGCATATTTGGACTACCAAATATCAAAGATTGGTATAGCACCTGATGAAAGGCTAACAAAAAGGATTATGGTGGAAGCAACTTCAACCAATAATAAAAAATTGGAATCCTTTTTAGAAATGATAAATTTTTACAGTAGATACATCCAGAAGTATAGTGAACTAATTGAACCATTGTCAGAGTTGCGTAAAAAGAACACAGAGTTTGAATAGACACAAAGACAAAATAACGCTTTTATGATGCTGAAAGTAATTATGAAAATGAAACCTATAACAAGAATGTTTGACCCTAAGAAAAAGATAATGTTAACCACAGACACAAGTGATTGCTGCCATCCTATTGCAGGAAGATCTTCTGATAACGTACCTATCTAGGAGATTTTTTTTTTTTTTTAATCATATCACCCCAAGCAAGGCGATAACGCCACTGATGTGCAGGGGGCTACATAAGAGTAAAAGATTGGAAAAGAGAAAGCCGGAAACCACATCCTAAGCAGGAAACAAGGGATGAGCCTTGTCACCTGTTCAATAGACGTGGGTGGAGCGTGAACCGGGTGGTAGTTTAGTCTATCTACTCCAATTGAAAAAAAAAGAAAAAGAAAAGAGTGAAAAGATTGGAAAAGAGAAAACTGGAAACCACATCCTAAACAGGAAACAAGGGATGAGCCTCTTCACCTGTTCAATAGACGTGGGTGGAGTGTGAACCGGGCGATAGTTTAGTCTATCTACTCCAATTGAAAAAAAAAAGAAAAGAGTGAAAAGATTGGAAAAGAGAAAACCGGAAACCGCATCCTAAACAGGAAACAAGGGATGAGCCTCTTCACCTGTTCAATAGACGTGGGTGGAGTGTGAACCGGGTGATAAAGCTAAAATGAAAGCCTCAAGAAAAGTTTTAAAATAAATTTAAAAATAAGATCATTTTTATTTTTTCAAAGACATTTTTTTTATCTGAAGACACATCAAACAGCATAGCATGATAAAAATAGCACCAAACTTATTTTAATGAAACGTTCAAGACTTCAATATTTGTCTATATTTCTGAGATGAGGCAGTATTTACACTATTCGGACTATTGTCCCCATCTTTGTTGCCATTTGTACAATATTTTGGCCGTTGTTTTAATTTCATTAAATTTTGAGATATTAAACTTTCTTCCTGATTTTTTTTTTTAGTTAAAAGCAGATCTCCTTGGAGAATATGAATCTATTTATTTATTTATTTATTTTCAAACTACTACTCATTTCCCAAAAATCTGTCCCAAATCATAAAATAAAAAATGCAATAACAATGAGATTTATTAGAGAAGCTTTGAATTGCTTTTATAGATAACATTTTGATGATAGTTTAGTCTATCTACTCCAATTGAAAAAAAAAAAAAGTGAGAAGATTGGAAAAGAGAAAATCAGAAACCGCATCCTAAACCGGAAACAAGGGATGAGCCTCTTCACCTGTTCAATAGACGTGGGTGGAGTGTGAACCAGGCGATAGTTTAGTCTATCTACTCCAATTGATTGAAGGAAAATAGTCATAGGAAAAAAAAAAATTTCAATGAATAATAAATTTTTACATTTGTTTACATTTTTTTTAAATTTTGATAATTTATAATATATAAATCTTAAAATTCTGTATTAGTTAGATGAAAACAATATTTACTAATCAAAAATTGAAAAGCTTAAAACTAATTGTTTGTACTGAGATTAAAAAAAATTTTTTTTTTAAGTATATAAAATATTACATAAATGTACCCATTTTCAAAAGTATGGTCAAACATACACATTATCAGAAAATGAGAGCAATTACTTTAAGTAAATTTAAAGTAAACATTCCTAAAATTAAATTAGAGAATATTTTCATACATTTTTAAGCTTACTGTGTACTTAAAAATTAAATAAAATAAATAAATAAGTGCTCACATCATTTTCTTAAATTAGGGTTTACAGATAAATTCTCTATATTATGTCAAGACCTGTCAATGCGTTGCCAATTATGTAAATATGGTGATCTCGAAAAAAAAAAGTGACTGTTTAGTTCCAAAAATACATTTTCGCATTATTTAAAAACTCAAAGTAAAATTTTTTTTTCAAATTAAAACCGACAGACAAGGAAGATTTTATTAATTTTTTATTTAATTTTTCCAGCATTCTTGCAGGTTTTCTTTTTGCTAGCGATAAGGAGTGTAAAAATGTTCCATAATTTTCAACTTTTCAAGCACTTTCAGCCACTTCACTGGCCATTTTCAAGGATGTTATTTTGAACTCATGTTTTGACTGTAATGCAAATTTTAATTTTTTGTGTTTGTGAAAAAAAAATAGTTCTTTAAAGCTATCACATGATGCGCATGGCTGAGCATCATGTGAGCGTCTATTTTTAAAAAAAAACTTTCAAGACTCCATTTCCACTGTTACATAATGTAAAACGGCTTACAGCCATATCACATTGAATACACCAATTCTCATTTGATCACTGAAGTTAAGCAACGTTGAGCCTGGTCAGTACTTTGATGGGTGACTGCTTGGGAATACCAGGTGCTGATAGCGTTTAGTGACATCACGTTGAATACACCTGTTCTTGCTCAATCACCGAAGTTAAACAATGTTGATCCTGGTCAGTACTTAGATGGATGACTGCTTGGGAATACCAGGTGCTGTAAGTGATTGACAATGGCAGAGATAAATTACTCAAACATTGAAAAAGAGGCCCTAGCAATTGTTTGGAGTATGGAGAGGGCACAAAATGTTTTACTAAATTCAGACCTCAAGACACTAGAGTTTATTTTTAACCCAAGGAAGTTGTTGAAGGTTACATCATCGAGAATTTTATACTGAGCCATGAAAATCATGGCATTTGATTTTGACATTGTATATGTTAAGGAAAATAACAGCCCTCATGTAGCTGCTTTGTCAAGACTATGGTTTATAAAAGGATCAAACAAAAAGCATGGAATTGAGGAAGAGCCAGTATTGAGCCAAATAAGTGAAAAAATAAAGAATAGTAAGTGGAACAATTGTTCAATTGCAGAGCAACCATTTAAGGAGATACATAGCGTAATTTAACAATTGAAAATGTAATTATATGTAATGAAGAGTTGATAGTAGCTCCACGGACATTAAAAACAGACATATTGAGAGGGGTACACAATGACATACATTGCGGCATCACAGAGACACATACAAGTTTAAAATTACAAACATTGTGGCTGGGTTATACAAAGGACATTGAAGAATTTATTAATAAATGTCCAAAATTCAATGAAATCAGAAGATTGAGGAAAAAAGAGCTTTATTCATAGCCTAAAGTGGCACAACCATGGCTTAGAGTACATAGGGACCATACACACAATAGTAGCATAGAATCATTTCTCATAATGGTGGATGCATACTCTAGTTGGACAAAAGTAATCATGTTTAAAGACCAGAGAGCATCCACAGTCAAACAGGTTTTGAGAGATGTATTTGCAAGGAATGGAGTACTGCAAACATTAGTTTCAGATAATGCTCCTGAATTTTAGGACAAAAATTTGTGTAGATAGACTGCGTGCCATATAAAACTTCTCCACAACATCCTTAAGAGAATCGAACAAATCCCAAAAAAGTGAACTTTCTTTTGCAGAGATGCAATACAGCTTTGATTGAGATGTTTTGGCTTGTGCGGATCAATTTAGGAAAAGCATTGTGTTGAATGATGTGGAGATGGAAAACCAAAGTCAGGAGAAGGAATGAGGAGGCAGAGCTGAGAACAGAAACACAGGTGCAAGAAGAAAGAAAACTACAGTGATGAGGATGAACAAGAAATAAACATAAGTGGAGAAGAAAAACTGATGAAGAAGAGGAAAAAGAAAGACCAAGTTATTTTTATTGGCAATAAATAGTAGAAGAGAGTAGCAAAAAGTAAGAACTATATAAATCAAGAGTTGTTAGATATAGCAAAAGGAAAAAAAAAGGGGATACAACTATTTCAGTTCAGGGAGGGTGTAGTATCTTATGCAAATGAGCTAAGTTATAGTTAAGTGATGAACATCTATTTGGATGGCATTACATCATGCGTAATGGTCTACCACAAATTCAGTACTGAAACTGCAAGGTATACCAGACATAACAGTTCTCAATTTCAGATCTTTTCATTTGTAACCACTTCTTAAAATAATGACCACCATTCATATTTATGATTGCTATTGCAATGCTTTGTTAAAGCTGTTAAGCTCAAATATTTAAAAATGAAATAGGGGAGTTTCTATGGATATTTTATTGGCATACAACTTGCCATGAACTTCTCAAAAATTAAGTTAAAAATTAAGATTCATCAGAATATTAAAATAAAACAACTGTGGAATTTTCATCTAATCTCTATTTAATCAGAAAATGACCCTGGAATTGAACTTACAGTCACTCTCACAAAATTCACAAACCAACACTTTTAATCTATTAGGCCATTATCCTCTAAAACAATTTGCTGTCGCGAATTTGGAGCTTTAACCCTAATCTAATTGCTGATTAGAGTTGCAACTGCTACTGCTCTTGCTGTTGCTACCTGTTAAAGACTTGTTGTCAATTATCTTTCTATTACTGTTCCCATATTATATTTATTTCTATGTTAGGCCTACTAAGGAGTTCCCCATAGTCTAGCATATGCATTGATTTTTTCAGTTGTCTAACTTTCCAATGTTCTTCCTTGTCCAATATTTTCACTTCATTCTACAAAGGCTGATGACTACCACTCCCACATCATACATGATCAGCCATGCCCAATTTAATTTTTTCAGCCCCTTATTATGGCTTTTTGATGTTTCTCCAGTCTTACTTTTAGGAGGTTGCTTGTTTCACCTTTATATTCACCTTTATATTCTTTGCCACAACTGTAAGGAATGGAGTACATGCAGTTCTTGTTCATACTCTGTCCTGTGTTAGGCTTTACTCAGCAGAGATCTCTCTGTAGATTGAAACTGCTTCTGATTATTGTCCTGGTGTTGTATGAATCACAGATCTTCTGAATCTTTTCCTTGATGTAAGGTAGACAGATCGAGATAATTTCTTGGTCATTCTTGACCCTTTTGTTCCTACCTGTATACCCTGATGTTATGTTTGCCATGTAGCTGTTAATCTGAAGGGTATGCTTGATACTGATCATTTCTTGTGAGAATGTGTCTGGATCGCCACTTATAATTTTTGCCCAGTGTTGTAGGCATTGTATAATCCCTTTCTTAACACTGTATGAATGGCGGGAATTGAAATTGATATATTATCCAGTAATGGTTAGCTTGAGATATACGGATATCTTGAACTCATCCTTCATGCAAGTTATTAGTGCATCCAAGAAGGTAAGATGATTATCATTTTCTTTTTTATTGAGTTCACATGGTCCAGCAATGTTTTTGCATCTTCCTGGTGTGCACAATGGCTGAAACATTGTGATAACAACAACAAAAATGAGGACAATATTTTGTTTTGTTTTATTATTGCAATAAAATCTGCAATAAAAAAAAAATGACCATAGCTGTAATCTTTCTTTACAATCTTAATACAGATTCTGGCATTAAAATATTTTCTTAAAAATTTTCTTTAATCTTCACTGCTGGTACAGTTTTTGAGGAAGTTTTTTTAATCATTTTAACCCAAGCAAAGCAATAAAGCCACTAAGATGCAAGGGGTTACTGAGTGTAAGAGAATATGAGAAAAAGAAAAACTATTAAAGAGAGAGAATAATAAAAGGACAGTAATTAAGTGTGTGTAAGATGTATTTATTATTATAAGAAATGGCAAGGTAACAGGAAAGATATCAGCTAATTCTAGAGTTGGAGATTTATTTAGGGAATAAAATTTCTGAACTACTCAGACAGAAACATTAAGAGTATATAGTTGAAATAGAAGGAAGTAAAAACCCAGTCCTAAACAAGGAACTTCTACAGCTGTTCAAAAGACCAGGGAGGAATGAAAACTGAATTGAGTTGAAATTCAGGTAATAAATCTTTACAGAGAAGACTGGACACATCTGCATATCAGTCCATAAATACATTTTTAGTGCTTCAAGGAGCTCTTCAGTGATGTCCTGCCTTCATTGCTAATTTTAGGTTTTTAAACATCATGTGCCAGCAGTAATCCCGAACCATCCGACTTTCAACTTTCAGTACCAAGCTGTCTCCTTACTTTTGTGCTACTTGTCTGAATTTAAATTTTCTTTTCCTCAGAATTTGTACTTTTTATTGTTAACTCTAGCCAATGGGAATTCATTTTCCCACCTTCCCCTATTTAATAGCTGCTATGCTTGTTATTATGATGGTCATAAACTTCAGTTGGTACTCCACACTCCCTTGTCTAACTGACTGTAAAATCTCACAAATATCTGCCACACCTCCTTGTTGTTTGCTGGAGGCCATTTTATTTTCCTTCTGGATTCCAGTGCCCAGATTCTGGGAAACTGTAGTTTGGAGAAACTAGACTGTGGGGTGATTCCTGTTCCGGCTCCTTCTCGGGTTTTACCAGGTTTTGAGCCTGTACCTTGCAATTGGTCTCCCCTATCAAGACATTTCATCCAGCCCTGATCAATTTTCTGAGTGAGCAAAAAATGTAAAAAGAGGAAGAGAGTTTATGACTGTTCTTTTTATAGTCTTGATCAGAATGCAGAGTGGGTGTCTTGACAAACAAGGTAGAGTAATCCCCACAATACTTCCTTACCAGATTGGGAAAATGATTTTTTTAATATGTAGAAAAGTTTGAAAGAATTCCACCCTTCATGGCATAATGAAAGAAGATTTGAGTGGTACTACTGAGATAGGAATTAGTTAATTCCTAAGAGTTAAGTCATTAGTATCATACAATTTTTCATACAAAAATATTCTCATGTCAGACTTCACTAATATCAATATACACTGTTACATGACCCACTTAGAGAGATCAATGGACTCAAAAGTCAGGTATTAGGATTAAAAAATAAATGACTTGAGTGAAGTAACTGAATTAAATAATGTGAGTGCCTTTTATATATAATTCTTAAGTACTCAGTAATCTTAAAATTTAAGAAAATATTCTCTATAATCTAATATTTTATTGAATTTTAAATATTTTTGACTAAAAAATTATTATAATTATTGCTCTTATTTCCTGATAATGTCATCTGTATAATAGAAAATAGGCATGTCTATATATACACTAATTATTAGGCCACCCCAGTGTTTTAAAAGAAATGATGTATTTTATACTATTTTTAGTATTTAGTGAATAATTGTAAATGAAAATAAAATGGTTTCATTTGTTAATACTGCACAATAGCATGTGCATCAAATGAATTTATAAATATTTAATAATTACCTATATTGCAGTTTCATCAATGAAAGAATGAAGAAAATTTAGGGTGATTTGGACGAGTTCATCTTTGATTCCTTGCCTTGTAAAATTTTGCAAAGTAATAATAAGAAAAGAACCATTCTATTTTCATTTAAAAATTATCCACTTGGCAATAAATACTAAAAATAGTATGAAATATAACATTTCTTTTAAAAAACTGGAATGGCCTAATAATTATGGCCAGTAGTGTATATATAAAAAAAATTCAGAATTCTTTTAAAAATATTGTTGTGATGTACTAAGCCTTTCAATTTCTGATTAGTAAATTATAGCTCAAGTCATTTTTTGAATTCCAACAAGAATAAATAAATTCATTTTTTTTTATTGTTGTTCAAGCTAATATCATGTTATATTCTGTTTGTAAACATGAAACAACAATTGACATTTTGAAGAATATATCCTGCAAGCCACTTCAATCCTGCAAGTCACTGTCAAATTGATGACATGACCTTCTCGATAGGTTTACAAACATTTCCAAAGTTATTGGAATCAAGTTTTTTTATGGTTTCTAGAATCAAAGATTATACCTTTGGTCAGTTCCCCAGAAGTTAATAATTCAAGCTTAGGAAATAGATAAAGTAATGCTGACAAGATACCACTGGTAGCTTATTGCACTTGGATCAAGTATATATGTATATATGTATATAACATGCTAAACTTTCCATTCTCTGATTCCATGAGCCTATAGCTTAGGGGTTAGCAACTCCGACTGACAGCAAACTGGTCAAGTTTCGATCCCGGCCAGAAGCAAGTGGATATCTAGCTACACTGATGAGCTGTGATACAGCAAAGCAGGCTTGTATATGGATGACGAATATAGATAGATATGTGATGAATAGTCAAGAGTTCTCTCCCCTTGTTTTGTCATTCCCCTCTTTCTTTTTACTGAGACTATAAAAGAACACTATACGCGAACCTTGTATTCTCAGTTAAATAAAGCTTTCTTAAAGCCTACACCTGCATTCTTTTGTTATTAAAATATATATATTAATGTGAATTGGAGTATATTAAGAAAGACCAGATCTTGCAGCAGGGTGATATCTGCAGATGCCATCAGGAAGAAAAGTTGGCTATAATATCATTTCCAGAAAAGAAAGATTATTAAATGAAGGATCCAAATAATGGCCAGATGCATACGCATTAGAAAATACATTTTGGATTCGTACAAACCCATATGAAAATATGTACAACACTATTTCACTAATCTTAAGTGAATCCTCTCATTACTTATTAAGTGAACACTGAGGTCAGTACTAAGCACAACAGTCTATTTCATGTTTGGACACAATCTTTAGACCATGTGTATTGTGTTTTGGCTTGACTATTTATATATCCTGGCCAATGGTGCATTATGGGTAGTAAGGTCTATTGTATTATCCTAACAGTTATTGGGTAGGTGGTAACAATTAAGTTTCAAATTGTTCTACAGTCTTTTGAGTAGAAATAATTGTAGATCTGAATATAGTTATTCCTAGCTATTTTACGGTGTTGTTTGCTAAATTTTGAGTCATTGTTTATTATTGGTTACTAAATTATCTGTTGTTGATTATTGTCATTACATTTACTTGTGTTTATGGATGCATTCATAGTTTGTTATTTTTTTTATTATTTACTTACTTTGTTTCTTTATTTAGATTTTTTGTTTATTTTTTTCTCACAGCTACCATTTAACATCTTTGAGGCTACTTCATGATTGAATCCTCTCAGAACTTGATATCTTTCTCAGTAATGGACTGATTTAGTGGTGTTTACAGGTTTCTAGAGAATTTAAGTTCTTTCAATAGCAGAGATAATAAGTGGTAATCCAAAGGTGCAATGTCAGGGGAATACAGCAGGTAAAATGGGATATTCCTGTAAATATGTACCAATTTCTGCCAGGTCTGTAAAGAGACAATAAAGTTTAGCATTGTCTTCATGGAAGATGACTCTTTGGGCAATTTCAGTCACTTTTTATTGTTTACTACTTTTTATCAATCTAATAAAAGAAGAGTATTTGTATGAGTTCAATGTCTAATTTTGCAGAAAAAGCTTGTAATATCTCCCTAGATACACAGCATCACCATATTTGGATGCTGACCAGTTTTTGGATTGGTTACTGGTGTTCCATTTTATTGTAGGGATACAAAAGGCAATTATCTCCCTTTTGTGGAAATAAGTCACAAGGGTCATGTGACAGTCACATTGAGACATCATTTTATACAATGATAAGAGTGGCTAATCATTCAGTTTGTTTGCAGCAGCCAATTCAAGCAGTTGCTTTATTAGCTCAAGTCAAATGGCTTTGGCTGAGGCTAAATCTGCCTTCCCTGAATAGCTTACAAGCACATAGTGCTATTTCCCTTTGGGAATATAACTTTCCCAGATATAGAAAGAAACTCAAGTTTGCAGCCCTCAAACCCAAGACTTAGTGTTTTCTCTTCATTGAATATATCCTTACCTGGGACATAGTAAATGAATCTGGAGTCATAAACATGGCTTCTCCAGAAACATGAGTATCTACATATTATATATGACCCTTCCATTCTATTTCTCCTCAGACTCTGCTTTACTATGCAGATATATATGATATATTGCTTTCCACATGGGACATGTGTGTTCATATATATATATATATATATATATATATATATATATATATGAACACACATGTCCCATGTGGAAAGCATATATATATATATATATATATATATAGTTTTGTTCATGTCTGAGAACCAAGTATGTTCATTTCTTTCCCTTTCAGTCATTCAATTTCATTCATAAAGTACAATGTTAATATATCATGGTTATAATAATGCCCATAACAGAGGGAAATACAAATGGGAACATAAACTTTTCTACCATAGCTTTCTCCAGTTATATCATTTTGCCAGAAGTGTTTTCACATTGTTGTAATTGTACATTATATTTTTCTCTTAAACATGTTCAACCATATATGTTCCATTTTGTTTCACTACCTTTGACCTTTGAGGCAGTTTCATGACAACATAGATATTTATATATACAAGTCAGTGATGCATGGTGGGTAGTCAATTTTCTTATTCTAATTTGTGGAGTTCTTTATTTAAGGAGTCTCAACAAGTTCATCATTTGTATTAGCAGGAGTGTATTATTTTTTCCACAACATACCCCCTTTTAAGATTGCTTTTTATTAGTAAATATTTTATTTTATTTATTACTGTTCATCCCTCCTTTTTCTAGCAAGTTCACTAACATACTGAACTTAGTATTTTTTATGCCTCTCAACCTCTCATTTTTCCGAACATTTCTTTTTTCTGGTAATCATACTTGTACATTCAACAAATTCTTAGGATGATGGTACATCAAAAACATCATACAGTACTTGCATTGGTTCTTCCATTTTTGTAAGTTTTTCTTCAGTAAACCTTTTTTAACTGATTGTAATCTTTTTGTGTTCCCATTTTTTTCCTTTTGAAATATATATCATATTTCCAATTCATGACATTATGATGTTCTCTTTCCGCATTTCTTTCACATTTTTATATTTTTTGAAAAACACTTTTTTGCCAATCTTGAAAAATTTAGTGTCCTTTTTGTTATCTGTTTTTATTCATTTTTAATCAGGTAACAACTTATTGAACACCAATTTAATTTTTCCTGAGAACATTAATTCTGCTGGCACTATGCCTGATAATCTATTGGAATTTGATGTTTTTATTCATTTTTAATCAGGTAACAACTTGTTGAACACCAATTTAATTTTTCTTGTGAACATCAATTCTGCTGGCACTATGCCTGATAATCTATTGGAATTTGACGTTTTTATTCTTTTTTAATCAGGTAACAACTTGTTGAACACCAATTTAATTTTTCTTGTGAACATCAATTCTGCTGGCACTATGCCTGATAATCTATTGGAATTTGACGTTTTTATTCTTTTTTAATCAGGTAACAACTTGTTGAACATCAATTTAATTTTTCTTGTGAACATCAATTCTGCTGGCACTATGCCTGATAATCTATTGGAATTTGACGATTTTATTCTTTTTTAATCAGGTAAAAACTTGTTGAACACCAATTTAATTTTTCTTGTGAACATCAATTCTGCTGGCACTATGCCTGATAATCTATTGGAATTTGACGTTTTTATTCTTTTTTAATCAGGTAGCAACTTGTTGAACACCAATTTAATTTTTCTTGTGAACATCAATTCTGCTGGCACTATGCCTGATAATCTATTGGAATTTGACGATTTTATTCTTTTTTAATCAGGTAACAACTTGTTGAACATCAATTTAATTTTTCTTGTGAACATCAATTCTGCTGGCACTATGCCTGATAATCTATTGGAATTTGACGTTTTTATTCTTTTTTAATCAGGTAACAACTTGTTGAACACCAATTTAATTTTTCTTGTGAACATCAATTCTGCTGGCACTATGCCTGATAATCTATTGGAATTTGACGTTTTTATTCTTTTTTAATCAGGTAGCAACTTGTTGAACACCAATTTAATTTTTCTTGAGAACATCAATTCTGCTGGCAGTATGCCTGATAATCTATTGGAATTTGGCGTTATCTATTATTATTATTGGCGTGTACCTTCAAGGATTTTTGTAGTGTTTCTTCACTCTCTTTTTCATGACTTGAAAGTATCTACAAACCATTTAGCTTGTTTCTTTGATCTTGAGTGATACAATGGGGTAGTAATATGTTCAATAGATAACATTTTTAAAAAATCTTCAAATTCGTGAGCAGTGAATTGTGCACCATTATCTGAGACTCTGATATCTATAATGTCATATCTTACAAACAGTATGTGTAAAAAATTCGCTCTCACCAAAGAAGTTGTTTTTTTGCACTTACAAATTTCAGGTCACTTAGTAAAACTATCTACTACCACAAGATAATATGATCCATTTTTTGAACCTGCAAAATCTATATGCAGTTGTGACCATGGCATATCTGTCTTTGGCCAAGGTTGTATTTTTATGGTAGGTAGTTTTGCTGCTAGAGAACAACCTCTGCAGGCTTTTAATACTTTTTGAATGTCTTGATCTATTTTGGTTCTCATAATAGATTTCATCCTTGAAATTCCCTGATGTTCGCTATGATATTCCTTTAATATTCCCTTTTGTAATATGATAAGTATTGCAACTCTTTGTGTGAACATCAGTGCTCCATCACATAGCAAGTAAGCATTCAAATCTGGATTGCATTCTTTCTTACTTTTCTTCAGCTGTATTTTATTTCTGCATCTTTTTCTGTTTTTACTTTTATTTCTTCCCAGGTAACTGTTAAATTGCAGACTCCATTGCATAATATATTTTTAATTTCTATTTCACTTTTTAATGTTGCAATGACAGTACCCTCAAGAAGGATAGTATCTGTTGGTATCAATCTTGATAAACCATCCACATGTCCTAATTTTTTCAACATTAGCCATTCTATTCTAAAATCATATCTTAATAAGATGGTACTAACTTCTTGTATGCATAGGAATTTCTTTTTTTGAACTATAAATTGATAATAGATGTCTGTTGTCTGTCTACAACTAAACAATCCTGTGTATAAATTTATAAAAATTTTTTCACTACCATTATTATTAATGCCTCTTTTTCAATTTGGCTGTAGTCTTTTTTTGGCTGTGCATGTGTGATGGCTTTCATGTTACCATCATCCTATTTATGTAAAATTACTGCTCCTATACCATAATAACTAGCATCTAAAGCCAACATGATTTCTGCTTTTAGGTTGTAGTATACAAATGATAAGTGTGACTTTAGTACATTTTTGTTTCTATGAACACATTCTGACACTTATCATTCCAGTTCCACTTTATGCCTTTTGTAAGCAAATTGTTCAATGGAGCCCTCAAATTCTGCATATTTGTCATATATATTTGATAATAGTTTGCTAGTCCCGGAAATGCTTGTAACCTAGTAATATTTGTTGGGGAGGGATATCCTTAATTATACTTGTTACTGACAGATCTAGTTGAGGACATTTTTGTTAATCTGTCCTAGGTACTTGATTTTAGACAAAAATAATTCACCCTTTTCCTCACTGGGTTTGAACCCATACTCTCATATTTTTTCAAAAACTGGTTTCACCTGAAACGTTCTTAAGATTCATTTTTAATTAATATATCATCCATATAAGCTATTGCAAAAATCACAATCTGCAAGCATGGTATCCATAGCTTGTTGAAATAAAGCTGAGGCAACTTTTATACAAAAAGAAAATCAGTTGAACTTATACAATCCCTTGTGCATATTTATAGTTGTTAACTCTGAACATTTCTTTTTAACCTGTATTTGTAAATACACTTCAGAAAGATCAAGCTGCAAACAAAACATTTTCACAAAAATTTCTTTTGAACTTGGTAATGGGTTCTTATGAGGTTATAAACATTTGTTAAGCCCTGTCAAAAAATCTACACAAACACAAATTTTATTATATTTTTATTTTTACATACATGGCTGGTTCTTTCCATTTTGAATGGTTAATCTTTTCAATTAGAACTATGTCTTCAAGTCTGTCTAATTCTTTGTTAACTTGATCTAATGCTGCGAATGATGCACACCATTTTGGTTTGAATATTGATGCTAAACTTTTTTCACTTAAAATTTTACTTTGAATTTGGAACACCAACTCATATGACAAAACATCTAGAAAACATTTTTTTAATTCTTTCTTTAAGTTTTTACTTTGTTTTTTAAACTTTTTGCATGTATACTTACATTTTATACCATAAACATTCATAGGTAAATCCTACAGCTCAAATAATTCCAACCAGGTAGTACTAAATAAGTTTGTAGTATATTTTAACACATGAACCTTAGTTTTTACACACTTGCCCATATTTCTGCATCTTTTTTTGTCATTAACTCATGAACATAAACTAACCTTTTAAACATATCCAGAGTTAGCTTGTTTGATTTGTTAACAATTCTACTATATGTGACAAAATCTGCATCTTATTTTGTATCAGATTCATACATTTCCAACAAGTGTTGAATAAAAAGCTTTTGTTGCTAATAATTATTACCAGAGTATTTTCTGTTTCTTCAAAACAAATTTCTCCTGGTACAAAATTACAGTATTTTTCATGCTACCAGTGCTTTCTCAACAAAAGTCTTGTTTTTTTTGTCTTTGCCGTCACTACATTCTTCTTCAAAAATTTGTTTGTAACTTCTAAATTAAGCAGGAAAAAAATTCCATAATCTGAATTACATGTGAATTCAAATATGGCATTTGCCACCATGTTGGGAGTGAAAAAACTTGGGGGATTTTCAGTTTTTCTAAATTATTTTGATTAACTTTTTGTTGTTTCTGGAGTTCCAACTACTGCTGTTATTGATGTTGCTGCTGCTACTGTTGCTGTTGTATTTTTACTACTTGAGCTAATAATTCTTCCATGTTTGAAGAATATGTTTTTTTCTTTTTTTTTCCTTTTTTTATAAACAACAAAGAGAAAAAAATTAAACCAATATGGTCCAAGCTGCTTGCCATTACTGTTATCATGTGCACCTAAGAAAAAACTATTTTTTCCTACTTATAATAACTTGTATGAGTTTCAATTCCTCATTGCCACTGTTATAACCCCCTTTTTAGCGATTATAATATTAAAATTTGCTTAAGCTACTTGCCATGATGTCTATTTTAAAATATTTTTATGTTAGAAAATAAAATGCATTCCAATGTTACAGAATAAAATATTATTTTTCTTACTTGTTATAACCCAATATGAATTTCAATTCTACGTTGCCTCTGTTATAACCCACTTTCTATAATATTAAATCTTGCTTAGGTTACTCACTGTGACATCTGTTAAAATTACTCTTGAATGACCCCAAAGTTCTTTAATTAACGCATCTAGACTAATTCATTTGTGTTACGAGGGATGTGTGTGTGTGTGTGTGTGTGAGAGAGAGAGAGAGAGAGATTAAATAAAGTCTTAAGCTATGCTATATTTATGGGTTAAAGTGGTCAACAGTAAGCACAGAGGATATGTAAATATAAAAGTGGACACTGAAGTTAAGGCCTGACAATTACATATAAGAATGAAACTGACTATTGCTGCTCGTTGTTGACTTCAATGTATGCTTATATATATATATATAGTCATCCACAGACAGATCTGTTTCGCTGTATCACAGCTCATCAGTATGGTTAGACTCCGATTGCTTTTAACCCAGGATTGAAACCCGACCGAATTGGCATCAGTCGGCGATTCTACCTCTGAGCTATGGACGCTCGGTAGAAGGAGACAGACTTTTTAGCATGTATATTATCATTATACACGCCCAATAGCTGAGAGTGTTCTAATTCATTGCTGAATGAACAATGCGTAGATGCCAGAGTAGCTACTGTTTTTCAAAGTCTACCATTCTTCCAGAGTGCTCAATCAGGGTGTGAGAAGATTTCATTATTTTCATTAAGTTTTTATATAATTTTTCATGTGTTCATATAATTTTTTCTTGTTGGAACTCAATTTATGTAAGAATTGTCTAAAGGTTTTGTACTTTTGAGCACTTTCAGCTATACTTTTAGCCATTATCTAGAATTAATTTTGTTTTACTTATAAACATGTGGAAAGTTTATGCATACAGAGTCTTATGTATGTTAAGTTCCGAACACAGTAAGCGCATTGTTACCGTGTTTATAATTGATGTTATTAAGTGTAGGATTTCTCTTTTTTATTAGTAATGCCTCCATTATCTTTAATCTTCTTTTGCATGTGGATGATGCTATTATTATTATAATACACAAGACTCTATATGCATAAGCTTTACATATGTTTATTTACAAGTAAAACAAAATTAATTCTTGATAATGGCTAAAAGTATAGCCGAAAGTGCTCAAAAGTACAAAACCTTTGGCCAATTCTTATATAATTTGAGTTCCAAAAAGAAAGAAATTATATGAACACATGAAAATTATATAAAAAACTCAATGATAAAACATTGTCATTTTTAATGAAACCTGTATAAAAAAGAGACTGTTGCCCAAATATACAATATATATATATATATATATATATATATATATATATATGGCAATATTTTTATTATAAGTATATAATAACAACATATTTTACTGCAACACAAGAGCTGTTGTATTTTGGTACTATCTTATTAGTAACTTATCAGACAGTGAAATATTGTTTCTGTTCGGAATCATTATATATAGAAGCTTAAAAACAACACAATTTTTACTAAATTCAGACAATTAAGGTGGGGGGATTTTTGGAGAGTTTGTCTCAGTGAACCAATAGAAAGTCAGATCATGATATATAATTGAAATTTGATTGTAATAGTAAAAGGGGACAGAGATTTAAAATGACTAAAGATCCAGACATTTTCAATGCCAGTGATGAAATAAATTGAATGATACATATGCAGCATTTTGTAAGTCTGAGAAATTATCACGTGTCATCGTGAAATGATTACAGGATTTTCTTTAAGTTATTTTTCAACTTAAAATAGTGGGCAAGAGACAAAGATGGGAATGTTTTTTTTTGGGTTTTTTTTTAAATACACTGCACATCAAACATATGTAGTTGACAGTGGGTGATCTATCCATTAAGATGTAACAAATTAATTATCAAAAGATGGGAGAATCAATCAATATATACTATGGAATAGATTATAAATGTCTAGTGATATTAGGATAAATTAATGTACTTTAGGGTATATTTTAGATGATGACAAATGTAAGTATAATATAATATAATGCACTACAAAGTATCAATCACTCTTAATAAAATAAATCACTACAAACAGTGTTACTGCCAACCCATTAGTTTGTACTACTTCTAAAATATATATATATATCTTGGGTTAACAAGAACTATGGCACTTCCTTGATGAATTTCAACTTAACATCAAGAAAATAATTAGAGAACTAGAAAGGATTATTATAAAAATAAATAGACATAATATGTCTATATTATTTAATGAAACATGCTTGAATGAAGATATGCTGCCTACACACACACACACACATAGATAGATAGATAGATAGATAGATAGATAGATAGATAGATAGATAGATCCAAACAGACTGAGATAGATACAAACAGGTCTATCTATATATTAATAAAATTAATATTAATAGGATCTAGTTTTTGGGATTTTACCTACATGCTATTTCTTTTTTGGATTTAATATATATATATGTGTGTGTGTGTGTGTGTGTGTGTGTGTGTGTGTGTGTGTGTGTGTGTGTATGTGTGTGTGTGTGTGTGGATAGATAATACAAGCAAACCAAGATCGATAGATAGATGATTTGGAATCAAATATGGATCATAATCTGACCAAATGTTAAGATAAAGAACACATAGAAAACATTTATCAATCTAGCATGTTTCACTTTTATTAAAACTTCATCAGAGAATGAGATATGGCAAAGGAGAACAAATTTTGTTTTATTTTAATGTTTTTGATTTTAAGCAACATTAGTATAACTTATAGTATTTTAAATTCAAGAAGAGATTTATACTTTTTCTTCATATCTCATTTTCTGATGAAACTTTGATAAAGGTAAATCATGTTAGATTGATAAATGTTTCCTATTTGTTCTTAATTCTATCATTCTGTCACATTCTGATCCATATTTGATCTGTATTTGATCCCAATTCATGTGTGTGTGTGTGTGTGTATGTGTGTGCGTGTGTGTGTGTGTGCGTGCATGTGATTCAGAATTGGCTTAGTCTGATAAATATCAACTCAAGAGATAAAAATGTTGGCGTCTTTGTTTTCTGCTAAGCATTTTGTTCATTTTATGCATCATTTTTTTAACAGGTAATTAACACTATTCTTCATCAAGTGGATCGATGTGATATAAATATTCTCTAATACATCACAAAAAATAACAGAAAAATTGCTATTGTTTTTATTACCGTCACATTTCATCATCCAATGTTTATTCTGAAGAAGATGAAGTGATTAACAAGAAGAAAGAACAGAAAAGAAAATCTCATAGGATTGGGTAAATGTTGTAGATGCATATGTACAATTGAAATGTATTTATATACAGAACAGACAGAAAAAGACAAACAGACTGGTCCCAAGAAAAATGTTTTGCTTATATCATTGTTTTGTCAATATCTGTTTCCAGAAACTTTTTTTCCACCCAATAAGTAGTTCATTTTATACTGACCTATTATTGGCAGTACTGGATGCATGGTGATGTAATGGATAGCAGTTCTGAATGAGAAATAAGAGTTAAGCTTGTTACATTCAGCCTTGGAAAAGTTTTAACCCATCCCCACCAGCCATGGGTTATATAACAGGAGGACTGGATTCTATAGCCTATGTTGGCAACCAGTCTAGAAGCAGAAAAACTCTATCTTCAAAACCAGTCTGAAGAGTGTGCTCTGTCAGGCTGCCTTACACAAGACATACCTGCAGCATATTTCATGGCACCATGACCCTAATAAATTGTGAGACTCATGATTGTGACTGTGATTATTGGCAATTTTTAATGTTTTTGAGTACACATTTTTGAGGGCTTTTTGCATAATCACATTGAGTTTTTTAAATTAGGGTTTTTTAAACAGTGTAAATCTGTTTATCAACCTGTGAATTCAAGATTTTTAATAAGTAAAATGTGCTTTTTTTATTACATTTATTACATTTTTTATTTCAAGTTATCATTTACAAAAAGAAGTTGCAGAGAGCCATGATTTTCCACATTGTAAAAGGACATGGCACATAAAAGAAAAAAGTTTCAACAAATGTTATATCAGACTTTTTATTGTTGTCATCTATCTTTATATTTTCTTCTCTTTTCTTTTAATTCTACACAAATGCTGATTTTGAAGTTCACTATTTCTTTCCAGAAAATGATTCACCAGATTTCTTTGTTTTTGTTATTGGTTCCTTAATCATATATATACATGGTGTAATAGATAAATTGTTGAGAGGTTAGTAGTATTTTCATTTTTGCTTAATAAATTAAGCAAAAATGAAAATACTACTAACCTCTCATTTTAACATATATTTACCAAAATTATACAAAAATATCTTGAAATACTAAAAAATTTATTCAATAAAATCACCATTGACTTTGGAATCTCCTACATCTCTTTTGGATGGTCTCCTTGTTTAAGTTGGTGAATGCTGCTATAATCCTTTCTTACAGTTCATCTTTGGTGTTACAAGACGTTTTGTTGGTCTCTCAGTCAAATGCACCCCACACAAGTGGGTTGCAGACTGGGGAGTTACATGGCCAGATAAAAGGGGTGACATGGTCACAAAAATTGTTTGACAGACATTACTGAGTTTTCCTGCTTGTTTGGAATGGTGCCAGACATAGGGAGCTTCCAACAGCCACCTATTGCAGCAGTACCTCCTTAAGAAACTTGATGTAGGTCTCCGTGTTGAGTTTAAGGCCCTGTGGAAAGATGAATGGAGGCATAACATTGACATCACTAGTGATCAGACTAAATACATTCATAATCACCATTATAATAATCTAACTCTTTCTGAATTTTCTGCTCTTTCTTTAGATTGAAACCCAAACACACTGAAATGTTCATATTGGAGCTTCTGACATAAATGCTAAGCACTACAGCATGCCGTTCCTAAATTTCTGGCAGAGTGAATCTCATCATGGTGCTCTTTTTCTTACAGACAGTATTCAACTGACCCTACTATACTGTGAAAATCAAAAACAAACAACACGCATGCATGAAATTGAAAATATAAAATGGCAACAACGTACCTATTTTGCCATGTGTGTGTGTGTGTGTGTGTTAATGTATATTTGGTAAGCAACCTTTTTTTAAACATCTTTCATTAAATATGACAGACAAGGAAAATATGATTAATTTTTTATTTATTTTTTCCGGTTTTCTTAAAATTTTCTGTTTGATGGGAAGTAAAGAAATACAACGATTGTCCATATTGATTATTGTCCTGAGTGTTTTTGACTACTTCTTTAGCCATTTTCAAGGGGGCTTTGTTTTAGGTATTGTTTATTTCTCTTCATGTTTTGACTGTTTAAAATGTATTTTATTTTTGTTGTATTTTGAATACTAGTAGGGGTGTTTATTTTGTTGTGCATGGCTGAAATTTTAGTGAGAATCATTCTATTCTTTGAAAAACTTTCAACACTCCATTTCTACTGTTAAATAAGGTAAGGTTAATATGCACAGCTTCTCTTATAGTGAGATCTTTCCAGTACTATGATTTATACAGAATTTTAGTGTTTTCAACCAGAATTTTCATTAAGATGTTTTTATAGCACTTTAGTCTGATATGACAAGTGAAGTACAAAATATTAATTAAATCTTCCTTGTCAGTCATATTTAATAAAAGATATATATATATATATCCGAGTGAATACAGAACGAAGAAAGAATTCTTACAACATCCAAAACATTAATTTAAAACAGTGCTCAATATATAATATATAGAGCTGTTTTAAAATATAATTTATAATATATATATATATATATATATATATATATATATATATATATATAACCAGAAGAGAAAGCATTAAACAGTCTCTCATACACAGAAGGTGGTGAATGTAAGTCAATATTTCATACATGTGTTCTGAGAGCCACAACACACAGACTGGATAAGAGTAATTGACAAAGTTAGTTGTTGAATGTGCATTGTGGTGCAGCGGATATCAGCTTGGAACAAGAAATCAGGGAGCCGAGTTCAAATTCCAGTTGAATTCCTTGCATTCACTTACACACAAATACCCTTGGGAAAAGTATTAATCTGTCTCTTCCCTCTAGTTATGTCTTAAATAACAGGAGAGATTGGATCCTATAGCCTTGGCTGGCAACCAATCTATTGCAGAAAGTAATGGCAACCTACTGTGGGATAATATTTTGCCCAGTCAGTCATGTCTCTTTCAAGACATGATCATCACATATGGCATTTAACTGTTTGAGTAGTTGAATAAAATGTAGAGTTAAATACAAAAGATTTAAGACTCAAGCTGTCATTTACAAAAAGAAGTTGCAGAGAGCCATGATTTTCCACATTGTAAAAGGACATGGCACATAAAAGAAAAAAGTTTCAACAAATGTTAGATCAGACTTTTTATTGTTGTCATCTATCTTTATATTTTCTTCTCTTTTCTTTTAATTCTACACAAATGCTGATTTTGAAGTTCACTATTTCTTTCCAGAAAATGATTCACCATATTTCTTTGTTTTTGTTATTGGTTCCTTAATCAATGCTAACAGTTTTATATTTCTCTATGTTTGCATTTAAGATGTCTTTAAATGTTTTCTGTTTTTTCTCTCTTTACATTTTCTTTCCTGTCCTGGGTATGATAATAAACTACATCTGGCAGCAAGGAGATTGGAGGTTTGGAAGTGCGTGGAACTACCTCTCAACTGTTGTTGTTCCCAAATCCACCCTGACCAGGAGTGATAGCACTTGTTAGAATACCAACTATAGGTAAACAATGAATTCCTAAACCAAAATAAACAGTACATGTTTATAATAAAATGAGCAATAATACAGTTTTCTAGCAAAATAGCAATCAAGGCAACACTAAAAAAATTAAAAAATACATTTTTATAGTAAAATTATCAACAATACATTTTATGATGTAAAAATTATATATCTAAAAAAAAATACCTTTACCTTGAAAGTATAAAATTACCTTCAAAATATGTAGATTTTGGCATTAAATAACCCATAAATTTTGGCCATTAAACCCATAGATTATAGCATTAAATAATTGATAAGTTTTGGCCATTAAACTCATAGATTTTAGTATTAAATAACCTATAAATTTTGGCCATTAAACCCATAGATTGTGATATTGAATAACCAAAACTGCAACTCATGAGCCACATGTGGCTCTTTAACCTTTAATATGCGGCTCATAGAAGTATGTTGGCTGAGCTCATATTTTCATCACAGTTAATATAAAAATGAAACAAGACAAATTTCAAGCTTTATGATTATTTATTGGATATGAATTAAGTCTCTATTAGATTAAAGCAAAAGTTTACAGTTAATGTGTATATAACAAAAACATATTTTTGTTCATGTCCTGCAGCTCAGCTTGTCCTCAAGCTTAGAATTTTATTTATTTTATTTACAGTATTTACATGCCATTGAAATAAAGCATTGGTAGCTTGAATTTGGTGATATGATAATTGTGAAATTCATCAAGTGAATTTCATCAGGAACACCAATGACCTGACCTCAGTATTCTGGGTACTTGTACAAATGTGAAAATCTACTTTGAATTGTCCTCAATATCTATTGGTCTAGCAAGATCTCAAAGACACCTACTATAAAACAAAATATGAACTTTGCAGCAAAAACATCAAAAAGAGAAGATTCCTAGGGCATATAAAACTGCTTAAATAAATGCCAACAAGAAAAGCCTTGGAACAATGCTTCAGATCATACACCAAAAAAAGGGTCATCCAGATAATTAAAAGCTTGCTGTGCTAAATATTTTACTTGACATTACAAGTCCAGCATCTCTTCTTCAACTAAAATCTTGGCCTCGGACAAGTGCAGTTAGAGTCAACAAAAGACATTGGCCATGCAATAATTTTTTTTGCATGAAAGCAAAAACAAAAAAAAAGAATGTTGATAAATCTTTTCAAGATTCTTCAGATTTTATCAATATTTTGACAAGCTTCTGATGCATCCAGGTGTATCTGTTTTGCTGTCACAATCATGAAATGTTCTTTATGAATGTAATCAAGTTAATAAAATAGTTGAATATACCTCATGATGGACAGCCAATATACCTATGAAGCCTTGAAGTTGCTCATGCAAACCTGTAAAAGTAAATGACCAGTTGCATTCATAATAATATTTGTAAATAAAAAAAGCAAAGAAGATAAAAATAAAGGTGAGACATGATGAAAATAAACAAAATATTGAAGTTGATGATGATTCTAAAACCAAAAGATGCTTTTTAATCCCTTTTTGCAAACATTTTATTGGCTTCAGAAACAGAAAATAATTGCAGGAATTTTTATCCCTAGCCCAAAAGGAGTGAAAGTTTTCATTCAAAAATTTTGAAATTCATTATCATGATGAGATGAAGAACACAAGTGCAAGGAAGGAAGGAAAGAAAGAAGGAAGGAAAAGGAAAAGGAAAAGAAATAAAAGAGAAAATGAGGGAAGAAAGAAAGGCAAGAAAAGTAGGGAGAAATGATGAAAGTTAAGTAAGAAATGAGAGAAAGAAAGAAAAAAAAGGAAGATATATAGAAGAAAGGAAAAAATTAAAGAAAAATGGAAAAAGAAAGAAATGAAAACCTAATGAAGAATGAAAGGAAGAAAAAAGATTAGGAAGAAAGGAAAAATGAAGTAATTAAAGAAGGAAGTAAAGAAAAGATGGAATAAAAAAGCAGAATGAAAATGAATGAAGAAAGAAAGAAAGAAAGAAAGAAAGAAAGAAAGAAAGAAAGAAATGATGAGTTGATGGAAGGAATGTAACCAGAAATGAAGGTAGGAAAGAATAAGAGAAAAAAATAGAAGAAAAAAGGAAAAAAGAGAAAAAATGAAATTGAGAAGAATAGATAAAGGAAGGAAAGATAGGTAGAAATGATGGACAAAAGAAAGAAAAGTAATAAAAAAATGAAGAAAGGAGAGAGGAAGAAAGAATCATAAAAGGTGGAAAAGATAATGAAGAAAGAAAGAAAGAATGAAAGGAAGAACAGAAGGAAAAAAAAGAAGGAAGTAAAGGAAGAGCAGATAGAAATAGTAATATGATTTTTTCTAAAAATGAAATTTTGTCGAACATTAATAATTTATTGCTCATATTTTCACTTCATCTTAATGTTATTTGCTTTTAATTGAAACTATTCATAGCAATAAGCTGAAGCCATCAGTAAACAACACAGCTTAGAAATAAAGACTGTATTTCAATTTCTTCAATTTACTGATGACTATAAAGTGACAGTTTAAATAGTTGCAATGAAAATCTACTAAAATTAAAATGAAAAATACAGGTCAAAAATGAAAAATGACAAACAGAAAGAGTAAAGAGAGAAACGTGTGAAGAAAAATGAAAAAAAGAAAGTGAGTAAGAAAATATAAAAAGAAGATACAAAGATATAAGGGAAGAAAAGAAGGAAAGAAAAAAGTAAAGAAGGAACAGGGGAAAATAAGAAATAAAGGAAAAGACTGAATGAAAATACAAAAAGGAAGATAAGAAAGAAAGAAAGAAAGAAAGAAAGAAAGAAAAGGATTAAAAGGAAAACAAAAAGAAAATATAAAGAAATATGGGGAGAAAAAAGAAAGCAAGTAAAGGAATAAATAAGGAAAAGGAGAAACGAAGAAATAAAAGAAAGTGTGGAATGAAAATTAATAGGGTGATATAAAGAAATGAGGGAAGAAAAGAAAAAGAAAGAAAGAAAGAAAGAAAGAAAGAAAGAAAGAAAGTAAAGGATTAATGAAAGAAAGATAGGAAAGAAGAAACAAAGGAAAGAATGAAAGGAAAAATAAAAGGAAGATATGAAGAAATAAAAGAAGAAAAGAAAGAAAAAAAGGAAGGAAGTAAAAAATAGAGAAGGAAAATGAGAAAAGAAATAAAAAAGAATGAAAAGAAAAATATAAGAAATATACAAACAAATAAGAGAAGAAAAGAAAAATAAAGAAAGAAAGTAAAAAATAAAGAAAGAAAAAGAGAAAATAAGTAAAGGAAAAGACTAAAAGAAAAATAAAAGAAAGATAGAAAGACATAACAAGAGAAAAGAAGGAAACACAGAAAAAATATAAGTCATGAAGTAAAGAAAGAAAAGAAGAAAAGAAAAGATAAAAGAAAGCACAAAAGGAAAAATAAAAGAAGATACAAAGAAATAAGAGAAGAAAAGAAAGAAACAAAGACAAGAAGTAAGAAAAGAAGTAGTGAATGACAAAAAGGTAAGAAGAAATAATTGGAATTGAAACTCGGATTTCCAATTCTGAGCTGTTAACCATTACAATATGCACACCTCCAAGTTTACAGCACCTAATATTTCCAAGCAGTACTGACCAGGCTTGACATTGTGTCTTCATAAGCCAAGAAGAAAGGAAGGATATAAAAATACTCAAAGTGTAGAGGTAGCCAAAGAAAGAAAACAAAAAAAACTATATGAAAAAAAAACTATATGAAAAAAAAACTATATGAAAAAAAAACTATATGAACTATAAAATAGTGAGTTTAAAGCTGCCAAAGTTAAGTGCTTATTATTTTGTTTTAGATTTTATACAGAAATCTGAAAAGTTCTCAAATAAATATTTCATATTTCTTTTCAAATCAATCAATCTTAGAATTCAATATTTTTTTTTTGTAATTGATGAATACTTTTCATGTCTAAAACCTATTGTGAAGTGGGTAGCCATGGTTAAATGCAAAATAAGTAACAGAACTGTTACTTATTTTGCATTTAACCATAAAAGGCATCCAAGATGGCTCACACATGCAGATTTTCTAGGTTAAGCAAAAGAAGCAAGAAAGACTCTAATTAGTTAGAAATTCAGATATGCAATCTGAATATTTTAAAATTTTATTTTATTCTTGCAGGAAGTTGTACCTTGTGCACAGAGATCAAATTATATTAGTTTTATTGATATATTCAGAAGAAACATTAGAGTAATCAAGAACCTCTACTGGCAAACTGCCTGCATACAGACAGGAAACGAGTTCAGCAGATATACAAAGATAGAAAGAGGTATAAAACACGGATGTGTCTTCTCACCAGACCTATTCAACCTATACAACGAGACAATTCTGAGAGCTCTAGAAGACAGACAATTTCTTCGACCACATCACCCCTTACATCTGACCACCTACCTCCCCAGACTACAACTGCTTGATTATTATGTGTGAGGCACAGTTGAGCAAGAGATCAGCAAAACTCCTTATAATACCAAAGATGAACTGAAGACAAGCATTATGGCAGCATTCATCAACAAGGAGGCAGAAGTGTTGCAAAAAATTCCAAAGTCGTCTAGAGGCCATGGTTGAAGCCTAAGGCAATTTTATTGAATAAATTTACTATTTAGTATTTCAAGACAATTTTGTGTAATTTTGGTAGATATATCTGTTAAAATGAGATGTTGATGTGTTTTTCATTTTTGTGTAATTTAAATGACGATTTTGTCCATTGCCCCCTATATATATATATATATATATATATATATATATATATATATATATTGAATTAATTGTTAGGTTTGCTGCTAGTAAAGTTGGTTCACTGTGTTGTGATAGACAATTTTTCTTGACAGAATCTATCTTATATAATTAAAAGTCTACCATTTGTCCATGTTTTAAATATTGCTATCACATCTGGTTTGCTGCTTCTGCTATATATTTAGAGATTCTTGATAAAATCCAAAGAAGAATTTACAATATTACTGGTTCTGACCTTAGCCTTTGTCACTTTCCCACTCTCATATTATAGCTTCACTGTACCTTTTCTTTCATGGTAATTTTTCTAATGAATTTTCCTCTATATCATTATTGTTATTCTCCATACCACCATAGACAAATTGTGTACTTTGGATCCAGTAAGGACTATATAGAAACTTTGAAGTATTATGGTGGCTGTAGTAAGAATGGTAAGTAAAAATGTGTTGTCTTTCTGTAAGGAATACTGTAGTATGTTTGGGTCAGTAATAGTGGCTAGCTAAGTTTAAGATAAGACAGACAGAACACAAGCCTTTTAGTCTTGTGCCACATTTTTGTATTATATCAAAATAAATATTACTTTCCTCAATGTTACCTAGAATTTATGCATAGTACTAGATTGGAGAGCTGAGTTCAAATTCCAGTTGAATTCGTTGCATTCACCTATATGGAAATACCCTTGAGAAATCCATCTTTTCTCCCTCCACCTATTGGTTAAATAACAGGATAGATTGAGTTTTATAGCCTTGGTTGGCAACCAGTCTACCACAGAAAGAAATGGCAATCTACTGCAAGAAAATCTTCTGCCTAGTCAGCCATATCTCTCACAGCATGTATCACATATGGCAGTTAACTGACTGGTTGACTAGTTTGGTGGAAAGATATCATCATTTTTATAGTTGAAATGACTAGATGTAATCATATATTCTCACTTCGCCAGGTCCACGGCCAACATGCTAATGATCATCATGGAGTACATGTACCAGGCCCTTGAGAAGTCCAGTGAGACTTGTGCTGTTGCCCTGGACATTTCCAAGGCTTTTGACAGTGTTTGGCACGCTGGCCTTCTACGCAAGCTACGGGGTTATGATATTACCGGACGCTTGATTGATCTGATTAAATCTTTCCTATCTAACCACATAATGAAGGTTGTCTGAATGGGCATGCCTCCACATCCTACTGTACAAATGCTGGTGTCTCTCAAGGCTCTATCCTAGGCTTGACGCTCTTCCTTATTTTCATAAATGATCTCCCAGACGGGATCAAGTGCCAAGTAGGCATCTACGCAGGTGACACAACATTTTACTCCTGCATCAGTAAGAAATCCGGCGTGGCTGACAAACATAACCTCACTGCTGATCTTGAGAGGGATCTACATTCTGTGGTGGAATGGGGTAAGAAGTGGCTTGTAAATTTCAATGCATCTAAGACGAAGCTGCTATTTGTCAATCATCACAGGCAACCTCTCCTGCCTCCCATAAGCATGAACCAAGCGAGTCTCCCTGAGAGCAATACACTGCACCTTCTCAGCCTTACCCTCCCTTCCGATCTCAAGTGGAACCATTACATTGAGTCAATAGCTAAATCCACTGCTCACTCTGTCAAGCCATGATGTTTTTTCCTCCTGAATCCATCTTGCATACATACAAATCAACCATTTGTCTGTGCATGAAATACTGCTGTCATATATGGTCAGGTGCACCTGCTGTTCATCTCAGTGTTCTTGACAGGCTCCAAAGGAGAATCAGTAACTTAATAGGTACCGATTTAGCTGCTCAACTCCAGCCACTTTCTCACCACTGGGATGTGGCTTCCCTCTGTCTGTTCTATAAATATTTTCATGGCTCCTGCTCTGACAAACTTGTTACTGGTGTCCCTGCCACAGGTGTTTACTCATGCAACCAGACTCGCAACTGGGTCCCACCCATTCACAGTCAGATCAAGCTAAATCCTTTGGCATTAACAAAAGAAAAAAGAAAATGATGAAACCTCTAGTTTTCTTACTTCATTTTTATTGTTAGTTGATACTTACTGGTTTTTATGCCAGGTAGGATACTTTTTGTCACCTAAAATGTAAAGTTAACTTAATTAAAACCCTTATTCATAGGGCCTTGATCATCAAGGCCCTATGAATAAGGGTTGCTCTAAAACCAAGTTGGATGATGAACTCATGTTTATTATTACCTCTCTCTGCAACAATGCCTATCCATTAGATATTGTCCAGTCAGTAATTATGAATAAGGTACTGAAGTTCAATAAAGTTAAACCAGCTATGGTACAAAGATGTTCTGTGTATCTGCACATCCCTTGGCTGGGTTCTGTCAGTGATAGATTTGCTAAGCAGGTTTCTGTTGCATTTCGACACTTACTTTGCTGTCTTTTTCTCTATACAGAGGGATGTTCTACTCCTTCACCATATTAGTTCCTTGATTTATTCATTTAAATGTAGTTGTAGATCACAGCGCATAGGGAGAACTGCTCAAAGGTGGGATGCCAGAATTAAACAACACATACCTACAAAAATCCGTAATTTGAACTATTCTTTGTCAGACAGGCTGAACAACACATACATGTCTTCTATTACAGAACCCCTATAATATAACCATAATTGAACTGCTAATTTCAGTGTGGACACATTTTTGAGTCAACCGCTACACTCTCTTAGTCAACTCTCTACTTCTGAGCGAAGAGGAACCCAAGCATGGCTCCACTGAAGGGTAGAGTCACATTTGGGGTGAACAAACAAGAGCCTGACCCAGTCTTAAACTGGGTCTATGGGTAAATTTTTGGCAGAGCTTAAGGGCTTAGAATGCCCATTTTAATTTACCATGTGTCACATCCGCCTTGGTTGGAAGGTGGTAAATACCACTGTGGATGCATTTTCCATCCTTAGCTTGTCCCACTCAAGTTACCACCTTAAAAGTATTGGAGGCCATCTACATTCAATCTTTAAAGCCTTCACTGTGTGAACAGAAGAATCATATATTTGGCTTCCAACTCATTTCTAATTTTTTTTTTATTTCTCTCTACATCTTGCCCATTTTTTGATGATAATTTCTACCATGCGTGGTGTCTTCAGGCAATTTGCAATAACTGATTTTACCGTTTACCTTTTTTTTAAGAATGCTAACGTAATGGTGTTTTTTTTTACACTCATGTGGCAGGGAGTTTTTGAACATGCAATTTTTAAAATTACAAGGAATTATGGCATTTTCAGCCATGGTTGTATGAACCTAAGAGGTATTTCCTAGTATGGTTACTCTTAGTCATAATTTCCGTTCTTTCATTCAACAGATCGTTTTTGTTTGGGAATAGCATAATCTCTAATTTTTCTTCTTGGCACAGTCTACATATTTTGCCACCATTTTAAGGCTTGGCCGTTTTTACTATACTCCACGTTATGTCTGGGTCTTTTCCATATTTTGATTTTAATTTCTACATATGGCTAGCCAATTTTGTACAGTTTTTTAAGTTTTCTATTTTGAATGTAGACCTGTGATTGAACCACCTGGTCTTACAGGTGACTTTGGTTGAACCCAAATATATTTTATTTTGACCATTTGAGTCATGTACCTTTGCCTTGTAAATGATTTCTTTTGTGTTGCAAAATCCTTGAAGTGGACATTTATTTTTTATCTCTGCAGTTGCATTCTTTATTAGTGGTCTTGTTTTTTTACACTGCTATCTAAGTTTCTGGCATTTTGTTTTTTTATGAAACTATCTAAATTACTAGTACAACTATAACTTAGCTTTATTGTGTTTCTGTTGAAAATTTTGTTTAGTTCTGATCCTTTTGGAAAGTGTCTATTTATCAGTTTAAAAAATATTTGTCCTATTTTGGTCTTTACTTCTAAATTAAATGGTGGGTTGAACCAGATAATGTTTTGTTTTTTATTATCATTTTTTATTTGTCTGTTTAGTTGAGAATTATGTTGTAAAATGTTTTTATGGCCAGATTTTCTTAGTGCATCTTCATAGATATTTTTCTTTTCATTAAATATTGATTTGTTTGATGAAGTATTAGATAGTCTGTGTTCAATTCATTTATGAATGTACTTAATTATACTTTTGGGATGGTTGGATTTTGTATTTATGCATGTTAACTTTGTGTTTGTTTTCATGTATGGCAAGACATTGCCAGTTTGTAAATTAAATTCCACATCTAAATAGTGTACCACTTTTCTAATTGTTTCTTCTATTATATCAAAATCTAGTTCTTTGAATAGTTTGAAAATTTCTTTCCTTATTTTATCATTTTCTCCTTTGTTGTCTGGTGTTATCATTAATCCGTCATCTCTATATAATCCGTGGTTGTCAATATAGATTATTTTGTTGATTTTATTTAAAATGTATATCTTTTCTTCTCTTAGACTACTTACTGGTTGGTAAGATTATAAGGAAGGTTGGAATATATATATATTGGTAAGTCTATAAAAACCATTCTGTCCAGTTATAGCTAGGTGGGAGAGGAGATGAATATATATCTTTCTGAAGGATATCTGTGCATAAGCGAATGTAATGGACTTGACTGGAATTCGAACTTGGCTCTCTGACTTGTCATTCTGAGATGTTAGCCATTGCACTACCTCCAAATAAAAGGTTGATAAGTCATAAAAAAAACAAATCAATCTACCAATGTGTGTGTGTGTGTGTGTGAGAGAGAGAGAGAGATGTCCGATGATGCTACAATTGCAGGCTGTTTTGGACTAGCAGTTTCAGAATACATGAGAATGTATTATCTAAAAATCTAATTTACCTTCAGCTGTTTAAGAAGAAAGAGAAAAACCATTTGAAGAAATTCTTCTGTAGTAATCAGAATTCAAATAACAAAACTGTTAACCATCAGCCATTCCAAATCAAACCCTTATCCTTATAATCTTTAAATTCTAGCTTTCACCTGTCTATCTTGAAGAACTAATTCCTCCCTGGAGATATTCTGCCGTTTTTATTGATCAATTTCATTCTTGCCATTAACAACATTTTACCTGATGAGGATTTCAGTAATTTTAATCTTTTACCTGTTTTTTTTAATATTTCATTAAATTCTCCTCATTCTCTTTGACTCCATGTAACCCTCCCCCATCATAGTGGCTTTATTGCCTTACTTGGAGTGAGATAATTAAAAACAAAAACATGAACATAGTCATTTAAGCAGCTAGTAGATTTTAATCCAATATCAATAATATTACTATAAATCTAATTTTAGTGGATGCATATGTTTTAGTGTATGAAAGTGAAATCAAGAGCAATATAGACTCTGAAGATGAACAATTACTGGAGAAACACTCCTATGAAGCAAAATAAAGATCATGATCTTTCATATCTAGACAATCTCTTAGAGAGAGGGAGGAAGATATGGAGGAGACTAAAGCTCCCAGAAGAAGTACCAGGGAAAATAAGGGGACAAAACCTCTTTGTTACAGGGAGAGGAGGAGGTGAATCATTTATATAGGAAGTCACCAAGTGTATAAATAGCTACAGCTATTGCCCATAAGGCCCTTGAATGCCTACTACTTCCTGTGAATCAGTAAGACTATACTACAGTGCATATTTTCATTTTTGGGACCTGGGAACAATAACAGTCAAGGGGTGGTTACTTTGAGGAAGTAGAGGCAATGTGGATGTGTGTTGTGGTGCAGTGGATATTGGCTCGGAATGAGAAATTCCCTGCATTTACTTACGTGCAAATACTCTTAGGAAAGGTATTAATCCGTCTTTTCTCTCTAGTTATGGATTAAATAATAGGACAGATTGGGTTCTATAGCCTTGACTGGCAACCAGTCTACCATAGAAAGCAATGACAACCTACTGCAGGATAATCTTCTGCCTAGTCAGTCATGTCTCTTTTGAGACAGGATTGCCCAAGTGTGTATCACGTATAGCACTTAACTGACTGAAAGGCCGATATTGTTCTATTTCCTACCACTTCTAAAATTCTACTAGTTGCCTTAGCAGCTTTGTGCCCCAGTTTGAAATAATGCTTCAGAATTTCCAGAATTTCCAGAATTGTATCCACCATTATAATATCTGAAATAAAAAATAAAAGAAAATAATACCAATAATGATAAAATAATAATTACAAAACATGTAGCAATATAAAATTCCCTTGTCTTTCCTTTATTTAACTATAATTCATATATATATATATATATCAAAGAGTAAAAATTGTTATGTCACAATCTAGCATGGAGCAGAAAAATTAAGCTACTTGATTAATTGAAAGCAACTGATTAACATATATATTCCAACCTTCCACTTTTTCTTGCTTGTAAATGCCAAGCTAAAAATTGTGAATTATCCCTCTTATCTTTGCCAAAACATCAGCTAGAGGGCACTCTTTAAGCTTATAAAAAAAAAGCAAATATATTCTCTCCCTTCCTCTTCTTTTAGCTTTTGCTGACAAATGCAGTCAACGTCAGTAAAGAACATTACTTATTAGGCACTTTTGCTTCCTTGGTTCTCTGTTGACTTTTGAGCTCTCTTACAGCACATATATATATATATTTATATATATATATATATATATATATATATATATATATATATATATTCTTCTTTAATCCAAAATGGAAAAAGTAGGAAGGTAAATTCCAAAAATCTGATCCTAATTAATATTAAAAAATTTTTTAATATTAAAAAATGATACAGGAGGAGAGCTCAATATATATATATATATATATATATATATATATATATGACAGCCATCGGACAACATTTACTTGACAATCATAACTGTGCCTCTTGGTATGAGGATGCATGGCTTTCTGCTCTGAACATCATCTGCTCAGCCTATCATCTACATGTTCTGGAGGCTGCATATTTAAAAATATATCAGCCTAGTCTGTGCAGACAGAAGGAGCACTGTATTCGCTTCTTATGGCTGTTGGTGAGTTTGTGAATCCCTTTTTCCATTTTATTGCTCCTGTGGAATTTTACGTTTACACCCCACTTACATTTTAATTAATTTTGATTAAAATTTTGTTTTCCCTTCTACAATTCATATTTATGTATCTATTTATACAATTCATATATATATATATATATATATATATATATATATATATATATATATAGTAATGGTTGTTACAATGGTTTATAAATTCATAGTATCACTACACAAAAATTTTTGCATTTCGAAGCTGCTATGTGCGCTTCTCATTGGGTGATAAGTTGAAATAAAAATTAAATGGTGAAAACGGTTTATTTGTGGTGATATGATGTTTAAGTGAATGTGGGGTGGGAGCTTATTCTGATTTAGTTGGCCGTATTGTAGCCTTAGATTTAGATTTATAAAACATTACAATATAACCATTACAATATAATACTCTACATTGTATCGAGCACTCTTTATAAAAGTAAATGCATGAACAGCAGGTAAAAAACCTACGAGTTCTATAACTTTGTGACAATATATATATATATATATATATATATATATAGAGAGAGAGAGAGAGAGAGTGAGAGAGAGAGATAGAAATACATATATATATATATTATTAATAATCTAGTACAGTCATAGATAGACTTTAGATAAAATAGTCGCAGTCATAGAAAGCTTTTCAAGAAAAAGTAAAGCTAAATATTAGGTTGTTACAAAAATAATGGCTACTCAAAGTGTTGTATCTTTAAAGCTGTTTTAACATAACATTCACATAAAGTGAATTTTGGTATACATAATAATTAATGTGTGTTCTTTTGTAATTTTTAACTTATTTTCAGACAGAAATATTCTTGAAACATAGAAATCCTTAATTATGAACATGACAAAACATGATCTTTTTTTTACTTTTCTTGCATGAGTTCAAACATGGGCATAGTGCCTCCCAATCTTCTGCCAATATCAAGAGAGCATGGGAAGATGGGTCTACAAGTAATCAGACAGTATGAAGGTGGTTCCAGAAATTTCGTACTGGTGATAAGAGCCTTCAAGATGAAGTAGGTAGAGAATGATCATGCAGTCTTGACAACAAACAATTGCAAATAATTGTTGAGCAAAACCTTTGTCAAAGTGTCAGAGAAATGCTTCAGATGTTTGGTGTCAGCACTGCAACAGTCTCGTATCATTTGCAGAGTATTGGCAAGGTAAAAAAGCTCAATAAATGATCTCCATGAAAATCAAAAACTGAGGCATTTTGAAGTGTGCTTGATGCGCTTTTTGCATAACACCAATGATCCCTATCTTGACCCAATAATCACTTGTGATGAAAAGTGGATCCTTTATGATAACTGTAAACAATCAGGTTAATGGCTTGAACATGATAAATCCTCCAAACATTTCTCAAATCCAAAGTTGCATCAACAAAAGATTATGTTGATTGTCTGGTGATCTGCAATTGGTGTTATCCACAACAGATATCTGGAAGCCAATCAAAGAATTAATACAGAGTTTTACTGCAATCAACTTGCTGAAATGCATACATGCTTGCAAAAAATGAGACCTGCATGGGTGAATTGACATGGTCCAATTCTGCTCCACAATAATGTGGGGCCACATATTGCAAGAATGATGTTGCAAAAACTCATAGACTTGGGATATGAGAGTTTACCACATTCAACATATTCTCCTGAGTTTCACCCACTGATTATCATTTTTTAAGCAGTTAAGTACATTTTTAAATGGTAAAATTTTTACATCCAAACTAGAGGTGAAATCAGCTTTCAAAGATTTCATTGCATCACAGTCAATAACTTTTTATCAATGAGGAGTAAATAATTTCATCAATCAATGGCAGAGGTGTATGGATACACAAGGATTATATTTTGACTAAATTCAAAGCTTGTATTTTGATTAATTTCAGTTAATCTTTCAAGAATAAAATTACATTTCTGAAATCGGTCATTATTTTTGTAACAATTTAATAGCATAGACAATGATACAATATATATATTGCAACACTATTAATAATCTAGTAGAGTCCGAGATAGTCTTTAGATAAAATAGTCACAGCCATAGATAGTAAAAAGTAAAGCTAAATAGTATAGATATTGATACAATATATATTACACTATTTTTAATAATCTAGTGGTGTCATAGTCTTTAGATAAAGTAGTCACATTCTTAGATAATCTTTAGAAAAAAGTAAAGATAAATAGTATTTATAATGATATAATATATATTATAATATTATTAATAATCTAGTGGAGTCATAGTCTTTAGATGTGTACATAAAAAAAGTTTGTGAAAAATTACCTTAAAAAGGAAAAAAAAGTTTTGATATTTCTTAATAAAAGTAATATCAAATGATAAAGTTTAACTTTTAGCTTCACAACTAAAAATTGTTATCTGCATGCCATAAAAATATAAAAGTAAAAATAAAATAAAAATCAATATTGTATTGATTAGCTTGAAATGTCATCTTATACCATCACAATGTTGTATTGAGGTCAGCCAGGCTGTGACCACTACAACAGTAAAGTGTGAAGATTTCTACTTGATATTTACATACATTAGCTAAGTATGGCACAAGGCTAAAGGAAAGTAAACGGGAAGATTATGTTATGCCAATTTTCTAAGTTATTAAGGCTTACTATCCTTGAAAATTAGTATTTAAAATCCAGGCTAGAAACTGGGCTTGAACAGCATCTTCAAGCAGTGGTTGAAAATATAAAATTATTTTAGACATGAAGCTTAGGTTAGGAACAGATTATGAGTCCAAAACATCTCTATGGGTCTGTCATGTTATCAATGAACTGACTAGTTGCTAATAAGTTAATAAACAAACCAAGATTTTGCTTGGTTGCTCAACAACCTTGGACATTTGGCATTGATATGTAGTAAAGCACAAGTTACTTAACAGATGTCAAACCATGTCTGGTTATATTTTACATGTTGGACAGAATATCATGATTGACTGAAGGTCATCACTTGTATGGAAATGACTGAATCTTTCAGCAGTGCATCACTGCAATTCATAATGTTTGTGGGACAAAGACTTTTATCTACAAATAATGTGATTCTTTTGGACCATCCAGTGTGTTTGACCGACCTGAAACCCATTGAAAATGTTTGGTGGTGGATGACAAGGGAAGTCTATAGAAATCAATGTCAATTCTAAAGAGTACATGATCTTCATAAAGCTATCTTCACCACTTGCAATAGCAATAACATTCCAGCCAACTTTCTGCAGATGCTTATATCAACTATGCCAAAGCAAATTCTTGAAATTATTCATAATGAAGGCCTTGCAACTCACCTCTGAGAAATTTTATTGGGCATTTTCTATACTGTTTAGGACTTCTTTTAGGTATGATCTTGAACTTTGTGAATTGTGATGTAATGGATATCAGCTCGGAATGAGAAATTGGTACAGCAAAGTTTAAATTCCAGTTGAATTCATTGCATTCACTTATTCACAAATATCCTTGGAAAGGTATGAATTCATCTCTTCTTTCTCTGGCTATGGGTTAAATAGCAGGACAGATTGATTTCTATAGTCTTGGTTGGCAACTGGTCTACTGTAGAAAGAAATAGCAACATACTGAGGGAAAATCTTCTGCCTAGACAGTCATGGACCATAAGAGTCATGATTGGGCAAGCGTGTATTATGTATGGCACTTATCTGACTTAAACTTCTGACCAGCTCTATTTAGCTGAATTTCCAAGTATTTAAATTTTCCCCATTAACATTTTTAATTTTAATTTTACTTACTTTCATTTTTCAAAGCCCTACTCAAATAAATGGCTGAGTCTAACAACACCAAAGGTATATTTTTTTCTTTATTTTCATTAGCCTTAAGATTTTAGCTAATATATATATGTACTGCTACTACTAAAGAAAAATCGACTATGTTGATATGACCAATAGACAATTTGCCAGATGATTTAACACATTAGACAATAAAAAATCCCGAACAAGGAAAGAAAAAAGAAAGATCAACTACTCAGTAAAGTGCTCAAGGCCCAGATTATCTAAACAAATTTCACAACACTTCAACACTTAAAAGACAGCCTAAGCAGTCACTAAAGTTTCACACTCTTGTCCCTTCAGACGACTAGAATATGTTCTAATCACCTGAGGATCATGAGAGCTCGAAACTTGAGTAATGACTTGGGCAGTCATTTAAAATTCTTGGCTCAAAAGTAAGTGAACAGAAAATGCTAACATTTATTTTGAGATTACATATACAATTATATTTACTAATACAATTATTACATTGACAATTAAATTTTATTGTATACAATAATACAAAAAAGCTTAAATTTTATCAATGCAAATGCTCAAACTGTTGTCCATCACAATTTACACAACTTTGAAGTCTGCCCTCACACTTCAACAAACTTATTTGCACAAGTCTCTTTGTGTATTAATTTCTTATGTAACTTTTCAAATCACCAACACTTCTTGGTTTTTGACTATAAACTTTCTACTTGAGTACTCCCCAAAAGAAGAAATTCATTGGGGCCAAGTCAGGTAAACATGCTGACCAATTAACTGAACTTCTTCAGCCAATCATTTGTCATGAAAGTTTTCATGAAGATACTCATGTACTGCTCTTGAATAATGTGGTGGGACTGTATACACAAATCTATTCCACCTATAATCCACCTACTTCTGGACCACCCTGGATATATTAAAAAATCATTCTTCACACAGCAAACACAATAATATCCTCACAAACAAAATCAAATCAGCTGCAAAGGAGTTACACAACAATTCCAATACCATCATCAGGCATGCTGATAAAACCAATAATTATATAGCTCTCAACTGACAAGATTACAACCAAAAATTATAATCTATCCTAGATGGCACAACGAAATTCACTAAATTAGGAAAAATCCCACAGAATTATTAAAAAAATTTAATAAATAAACTGATCACAGTAAACAATACTGAAATTGGTAGCTTAAAAATCAAGAAGATTGTTGGGGATTACCAACCAGAATATCTGTATGGTATTGTAAAAGCACATAAGCCAGGTTTTCCTCTTCAACCTATCATATCCCAAATACCTACACATGTAAACCAGCTATCAAAAATCCTCAAACATATAATTTCTCCATACACACCCAACAATTAGAACACTACATCAACAAATGAATTCCTCTTTATTTTAAAAGTATTAAATCCCACAGTTAGTGCACTACCTTCACTCAATGTTGAAAATCTTTTTACCAATCTCCCAGTTGAAGAAACAATCAACATAATTAGTGACTGCATCTACAAACACCTGTCAATTCCTACTCTACTCCAAATATTCAACCAGCAAGTCCCATTTTATGATCATAATGGCAGCACCTACATCCAAACTAATGATGTCAGCATAGCAAACCTATTATGTTTTGTTTTCTCTAAGTTTTACATGTCTTATATTAAAAACAAAGTGTTTAAAACAATTGAGAAAGCACATATTTATACAAGGTGTGTTGACATTTTTGTTTTGATAAAAAATAAGGACAAAATTATAAATCTAAAATCAACTTTTGAAAAAACCTCAAAGCCAAAATTTACTATTTGTCTATATTTCTGAGATGATTACATTAGTTGGACTATTGTTCTCATCTTTGTTGCCATTTGTACAATGTTTCTAGCTTTCTTCAGGTGCTAGGAATTTCAAACTGAACCCTTCATTACAATCACTGGAGTATATGAACTCCATTCCTTGCATAGTAGTGCCTCTTTTGGAAGTCATGACTTATCTCCCTCTCCTCTAGCCTGGTATTGAACTCACAACTCTTTGGTCAAGTCACAACAACGTCTATATCCACTGGGCCATGTGTCCTTAAGGACAAGAACAACTGAATTTTGGGGACTTATAAACCTAATATCAAGTAACCTTTTTTTTAACAGAGTTCATATTGCAATATTTTTATGTTAATGGTTTTCTCTAGTATTTTTTGATAACTCATGACTTCCAAAAGAGGCACTACTACACAAGGAATGGAGTTCATATACCCCAGTGATTGTAATAAAGGGCTTGGTTTTAAATTCCTAGTACCTGAAGAAGGCCAGAACATACAATGGCCAAAACATCATACAAATGGCAACAAAGATGAGGACAACAGTCCAAATAATGTAAATACTGCCAAAATTTACATATGAACTTGTGGTTAAGAAAAAAATCTCAAAATGGCTATAGAAGTTGCAAAAGTGCCTGGGACAATAAAAATTATGGAAAATTTTTGTACATCCTTACTTCTACAAAATGGAAAAACATAAAGATGCTGGAAAAACTTTTTAAAATATTAATTAAATCTTTCTTGTTGAAAGATGTTTGAAAGCAAGGCTGTTGCCCAAGTATATATATATATATATATATATATATATATATACAGTGTAACCCTGATATAAGAGAGTTGCCAGGACTGCATAAAAGTTCTCTTATATCCCGAGTGTTTCTCTTATATCCGGGTTTGGTCTATTTTATATACATTACCACAAGCTCTAATTTTGGACCAGAGAAACTGTCTCTTATATCCGTGTCTCATATATCCAGGTTATACTTATATATATATATATATATATATATATATATATATATATATATATATATGTCCCATTCCCACTCCTCCCTGGTCTCTTTTGAACTGAAATGGAGGGTTATCCTTTGTTTCCTATTAAGAATCGGGTTTCCAGTTTCTTAAGTCTTTTTATTTTCTTTTACACCCATTAACTTGTTAACCCCTTCTGTCTTAGTGGCATTATTGCCTTGCTTGAAGTAAGTTGATAAAAAAAACAATGGATACTGTTCAAATTTATGTTCAGTGATATCACTATCAGTTCTGACCGCTATATAAGCACACTGTCAAAACTCAGAGGAAGTCTAGACAAGCAATCACAGTATAAAACAGTTACCCTACAGCCATAACTGGGCATTTTCAGGCTTTCACCTGTTTAGAGCCATGAAGGGGGGAAACTCAAAAGACAGTTGGTTTTCTTATTGATTGGGTATCTGTCAATGAAGACAGACAGAAAAAATCAGCAGCATCAGAATGAAAAACTCGATCCTGATGATCAGAGCACAAACAAGACTTACAACACAGGAACACCATATACAGTACAAATGCAGTAAAGATACTGGAAAAATAAACAAAGACAAAAAAATTTCAAATGACACTCAGAAATCTTTGCAATCCTGTTATATGGTCAATATGGCAAACTAACAAACTGCTTCTTCAGAAAATGTCTTCTTTTATGGAGTTTAAAATTACTTTAACAGTTAGCTAACAAAGAAATCATTTGCATAACTAACATCACTCAGCTCACCATCTTAACTATCATGGGAAAGCTGGTAGACACTTTCTTTCTTCATAACCAGACATTCAGGGGTTCACACCAGCTCTGTTCTCACAGAGCAACAATGTACTGATTTTCTACAACAGCATACTAAACATTATCTCTTTGACCAACAGGTACTGTTATCAGTAGTGGCTGGCTGCTCCATGCTACAGAAGCAAATGAGGCAACTTGCACACGGTGAAAAAAAGCAACTAAGAAGTTTTAATAATTCAGATACATATGCCTTTATTCAAAGCTGGATGCCAAGATTGAGAAGGGAGAAGACAACATTGAAGAAGATATTTAAAATCCTAAGAGAATTGTGTTCATTTTAGTATGGGCTTTTACTATAAAATCTGTTGTAATTTTTTACACTATTTACACTGTTTGGACTGTTGTTGCCATATTCATGACATTTCAGCCCTTCTTCTGGTGATTAGAATTTTGAACTGAACCCTTTATTTCATTCCCTAGGGTAGATTGTTCTGGTTCCATAAGTCATACCACTTTTTGATGTTTCAGTATCAGTTATCTCCCTTTAACCAATGCTTTTATCCACTGGATCATATCTTCAAGGATCCAGTGACTTGACCCAAAGAGTTGTGAGTTCAATACCTGGCTACAGTAGAGGTTAACAAAAACTTAGAGAATTGAATTAAAGTCATGCACTATGCAATCATCAGGTGCATATTATGAACTGACTCATCTGAGATTTTAATTTTTGGGTCTCACATTGTTTATGGTATAACTATATTATAATGCTGGGATGCTATTTTTTAATTTTTTAATTATATAATTTAATTTGAACTAAAACTTAAAAATGACATTGGAAAGTAAAATCTCAAAAGTTAAATTAATAGATAGAATATTTTTAGGGCAGAAGGTATATGCTTTTTGCCTATGAGTCAAGGAGGATTACTTGTTCTTATATAAGAGAAAAAAAAAGAAATTAATATTACTATAGATACATACAATCAGTTTACAATTAATGTATGGGATGGAATTGTAAGTTCTCCCAGCACATCTTACAGGAGCTGTTTACAGGGACTTTATTTTGAACACACTTCCAGACATGCAAAAGGATGTACCCTTGCTAATACGAAAACACATGTGGTTCATGCATGATGGGGCTCTAGAAAATTTTAACCACATTGTTTGTGATACGCAGGTTGACATCTACCATGAACGATGGATCAGTAGGGGAGGACTGGTTCCATGGCCTGCACATTCCCCTGATCTCAAGCCTTCAAATTTTATCTGTGGGGCCACCTAAAACAATTGGTGCATGCAGCAGACATTAATAACGCAGAAGCATTTCATGAATGTGTCATGAGAATCTGTGAAACCATTTGACACTATGTAGAAGTGTTTGAAAGGTCTGCCAGTCAATGATCTGATGAGTGCATGCATGTGTACAAGCAGGAAAGCAGAGGACATTTTTAACATCTTTATAAGATGTTATGTTGCAGTACCATGATGGTCTTTTGGATATATCTTTATATGGACGTTTTACCTTGCTTTGGTGTGATGGACCTGCCCACAACATTTGTAAAAGCATTTTTAAAACACTATACATATATATTAAAATTTGGAAAATCAATTGATTACACTAACGTGGTTTCAACCTTTCAGTATTGTCAGGTGTTATAGACTAACTGATTCCTTAATGCTTTATTTTAAATGCACATCGGAAAGTTAAAAAGAAGAAGTTTAAAATAGGGGGGAGTCAAGACTAGTGAAATAGTATTGTAGATAAGTGTATCCAGGTTTATATGAACCCAAAATGTACTTTCTACATCTGGACATTATTTCAGATTTTTCATTTAGTAACCTCTCTCGTTCTGGAAAGGATGCTATAGCCAACTTTTCTTCTTGGCACAATTGGCAGACATCACTATTGCTGTAAGGTTTGACTTTTCTTAATATAATCCAGTTTATATTAAGATTTATTTTATTTTTTAATTTCCATAGATTGTTCCTAAGGTTTGAATGATGATATATGATTATACCATTTAAATTACCTTCAGTACACCTTACGTATACTTTGCTCTGTTCATTTATATCTTGTACTTCTGCTTTATAAATAACTGCTTCGGTTTTACAAACTCCAAGTGGAGTTTACAAAACCAAGTTTTATCTGTACAGTAACATTTTTCATTGTTAATGATATTTTACTGCACATTATTCTTAAAATTCCTGACGTTTCATCTTTTTATATAATTTTATAAATTACAAGTACAGATGTAGCTTAATTTAACTGTATTTCTATTAAATATCTTGCATAATTCTAAATGCTTAGGGAAGTGCTTAACTAGCAATTCAAAAAACACTCTATTTTGGATTTTATCTCTAAATTAAAAGGTGAGTTAGACCAAATAATATTTACATTTACTCGTGTTATTTTTCATTTGCTTATTTATTTGAGGTTTGTATTCTAGTTTATATTGATGCCTTCTTTTAAAGCTTTAACATAATATTTCTTTCTTTCATTGAAAATTATTTTACAAGAGGAATTTCTAAACAACCTGTATTCTATTCCTTTAGAGATGTGTTTGATTATATTAACAGGATGATTAGATCCAGTGATTACATATATCAATTTTGTGTTGGGTTGCATATATGGGGAAACACTGTCAGTTTGTAGATTAAATTTCACATCCAAACATTGGACAGCCTTCTTACTCATTTTGACCTCTATTTCAAAATTGAGGCAATTTTGTACTGGGTTACAAATTCCTTTTGTAAAATGATTTTCAATGAAAAGAGTTTTGCTGGTCTCTTGTTCAACTGTGCCCCACAAATAATAATCAAAGGGGTTGCTGTTTGGAGAGTTAGATAGCCAGATGTAAGTGGTGATGTGGACACAGAAATTGTCTGATAGCCATAACTGGATCCTTCTTCTTGTGTGGCATGGTGCAAAGTCCTGTTGCCAGACATAATGTTTTGCAGCAGCCATTCTCTTGTCAAGGCAGCAATATCTCTTCAAAGCACTTGATGTAGGCCTCAGTGTTGAGTCTGAGGCCCTCACCAACAAATTCACAAGTTCCTTCTTTATCAGAATAACCAGAGTAAGTTTTCCCAGCTGCCGTACCTTCATAATCATCATTAGATTCATACAACTCTTTCTAAATCTCATGCACTGTCCGCATATTGACTCCTACACACCTATGTTTGTGTTGGAGCTTCTGGCATGAATGCCAAACAGTACAGCATGCTGTTTCTAAATTTCTGGCTGAGTGAATTGCATCATGGTGCTCTTTTTCTTACAGATAGTGCCCAACTGACCCTACTATGTTGTACAGTTGACAAAAGCAAAACAGTATGCATAAGTGGGCATTTATTTTTATCCCTGCAGTTGCATTCTTTATTAGTGATCTTGTTTTGTACAATGCTATTTAAATTTCTGGCATTTTGTTTCTTTATGAAATTTTCTAAATAATTAGTACAGCTATAACGTAGCTTGATTGTATTCCTATTGAAAATTTTGTTTAGTTCTGAGCTTATATATATATATATATATATTGTAAAAATATGCTCAGTTTTAATCCGAGATTATGGACAGTATGGTTAAATAAAATAAAGACAAGAGGAAAACTGTATTTTAAATCGCCTACGCGTTTCGTCCGTGATGGACTTTTTCAAGGCAGAAAGACGAAATGAGTTTTATTAGTGTTGGTAACCACAAATATGCTCATAAATCATTTCAAAAAATTAACGGAATATTTCAGTTTTTAGAATTTTTTTCATGTGTAATTGCAAAGTCACGCGACGTTAAGATGAAGGGAATTTATTAGTTTTCTTCGAAAATTGTCCATTCTGTGTGTTTAGTATGTTCCAGAACTCCCCCATGTGCAGTGCAAAAGCATGAGATTTTAGAATGAAAAATTTTATGAGCGTATTTGTGGTTACCAACACTAATTTTGTTTATAGATACGTAATTTAGAATAAAACTCATTTTGTCTTTCTGCCTTGAAAAAGTCCATCACGGACGAAATGCGTAGGCGATTTAAAATACAGTTTTCCTCTTGTCTTTATTTTATTTAACCATATATATATATATATGTAGGGATGAGCAAAGTAATGGAAGCACCTTGAAATTTCAAGCAAATTTATTTCAGTATGAGATTGGACCATCTTTGGCAGTAATTACAGCTTGGGTTCTGTATGGGATTGACTCATACAAAGTTTTAATTGCTTCCAGAGGAATTTTTATCCATTCTTCAGCTTAAACAGTCGCCAATTCTTTCAATGATGATCATGGAGGATATTGACTCCTCACTTGTTTTTCTAAAATGAACCATAAATGTCCAATAATGTTGAGATCTGGGGACTGTGGTGGCCAAAGATGTTCTACTTCACTAGAATGTTCCTTGTGCCATTTAACGACAACTTTATCAGTATGAATGGGTGGATTATCATCCTGAAAGGTAGCATTCACCTCTGGAAACAGTTCCTGAACCATAGGATGAAGTTGATCACCTAAAATTCTTGAATAGTCCTGACTATTTATTTTAATAAACTTATTTAAATAATATCAGTAAAAAAACAATTTTAGCAAAAAAATTAAGTACTACTAATATTAAATCAGCAAACATAAAAATAGACAAGCTTTTGATAGTTTAATTAAATTTTCCAAATTAAGTTATCATGGTACAAGGAGTTTCCACTATTTGGTTCACCCCTTATATATATATATATATATATATATATATATATATATGTGTGGTGTGTGTGTGTGTGTGTGTATTAGTGGATTAATTTCCATATTTTGTGGTTAAAGGTGTAAATGAACTGTCTACAGTGTGTTAGTTCTTAAGTTTCTGATCTTATAACTGGATTCAGTCAATATTAAGCAAGAAGGAAATTCAATGAAATACAAAGTCCATATGCTAGTTTGCTTAGAATTTTAACAATAATCTTGACATGATCTGTGGACACTTTCTTCACAGCTTCAATTACCAAAGGATGGAAAATAATCTGAGAAGAAAAAAATATAAAAGGTATAACATATCCATTATTAGAAACTTAGCAAAACTTGTTTGAATGATGAACAGCTGTTGCCTAAATATATCCAATATATATAAGTTTCATTAAAAATGAGAGATGAAGTGCTGTGGGTGAAGTTTTATAAATAATTTTTCATGGTTCTTATAATTTTTTTTCTTTTCAGCACATAAATTATATAAAAATTGTCCAAATATTTTGTTTATCCAAGTGCTTTCAGCTATACTTTTAGTCATTATCAAGGAAGAATTTTATTTTACTTTTAAGTGAATATATAGATTGTTTTATGTATATATGTAAAGTTATAGGAATGTTTTATTTTCCAAACACGGTCAGCACTTTGTGGCCATATTCATAGTTGATATTGTTGAGTGTTGGCTTTTTCTTTTTTATTAATAATGCTTCCATCATTTTTAGCCTTTTTTTACATGTGGATGATGCTATTTGTATTATTGATGAATATGTTATGAATAGAGCTTGACAGTACCTTGTCTGTCATTTTTAATGAAACTTGTATGAAAGATTGATTGCTGCCTACATACACTATATTTATAGTCTCCAATAACCCTACAACCACATAACTAAATCCTCTACAAAAAACAATGTAATGTATCAATTTACATGCCCATGCAAATATTGTATCTCTGATACTAATAATAAACACACTACATATCATATATTGGTTTTACTACAACCGCAATCTGCCATAGACTTACTTGTCACCTTTCTGATCTTAGTTCTATTAAACAACATTTCTTAGAAAAACATAGCTATGTATGTAATATTAGACAATTATTAGTTGATAACACATACACACAGTAGAAGAACCTTCAGACTTTGGAGGCCATCTACATTAAAGCAAAACAACTTACACTCAATAAAATTACACTTCAAACTAGTCACAACACATTAAATTGCATCTAGACATATGGTTCTGTTGTTAATATCTCAGTCTCTCATGTGGTATGATGTCATAGAACCACATCAGAAATTTACAACATGCATCTGCTATTACATGACTGCTATCATCGCATAGCAATCTTTTATGCCAACATAAGAGAATATCATCTTTGATGGTGAATATCTTCATTTTAATGTCCATGCAACCACTCTGAAGATGGAACAGCACAAAAAAAATATGAAAATGTTGGACAATTTTTGTCTTTATTTTCACCACAAATTAAAGCTAAAATGAGATGTTTAGAACAGTTCATGATTAAACCGAATAGACATTCATTGTCTGTTATATTGAACAATGTGTGTGTGTGTGTGTGTGTGTGTGTGTGTGTGTGTGTGTGTGTGTGTGTGTGTGTGTGTTAAAACAAAATTTTAAGGTATGTTATATTTATAGGTAAGAGTGTTCAATATCAAGGATAGTGCATGTGTATAAAGTGGACACTGAGGTCAGCAATCTATATCCTGGTTGAACACAAACTTCAGCCCATCTTAATGGCCCAAAGATTGCATTCAAGCGCAAAACAGACTGTTGCCAGTCGGTGTTGATCTAGTTTTCATGCTATTATATATATGTGTTCTTAGAGTAATATCATAACATTCAATACTTATTAAACATCAACTCAAAGTTTTGTAATTTTTCAATCAGGACACTCAACAAGAATGATTCCACCGAGTACAGAAAATCTATTTATCAAATGACAAAACTTTGAGTTGACCTTTGATAAATGTTAAATATTATTATATTTAAGTTAATAATATTTATTAGTTCAATAGTGAACACTTTATTAGCAAAAATTAAATTAAATTTGGTATACATTATATAATTTTACATGTAATAATTGCTAGTATTAATAGGTAGCATTATTATTTTATTTTTATTTTATATATATATATATATATATATATATATAATAAAAATGTAAAAAATGTAAAAATGTAAAAGTGTATATATATATATATTTACAATAAAATATAAAATCTTGCTGAGGACTGGATGAAACTTCCTGAAACTTCCATGAAACTTAGACTACAGACTGATAAAAGTGATCTATTATATATATATATATATATATATATATATAGAGAGAGAGAGAGAGAGAGAGAGAGAGAGATTTAATAGGAAAATTGAAAAGTAAAGTTGTCTTTTCATTCTTCAAATTTCATTAACCAATCTATTAAATCTACATATTAGAAGAAGCACACATGGATTATCTTTCATTTTAATTATATATATATATATTTACACCCAAATTGCAGCAGCATAAAATTTAAAAATAAAAATAAAAAATGAGTTTTTAGCTTGTTGCAAAAAGATATGGTCAACGTTTTCCACTCTAGTAGTGGATTGTTTCTTTTGCAGGATCAGATACACAAAATACCCAAAAAACTCCAGTATTCAAATTTAACATGAATTAATAGAGAGCAAAAATTATATAAGAAAATGTGTGTGCAGAGAGGTGTGTGCAATATGCACAATATAAGAATCTAAAAATAATCTTAACTTTGGCCCATTGTGTGAAATCTCAAATATACTTTTTTCTTTTTCTTTTCTCTCTTTTTTATATGTTACATTTCTCTTTTTTCTTTTTTTTCTTTAGTTCAGTTCTTTACTTTCTTTGTCACATGCATGGAAGTGTCATTTAGCTATAAGCTTTGACTTCTTAATGTTGCAATCTTCTATTTCCAAATGATGTCCATTTTCTCTTCCCAGTTTTAGACAGCATAAAAGTTATCTTTCTGTTGTAAAAATTTAACATTGTGTTTACTGAAGTGTTTTCAGTTTTTCATATCTGGAAAAATCATACGTGCCTTTATATTCACTGATGAACACAATTGGTGATTCACTATTGCTTTTTTGTTTGTGACTATTTAGTCAATTAAGAAAATGTTCATATGCAGCATGGGATTAATGTGGATAAGATGGATAAAATATTCAGCCTCTTCATTTTGTGACCTCCAAATCTGTCGGTGACATGAAAAAAAGAGTCTTCATTCCTTGAAGTCTGCAATCCAACTTAACTCTTAATATGTGGGAGTTGGATATGCAATTTAGTCTATTCATTAAGCAATATCCTAATTTGATGATAGCATAAGAAGAAGCCTTCATCTCTCGAGATCTATAGTCCAACTGATCCAACATATTTCTTCCGTGCAGTTCTTCATACTGAGTTACATGATTCCATGCATGTGATGTGCTATTTTTAGGCATCAGCAAATCTTATTTTCATGGGCTGTTAGTTAACTTTAAATGTATCAGCTTAACTGTTGATTTTGTAAGGTTACGAGAGTGAGGGAGAAAGAGAGAGAGTAGCTGTCACATTTAGAAAGAAAAAAAATGTGATAATTTATAGACAGTATGTACTTTTAATGCTGTGAGGATTAAGAGTGAATAAGTGATAACGTAACATTCACACATACAACAGAGAAAAAAATGCCAATTTTTTTTTTGCCAGACAGTGTATGGTCAGATAGGTGATAATGGATCTGCACATTTATTCTGATGCTTTTAATATGCTCAATCCTTAAGTAAAATTTTTGTTATACTAAACTCCACACTAAAAGTTGTCTATTTCTATTTTTCAGCTTATCAATAAAACCTAACGGGTTGTGGTCCATATAGATAATTGTAGGTGACTGCAACAGTCCCAAATAAATTTCAAAATGCTGTAAACTGGATAGTAGCCTTTTTTTTTATTTTGGATATGTTCTTTGACGCTTGTTAAATTTTTGAGTATAATAACAGGGCTTATTATATTCTGATCATCGACTTGTAACAATACTTTCTCAATTTCTTTGTTGCTTGCATCAACAGCCATAGCAAAAGGCTGACAAAAAATCTGGAGCCTTAAGCACCAAATTTGTACTTAAGAAATACTTGATTTTATCAAATGCTTCATGATATTTTGAAGTCCATATAAACTTACTTCCTTAACAGTAAGAGAAGAAATTTCTGAAAAATTCCTACAGAATCTGCCATAATAACCTGCCATCTTCATAAACTTTTCACATTGTCAGGAATCGGATATCTCATAATATCTTAAGCTTTAGCATCAATTGGAGAGACTCTTCTGTGCCCCACAGTCAATCAGTTAAGTACCATACGTGGTACATGCTTGGCAATCATGTCTCGAAAGAGACATGACTGACTGGGCAAAAAATTATCCTGCAGTAGGTTGCCCTTACTTTCTGCAGTAGACTGATTGCCAGCCAAGGCTACAGAACCCAATCTGTCCTGTTATTTAACCCATAACGAGGGAAGAAGCAGATTAATACCTTTCCCAAGGGTATTTGTGTGTAAGCAAATGCAAAGAATTCAACTGGGATTCGAACTCTGCTCCCTGATTTCTCATTCTGAGTTTATATCAACTGCACCACAATGCACATCCCCTATGCCTTACAACATTTCCTAAATATGTTATTTACGTCTGACAAAAATCCTTTTAAGTTAATAGTAAGATTCGCCAATCTAAGCTTTCAAAAACCTTTTGCAGTGTTAAGAGGGGATATTCCCAAGTATCACTATATATCACATTGTCATATATATGTGCTTCAACTCTCTGTATATCCTTTAAGCATTGGTTCATTAAGCTTACAAAGATAACCCATGAATTTTTCATTCCAGAAGATAACACATTATTCATAAATCTCACTGGACATTACAAAGGCTGATATTTTTTTCACTCTGTTAGTTAATGGTACCACCCAATAAATAACCTTTTAAAAGATCACATTTCATAATATATTTAGCTTTTTTAATTTTCTCTATGCAATCATCCATTCATGGAATAGGAAGGGAATCTGTTTCGGTAAGCTTATTTACTTCAATAAGTTGTACAAAATCTCATCAACCCATCTGGTTATTCAACCAATACATATGGTGAAGCCCATTCACTCTGGCTGGGTTTAATAATCCCATTTCTTAACATATACTGTATTTCTTCTACAAGCCTTGTTTTCTGCAGGTTCATCTGATAAAGATATTGTCTTATTGACTTAGAGTTTCCCATGTCCATGTTGTGAGTTGCCATAGTAGTCTGGCTAGATACATCAGAAAATAAACACTTATATTCCAAGATAAGGTCAGTTAACCCATCTTTCTAAACAATAGGTAATTGTGCTAATTTTTCATTTAGGTTGGCTAGTATCTCATAGTTTTTAAGTTTATAGGAAGGATCCTGATCTACATACAATTTTTTTTTTCATTTAGAATATACATCCTCAGAAGACTTTTGGATAGCTAACCTGGGTCTATAATTTATTCTTCTGAAATATGGTTTAATCATGTTTACATGATATTTTTGTGTTTTCTTCTTATAATCACTATATAATTGAGGTCATTTATTTTTCACTTGATTATATATGGGCCTTGAAACTTAGCTTTAAGGGAATGGCTATTTGTCAGAAGTAAAATTAAAACTTTGTTACCTATCTCAAATTTTTGCTCTAGTTTTTCTATTATAGTATCCCTTTATTTTGTACTCTCAAGTTGATGCATTCAATTCAGATATTTGTTTTTCAAATTGCTCTAACAAGTGTTCTCTGCTTGGGTCATCTTGTAACCACTTTTCCTTTATTAATTGTAGTGGACCTTATACCAATGTCCAAATATAAGTTTAAATGGGCTGAATCCTAGGAATTCTTGCACTGATTCACAAACTGCAAGCATTAAGAACAGAATGATTCATCCCATTCTTTCTAGTGATCTAAGCAGTAGGTTCTCATCATAATCTTTAGGGTGGAATGAAACCTCTCCAAAGATCTCTGTGATTGCTTTTATAGAAGTAATGTGTAATTGCTTTGTAACTGACTGAAACAGCCTTGATATAAAATTAGACCCTTGGTTTGATTGGATTACCTTAGGTAGACATACCTTGATAAAGAAATTAATAAGAGTTTTTACTACCTTTGGGTTGAAATGTTCCTTCGTAGAATGACCTCAGGAAATTTTGATGACACACATATGATGGTCAACAAGTATTTATTTCCCAATTTTGTTCTGTGTAATGGCCCCACAGAGTCTACAATCACCCAACTAAACAGTTCTCCAAAGATTGGAATAGAGTATAAAGGTGTGGCTTGAATTTTCTCATTTGACTTTCCTGCCTTTGACATATATGATACATTTTACAAAATTTTACTACAACTTTCTTAACTCAAGGCCAGTAAAAGTGTTTGAAAATTCTTTCACAAGTTTTGTTAATTCTTAAGTGTCTGGCTAATAGAATTTCATGAGCTGTTCTCTGCCTTGTAAAAATTTGCAGTACATATTTGAAAATTCAGAATAGTTCAAAGTAACAAATTTGTGTGTGCTTTGTTGGCTTAGAAAAAATGTCACATTTTTAACATAATCACTTTGAGGGCACCCCTTCTTGTATACACTGTGTCCCTTCAGGATCAAGATTTTAGAGATCGGGACTCTCCACAATTTCTTGTCCTTTGTAGCTTTTAATAAATTTTCTTTTTGCTGTCTTTCTTAAAATTTGTTATATCATCTATTTACTCAAGCTCAGTAGGTAGGTTATGTGTTTACACTCTCCCTCTTGCCTTTAATCAGACTTGTCAATATCAAATTTTCCAAGCTCTCTTTTCTCATTATATGCACAAGAAATTTAAATTCTCTCTTCCTGATATTAAGTGTGACTCCGCCTTTATCAGCCTATGGTTTACAAGAACCACATATAGCTTTCTTTTTCCTCCAGTAGTCCGAAATGTTCAATACTGTAGTTAATCAATGAATTGGTCTCTTCGACTCATGGCCTGTTCTCCCCACACATTATGGTTGGTTTGATTGCAGGCAAGCCAAATTTGTCAACAGAATTCCCACCTCTGGCTGGTCTGAATAGAATGAAGACATACAGTAATAAAAGAATAAATACACAAAGAAGCATGAAGGAAAAAAAAAATCACCATTTATCTCGAGTATAATATACAATAATTTCATTAGTAGTGTTTCACATGTAGAGTTGTCAATCTAAATTGTTCCCAAATCAGACACGACACTTGATTAAATGATTAAACTGTTAAGGGTTGGCTTGTGTATATAAAGAAGTTTGTTTAGTTGATTTTGGTAAGTTTGGTATGTCTGGATAAAGGCTGATGTCAGAGTTATACTTAGACAGTTAATCATGTGCGGACTTGGGCAATCTCCTGTTGAAGTTTTCATTTGATCTCTTGGTCCAATCTCGGATCTCTCTCTTAATTCGTTTCAAGCATACACTTTTATTGGTGTTTGCCAAAAACTGATGTGGCAGTATGAAGTGATGGGGAATTGGTATTTTCTCCACCTATCATCTTTATTGCTTTTGGTCCTGAAAAAAAAATTATTTTCCAAACTTGGTAGTCTCGCCTCTCTTGTGTAATGGTTGCAGACAACACTCCTTCCACAACCTCTTCCTTCTTCCTCAGTTGGCCACCTGGGCCTATGACCTGGGTTGTTTTCATAATTTTCAATCTCTGGAAATGATTCTTTAAATCTCTAAGACTTTTCATGAGAAGTTTATCAGTATATTTCTCTTTATATCCAAATTAATAATTATTATTAATTACCAACAACCAAATAGTGTCACATAAGCATTCTTTTTGTTTCCATTTTCTCTAAAACTTTGTCATTGCTTACATGTTCAACCACATTTCTATTACTTCAAGTCTCTTCTTCATCTGTCAGGAGATTGTCCAGCATTCACTGCCAATTAAAAGGATTGATTTTACATAACAGTTCAGTGCTCTTTTCTTTGCTTCCCAAATGTTTCCTGTTTATTAATACTTTGTTCAGCTTTTGGAAGGCATCTTTCACTATCCCAATACACCTTTGGAACTTCAATGACAGACTTTCAATACCAAGTTAAGAAATTTTCCAGATATTTAAATTATTGTACTTGTTTGATCTTGGTATCTCCAATTTGTAATTTGTATGTTGAGGTGTCTCTTCTGCTAACAGCCATGCATTCTATCTTTTGCAATTAATATTAGTCCTTTCTTCTTGCTTTTCTTCACTAATTTCTGTAGTTCTTGTAGCTTCCTTGTTGCTATCAACAATAATTACAGTAAAATAAACATTAATTTTTAGTTTCTTACATTCTAATGTTTTTTCTTTCTTTGCAGAAATTTTACAATAATATCATTGTTTTCTATTCCAACAATTGTCATAGCCTAAGCCTAAATCTACAAATTCTAATCTACAAATATTATTTCCAAAAAAATATTTTTTTACTAGTGGACCAGTCTATTTAAATACTGCCATGCTTTCTTTGAAGGAAAAATTGGTTTGGGAAAGATATTCTAAAGTGTTGCACTCAACACAATCCTTAACTTGGGCCTATACATTGTGTGTAGCTCTTACTGGGGGTGAGGTGGTGGGGTTAACTGTCAAGTTTTTTTAAAGAAATTTTTGCTTTTCATTGCTTTGGATTGAATAATAAATTTATTATTCAAGATACTGAAATAAATGTTTATTTGTTTAAAGATAAAATATTGCAAGTTCAAATAAAATAAATAAATAACTTTTTTGGTGAAAAATTTACAAGTGTCATTAAGAATTTTATCACATATAAATAAAAAGTTAATAAATTAATATTTTTCTCTATACTATTGTTCTTCAATAATGACAATGTTAAGTATAAAATTAATTTTTCATGAATAATGTATATTTTGCTTGAACAGAACAAATGGGTATTACTTTTTTTTAAAGTATGTTGAATTTTTTCATTCATAGAAGACATTAAACAAAGGTGACATTTTTTCACTGCAAACTTAATGAAAAATGATACTTATTAATAAATTTATCATAAAATTAATGTTAAAAATTAAATTCAATAATGTGTCTATACTTCTGAGATGTGGTAGTATTTACACTATTTACATTATTTGGACTGTTGTTCTCATCTAGCACCTGAAGAAGACCGGAGCATACAATAGCCGAAACATCGTAAACATGGCAGCAAAGATAAAGAGAATAGTTCAAATAATGTAAATATTGTAAATTCAAGAAATTAATGTTTTATAACTGTTAGAAATATACCACAAAAATGTAAAGGACATTATTGTTTTGTCAATACAGTATTTCTCTTTTTTAAATTAAAAAAATTTTTTTTTAAAACAACGAAATTCACAAAAAATATCATTATTAAGAATTTTCTCACAGAAAGTTAATTTAATTTTTTTATGCTATTATTCTTCACAATAATGAATATTTTGATTATAAAATTCATTTTTTAAGAAATAATAACTGTTTTCTTAATAACATATGAAGTATGTTGATACTGACTTTGTAGGAAAACAAAAAATGAATGTAACTTTATTGCATTGCTAACTTTCAAAAATGACTACAGAAATTTGCACATTTGAAAAAATCTGAATAAAAATTTAATTTTATAATTTTTCTATGATATTATTCTTCATAACAAACATTGATTTCAAGAATAATTATTTACACACAGATATTTAAAAACAATTTATGTTGAATTTTACTAGCATTCTGGTAAAACAAAAAATTAACCAGTTTAATATTTTTAAAAATATATTGTAAATATATTAAACCAGCTAAATTTGTTTAGATAATTGTGATTTATGGGTGAGGATGTGATCATACAAAAGTTTTAATGTGGGAGGTTCATTTCACTATGTAACTTCAATGTAAAATGCATCCTGACCAGTGAAACAATTTGGAAATCCTTTGGAACCATGAAATTCCTTAAAGACAATGGAAAGTAACATAAAATGACAAATTCTCACATTCATACAAACTTTAAAATTCTTCATTCTGTATCCAAAATCTTTACAATATAAGGTTTATACACTTTTTAGAAGCACCAAGTAATTTTCACAAAATAATAGTTTAATATTTTTTCATTTCAGTACTTTAAAATCTTACTCAAAATGGTAAAAGAGTATTGTGTAACATATGGAAACTAAGATTAACAAAACAAGGTTTATGTGTTCTGTCTTCCCCAAGATCAGAATGAGCAAGAATGATGGTTAAAGGCAATACCTTGAGACAACACTCTTTACAAACCAAACTTTTGTGAAAAGCAGTTTCCATTTGATTATGAAACAGCGGTTATTACAAGAAAAGTACCACCCAGAAATCCGCCATCAATATTTGATCATTTGCTATAAGTTATTATTACCTATTCTTCAGCTAAAACCAACAAAACTTTTGCTTCTGTGTGAAATGTCCAAAATGATGAATTAGCACAGTTTTTAGAAAAAGACAAAATCCTCACTTTTGAAAAATTCTATCAGAATATTGAGCAACAAAATTTTGTCTCAACAGTTACATGCTATAAATCAAACAATCAGCTGTACATCTAATCTGCTAATGTTTTCACTGAAAGTATTCCAATGTTTTTAATTAAACTTTTGAAAACTTGAGATTTGGATATTATCATGCTGGTATATATATTTGTGTATATAGACAGTAAATTCTCTTTTAGGCATGTCTGATTAAATAAATTACAAACATTATATCTGCTTATTTTTAATAAAATTCATTCTTACTCACGAATAATCTTCCGTGTATTATAATTGAAAAATGGGAGAAATGTGCTGTAACTTTTAAAGATTTTTTAATTTTCTATTTCTCAATTTCCCAAGTACTTTCAATCTCCTTCTGAGATAATTTTCAGAGGTGCAAGTAGTAATAACAAAATAACAATAAAATTGTGTTACTATATATTACTGTAAAATTGTGTTGCTACATATTACTGTAATTTTTTCTGCTTCAGAAGAAATATTTGACAGTTATGTTTAGCATTCATTAGAACATGAAAATTATCCACTACGGAATTTTTGTTGTTGTCATGTCATGGTCATGTACGTATTAAAGCATGAAAAAAACAGTTCTTTTTATAAACATTGTAGAACATTACTACAGTATTTGTAGCTGTTTTTATTAAGTGACAGCTTAAGTTTTTAATGTATATTGCCTTAAGGATCTGTAGTTTCACTTTGTTGTTTTCTTAGTGTAGGATAGTTGTGTTGTCAATCATTATTTTTTTATATTGCAAATGTAGGCAGGAATGGTAGATTTATAAATGTGCAAGATGGATTCTGATGAGAAAAACTTTCTGGATAATACAGTGACTCAAACTTTTTAGCAGTAGATACAGCTATATATTGGATGTAGGCATTCCACTCAAGGTCGATTGAGTGAGGCCAAGGAAACATAATCTGTTGCCTTCTAGGAGACGACTGCCATTCATACTGATGGAAGGTAAAAAAGAAAAGTTTCTCTATGGTAGTTAAAGGAGAGCAGCTTCATTTTGAAAACATTAAAATTTAGGAGTCATTTCCTACCCCCATTCAATCACAAATTGAAGGTCATTTCCGAGAACGGCTTTGTCAGCCTTGGCAGATTTCTTATTTCGTAAATGGTGGTGTCATCTGCGTAGATGCCTACTTGGTAACTGATTGCATCAAGAAGATTATAGTTGAAGAAAAGATTCTTAAATTAAATGTTGATGTCAAAGGACACAATGTTGAGTCAGGCCATAATTGCTCAAAATGTGGACATTTGTTGGATGAAACTGAATGACAAACACTTGATAACTTACAAGACCTTGAAACTAAAATCTCTGCAGATATTAAAATGTCACTTTTGTATATAGCAGGTCATGTTACAGAAAAGAATGGCCCACACAAGAGGAAAAATTTAATAATATTAGTTTTTATTTTCAAGAATATGAACATCTTTGAAAAAAATAGATTATGGTGATTTAAAAATTTTGCTGGATACCACAGGGATACCAGATATTTTTTATTTGCAATTTTCTCTCTTTTTACATACATTTGACTGGCTCAGTCAGTCAGTTAAATGCAATACATGATACACGCTTAGGCAATCATGTCTCAATAGAGACATGACTGACTGGGCAGAAGATTATCTCGCAGAAGGTTGCCATTACTTTCTGTGCTAGGCTGGTTGCCAGCCAAGGCTATAGAACCCAATCTGTCCTGTTATGTAACCCATAACTGAAGGGAAGAAATAGATTAATACCTTTCACAAGGTTTTTTTACGCATAAGTGACTGGTTAATTCTTCAAATTATCCTGTTAATTAATTTTGCATTCTTGTTAATGTAAATTGTTTTTAATTTTTAAAAATATGTCGACTTGTAATTTCTATTATTGTTTTATAGTAAAATAAGTATTTTCTTCATCTTCTGTGAAACAAATTGTAAATCTAACAAAAATCACAATAAATTTTTAAAGATTATCAAAAGTATTGTTTCTCTGAAATTCATAATTTTTGTAAAGTATTTTCAGACTTTGTTGGTATAAGATTTTGTAAAATGTTGAAATTGCTTTCTGATTGTATTATACAGTTGTATTTTCTGTAATCAATTAGCATTAACAAATTGACTCATTATTTTTGCCAATATCTAAATCTAAATCTAAACTTATTTATAAATGGAACTTTGTCTGTGTGTATGTGTGTGTGTGTGTGTGTCTGTGTGTGTGTGTGTATCAGTTACCTATAGACTCCGAAACGGCTGAACCAATTTTCTTGAAAATTTACACAGTTGTACTATAAGCGTCTGCGAGTGTTCTTAGCTAGGTTTTGTGTCGAGGTACCCCCCCAAAATATCGAAAATCGAAAAAATCGGGTTATAGAAGAAGTGGTCTGGTTTTAATCAAATTTGATACACTCATAGACAAAGACATAAGAAATGATATTCAGAAGTTTCAAGGCTGCAGTTCTTACAATAGTGCAGAAAATTTGATATCAATACCAGAAAATCAAAATTTCACTTACATCCATTCATTTTCGTTTCAGTCTACAGTTTCACTTTAACTGGAAACAATTATTGCTTTTTAGTCTTTCGTGCCAATGTCCAAAGAGTCTGAGCTCCAGGACCATGGATTAGTTTTCAGGCTTCCATTACACCCGAGCAATGCCGGGCTATCCTGCTAGTTATCTAAAAAGTCTAATTTATAGTCAGTAGAGTGATTTTTGTGCATTTAGTTATTTTATAGTATGTTTGTTCTTTCTTTGTACATTTGTATTTATGAAAAAGTCAATAATTGTATGATGTTCCCTAATATTATATATAGTTGCTAATCAACTAATTACTAGACATTACTAAAAAGTTCCTTGCTATAAATGACTTCAGTAAGTGTTATTTAGTAGTATTTTTGTCTTCACGTGTCCACCCCCAGTCATAGACCCAGTTGCATGGTTGCCAGGCCTGGTAAAAGAATCACCTTGGTTGAACTGCATTTGAATGCAATCCTTGTGTTGTATTTACTGTATAAAAGTATAATACTAGCTTACTAACCCTTACATCATGCTGTAGGAGTCAGTAAACTAGTTTCAAGAACTATGACTATTGTAATATTTTATTGTCACTGATCAGCCTGATAACTATTATAAGTTTAGTAAATAACTATATTTTTTATAAAATTTTCATAAAGACTGTTATCTACAATCAATGGAGTTTTACATATATATAGTCAATATTTTTTTGTTTTTGATTGATTTGTGTTTTACAGCTTAGCAACCTTTTGCAGCCAGAAAATATTTTTAGATTGTAATAAATTTTTGAAGATGATAATGATTTACTGATACTAATCCTACTAATTAACCCATAGTTGGGGTGAGAAGAGATGGATTCATACCTTTCCCAAGAGTATTTACATGTAAGTGAATACAATGAACACAAATGGAATTAGAACTCAGCTCTCTGATTTTCAGGGCATACAATCCTTCTCTACTTGAAATTGGAACTCAGCTTTCCATTTTCAGGGCATACAATCCTTCTCTACTTGAAATTGGAACTCAGCTTTCCATTTTCAGGGCATACAATCCTTCTCTACTTGAAATTGGAACTCAGCTTTCCATTTTCACCCCCTATACAAGGTGTGATTGGTAAATTGTCGCCATTTTATATTTTTAATTTTGCATGTGCACATTGTTTGTTTTTTATTTTGTCAATTGCATAGTATAGTAGTGTGGAAACAGCATGCTGCACTGCTTGGCATTCATGCCAGAAACTCCAATACAAACATTTCTGAGTGTTTGAATGTCAATCTGAGGACAGTGCAGAGAATTCAGAAAGAGTTGAATGAAGTTAATCAACAATGTACAACACTCAAAAATAAAATGACTGAAAGAATCAGCACACATATTAAACATTGACAACTTTCTCAGTAGGCCTAGCATAGAGATGAGAACCTCTAATAAAAAAATAACACACACTAAAAAAAAATTCCATCATCTGAGTAAGGACATTTGTACAGTTTCACCATCTGACAACACACATTAGGTTTAAGACTTCAGAATTTCAACACTAGATTACTCAAGAAATGCATAGCTTAATGGATTAAAGTGTTGGTTAAACTCAGAATAAGAAGTCAGAGAGCAGAGTTCAAACTTCAGCTCAGTTTGTTATATTCACTTACATGCAAATACCTTTGGCAAAGTATGGATACAGCTCTTTTCTCCCAGCTATGGGTTAAATAACATACTGGGTTCTATATATGTTACGAAGTAGGATTTCCTTTGTATTTTATCAATCAAGTGGTAGTTGTTTATCTCACATACCGAGAGCTTCCCTCTCCTTACTGCTTTGGTATTTATATAGTCTTCTGTTCTTTATCTTTAATAATTGCTGCAATAGCCTTGATTGGCAACCATTCTAGAGATGGGGACTCAATGAAATCACCCATCTCCCATCAAGCATGGGTCACTCATGAAGATTCATTGGCCTATGAAAATGCTCAGCAACTCTTCAGTCATGTGTATTGTGCATTCTGCCACAGATGTAGAAAGAATTTACTAAAATATATCAGGTTCCCCAACAGTTGTGAGTTCAATCTCTGGATTTGATAGTGCTGAAAAGTAATATACCTAAATTCAGTAGAAGAAACAGACAAGTGACAAAAACAATAAATAAGATGAATGAGCATTAAGCAATATGAAGTTGAGTGAAAGGTCCAGTTTGATATTCTAAGACGATTACTGAGTACAAACTCCTGAAGAAGGCCAAGAGTACAACAGTTGAAATGCATTTGTTTTATTGGTTTATTTGCTTTTTACTGCTTATCGACTTATAGCAGGTTATTTAAAGCCAGAAAATAGTTTTAGATTGTAAGAATTTTTTTGAGATAATAATAGTTTTAGTAATACAAGTCTTACTAATTAACTCATGGCTAATAAATAAGATGTGAATTCATAAATTTCCTGAGGCTATTCATGAGTAAGTGAATAATGGGAATTGAAACACATCTCTCTGATTAACAATTCCCTTATTCATGATACCAACTGCACATCCAGGCTTACAGCATCTGGTATTCCTACATGATCACCCATCAAAGTACTGACCAGGCTCAATGTTGCTTAACTTTGGTGATTGTACAGGAACTGGTGTTTTAAAATGTTGTGTGAGTATAAACAAGTAAGATGAGGATGTTGATCTAAGTAGCAAAGCATATAATAATTTAATTAAGTTTTGGCATTTAAGATTGTATTCCTTTTTTAATTCTTAAAAGTTTTAAATTTATTGAAAATGATCTTACTACGAAATTAATTTTGGAGATCAGTACAAGTATGACATTTACCCAAGTGTTAATAAATAAAACAGTTATTAGAAGCAAATTTTTATCCCAAACTATTTGGGAATGACAACAAGTATTATTTATGTAATGGAGAATGACATTTGACAACTAATGATTAACATATTCCAAATGTCAGTGGATCAACATCTAGACAACCAGCTATAAGTGTCACAAGCCAAGAAGAAGGAAAAATGAAGAAGAAACAATCAGGCATCTAAGATTTATTTTTGTCTAGAAAAATCTGCAACAACACTTACATCTAATTTGCAAAAATATTGACCATGAGGAGATATATAAACACCATGAATCAATTTCTACAAGGTATTTAACCAATAGCAACAATATATATATATATATATATATATATATATATATTTAGTGTATCGAGGCAGCAGAAAATTTTCTAAATATAAACTGTTAAATATAACAGACAATGAATGTTTATTATATTTAATCATGAACCATTTTAAACATCATATTTTGTCTTTAATTTCAGGTGAAAATAAAAACGAAAATTGTCCAATATTTTTTTATTATTCTGGATCTAAGCTTTCAGCTCACATGAGCCATCTTCAGAGAGGTTACAGGGACGTTAACATAAAGACATCCACCATCAAAGATGATTTTATCTTGGATTGACATAAAACATTGCTAAGCAACGATAACAGACACTGAATAGCAAATGCAGTTTGTAAATTTGTAATGCGGTTCTATGATGTCACACGACATGAGAGACCGAAATGTTAACAGAACCATATGTCTAAATGCAATATAATCTGTTATGACCAGATTGAAATGTGATTTTATTATGGGTTGTTTTGATTTAATGTAGATGACCTCCAATATCTGAAGATTCTTTTTACTATGTGTATATTAGAAGCCATCTACATTAAATCAAAACAACCCACACTTAATAAAATCGCATTTTACTACAGCAGTGGTGAACAAGTAACTTACAGGGTTAGGGGTAGATAACTCATGACTACCAAAAGAGGCACTACTATGCAAGGAATGAAGATCATATATTCCAGTGATTGTAATGAAGGGTTCAGTTCGAAGTTTCTAGTACCTGAAGAAGGCAGGAGCATACAATGGCCAAAATGTACAAATGACAACAAAGATGAGGTTAATAGTCCGAATAATGTAAATAGTGTAAATAGTACCTCATCTCAGAAATATAGACAAATACAGAAACATTAATAATGAGCAGGAATAAAAAAGAGTATTCAGAAGGACATAAATGTTTTTTAGATTAAATTTGGCTGGAAAGGAAAGTACAAAAAAAACAAAACTTTAGCCTAAAGTCATTAATGAGAGGAAGGAGGTTATATAAAAAATATTTCTTGGTTTTTCAATTGTAAAAAATTCACAAGGTTGAAAGTTGTAACTAAAGAATTTATATTTAAACATTAACATACAAATCAGCCAGTTAAGTGACATACGTGATACGCGCTTGGCTGATCATGTCTCTTTTGAGACATGACTGACTGGGCAGAAAATTTTTCCTACAGTAGGTTGCCATTACTTTCTGCGTTAATGTGTTTATAAAATAGATTTTCTTTGGTCAATGCCTTTCTTGCATTGTCTGAGCATCTGTGATGATGTCGCAGCCTACTGCTCCCACTTGTTATGACTTTTAACAAAAAGGGTGACCTTGACCTCACACGCAAAACTCAGCAGCCAGGAGATGCTGCTGACTACTGAACAGTTATTATCAGTGTAACTTTTGTTGAAATTTCCCCTCCTTGTCCTGAGGAGTAAGATCATAGTGTAGTATCTGTTCTCATTCCGGCCACCTCCAGCTAGGCATATGCTTCGTTTGCTTTCCCACCCCTCAGTTAGCAGCTGGTCCTGCTTTAGGTTTGACTCTGCTTTGAAGGTGGAATGGCTTGGTCTGCTTGAGATCTTATTACCCATGGTCAAACAAGCAAAGGAGAAGACAACTGTTCAAGTCTAATTACCATGGCTTTTGCATACGCAAGCTCACAGTACTCCTGTTTAAATGCAGTCAAATCCTGCAAAGAAAGTAAAACATGTACCAGTCCATGGCTGCAGCACACACATGCTAGCCACCCACCTCCCTGGATGTGCACATATGCTAGGCCAAAGCTGAACCCATCCTCCTCAGGCTACACCAAATTGTGACCAAGACTCTCCTGAAGACTTTCCCGCTTATGCTGTTCCAGCCTTCCAATGACGACTTTCCAGCATGTGCCTTTTTCACCAGATGCTGACACTGTTTCTGTCAATGTCTTTCCTTGTTTGTGCTGTTCCCTGCAGACCAACAATGACTTTCCAGCCTGAGCTGTATATGCGACATTTCTGCTGGTTGACAACGTTCCAAGCCTGCCAGATACTGATGACTTTCCAGTTTGTGCCTTTCATACCAGACACTGACAACGTTTCCTAGCAACCTGTGATGATGTTTCAGCTTGTGCCATTCATGCCACAGGTTGACGACATTACTGATGACATTTCAGCCTGTGCCCTTCATACTAGATGCTGATGACAATTCCTGCCGACCAACAACGATGTTTCAGCTTGTGCGGTTCATGCCACAGGCCAATGACATCACTAACAATATTCAGTATATATATATATATATTGTAATTTTGTTATTACAATGGTTTATAAAAGCATTATATCACTACACAAAAATTTTTATGTTTGAGAACAATACTGTTCTTCAGGTGATATTTTAAAATAAATGATGAAAATTATTTATTTAGAAAATATAAGATGAATTTATGGCCATTTAGATAATGAAGGGGTAGTTGTTGGAGAATATGCTTGTAGGTGTGTCAATTTTGTTCAATCAAAAATGAGAATTAGGTTGAACTATAAAATTGTTGTTTGAGTCATGAAAGGAAACAGAGTAGCCTGATGTCATGGAATGACACTTTTTAGTTTTGTCTGGGTAAGAAACATAGTGGGACCAAACATTATTTAAATGGGTAGACAATAATTTTTAACAGCAGGTCGGATTTCGGGTTTTTTAAAATTTGATTTTGTACTACCTCATGAGTTAAAGGGGCTGAAATATTTACGTTAGAATTAGAAATAAATAATTATAATATGCTAAGGTCTATTGAAGTTAAGGAAACCAAATAAGTGTTTTGTGGGTCATTTATTTTAGTAAAATAATTTTAATATTGGAGCATAAGTTATAAATGAACAATTGTAATTGATTAAATTCTAGAGAAAAATATTTTCGATGTTTACATAAAACTGTCAATTCATCTCAATGATTCAGTAGTACTTTATTTTTAAATTCTTTAAGAAGCAAAAACAGCAGGTGAAAGATGTCACAGGAAGGCGCAGTTCCAATCCTGCATGCAGGCAGTTCAGCAGACGACAGCATCAGCCGGCAGCACCCTGAATGATCAAGCAGCCCTCTTTAGAGACTGCACTGCTTGCTCCACAAGAAGAGGTGCCTAAAAAAAAGGTGGCCTAATCAAAGCTAGTCTCTCATCTCCCAGTTGACTTGCTGCAGCCAATGAGCATCTTCTCAAGTGGTTGAACAACAACAAAACAAGGAGGGTACATACCCACCTCCAAGAGTGCAAAATCACAGAAACTCACATGCTGGAACATCAGAACTATGTTTGACGCAGCTCAAAGCAACCAAACTGAATGTTGCTCAGCTCTGAACGCAGATGAACTGTCCAGGTTAAATATCAACATTGCTGCTCTTAGCAAGGTTTGCTTCCCAGGAGAAGGCAGCCTCTAATAGCATGGCACCAAATACACTCTCTTCTGGTCAGGGAAACCTGTAACAGAAAGGTGTCTTTCAAGCGCCAGTTTCATAGTCAGGACCACCATCTACTCCAAACTGGAAAAACTGCCAAACAGTCATTTCAACCACATGATGTCCATGCACCTCCTTCTAAACCAGTATGCCATGCTTTTCAGTGTGTATACTCCAATTTTTAAGCTGAACCAGAAAAAAAAAGACAAGTTTTATTCAGAGCTTTGCTGCCATCTCCAAAGCACCTCTGCAGATGATAAGGTAATAATCTTTGGCAATTTTTAGAGTGGGCCAAGATGCAAACACCTGGAAAGGAATACTTGGCAGACATGGCATTAGTAATTGCAATGAAAAGCAACTGAAGCTTTGCACTGAGCAGCAACTTGTCATCACCAACACCATCTTCCAGCAACTTGTCATCACCAACACCATCTTCCAGCAACTTGTCATCATCACCAACACCATCTTCCAGCAACTTGTCATCACCAACACCATCTTCCAGCAACTTGTCATCACCAACACCATCTTCCAGCAACTTGTCATCACCAACACCATCTTCCAGCAACTTGTCATCACCAACACCATCTTCCAGCAACTTGTCATCACCAACACCATCTTCCAGCAACTTGTCATCACCAACACCATCTTCCAGCAACTCTTTGTCATCACCAACACCATCTTCCAGCAACTTGTCATCACCAACACCATCTTCCAGCAACTTGTCATCACCAACACCATCTTCCAGCAACTTGTCATCACCAACACCATCTTCCAGCAACTTGTCATCACCAACACCATCTTCCAGCAACTTGTCATCACCAACACCATCTTCCAGCAACTTGTCATCACCAACACCATCTTCCAGCAACTTGTCATCACCAACACCATCTTCCAGCAACTTGTCATCACCAACACCATCTTCCAGCAACTTGTCATCACCAACACCATCTTCCAGCAACTTGTCATCACCAACACCATCTTCCAGCAACTTGTCATCACCAACACCATCTTCCAGCAACTTGTCATCACCAACACCATCTTCCAGCAACTTGTCATCACCAACACCATCTTCCAGCAACTTGTCATCACCAACACCATCTTCCAGCAACTTGTCATCACCAACACCATCTTCCAGCAACTTGTCATCACCAACACCATCTTCCAGCAACTTGTCATCACCAACACCATCTTCCAGCAACTTGTCATCACCAACACCATCTTCCAGCAACTTGTCATCACCAACACCATCTTCCAGCAACTTGTCATCACCAACACCATCTTCCAGCAACTTGTCATCACCAACACCATCTTCCAGCAACTTGTCATCACCAACACCATCTTCCAGCAACTTGTCATCACCAACACCATCTTCCAGCAACTTGTCATCACCAACACCATCTTCCAGCAACTTGTCATCACCAACACCATCTTCCAGCAACTTGTCATCACCAACACCATCTTCCAGCAACTTGTCATCACCAACACCATCTTCCAGCAACTTGTCATCACCAACACCATCTTCCAGCAACTTGTCATCACCAACACCATCTTCCAGCAACTTGTCATCACCAACACCATCTTCCAGCAACTTGTCATCACCAACACCATCTTCCAGCAACTTGTCATCACCAACACCATCTTCCAGCAACTTGTCATCACCAACACCATCTTCCAGCAACTTGTCATCACCAACACCATCTTCCAGCAACTTGTCATCACCAACACCATCTTCCAGCAACTGTCATCACCAACACCATCTTCCAGCAACTTGTCATCACCAACACCATCTTCCAGCAACTTGTCATCACCAACACCATCTTCCAGCAACTTGTCATCACCAACACCATCTTCCAGCAACTTGTCATCACCAACACCATCTTCCAGCAACTTGTCATCACCAACACCATCTTCCAGCAACTTGTCATCACCAACACCATCTTCCAGCAACTTGTCATCACCAACACCATCTTCCAGCAACTTGTCATCACCAACACCATCTTCCAGCAACTTGTCATCACCAACACCATCTTCCAGCAACTTGTCATCACCAACACCATCTTCCAGCAACTTGTCATCACCAACACCATCTTCCAGCAACTTGTCATCACCAACACCATCTTCCAGCAACTTGTCATCACCAACACCATCTTCCAGCAACTTGTCATCACCAACACCATCTTCCAGCAACTTGTCATCACCAACACCATCTTCCAGCAACTTGTCATCACCAACACCATCTTCCAGCAACTTGTCATCACCAACACCATCTTCCAGCAACTTGTCATCACCAACACCATCTTCCAGCAACTTGTCATCACCAACACCATCTTCCAGCAACTTGTCATCACCAACACCATCTTCCAGCAACTTGTCATCACCAACACCATCTTCCAGCAAAAGGACAGTCTTAAAACAACTTGGATACATCCTTGGTCCAAACATTGGTACCTCATAGACTACGTTCTTGTGCTCCAGTGAAACCTCAAAGATATCCTTCATACCAAAGTGATGCTCAGTGCAGAATGTCACACCAACTCATACCTAGTGCGCTGCAAACTTAGGCTGCACTTCAAACCCAAGCCAAGTAAGAGAGGGTCCCCTAAAAACAAGTTCAATCTGAACAAGTTTCAGTCAGCTGAAGTAAAGGCTGACTTTCAGACAGGCCTACAGTTCAAGATTGAAAACTGTAACTGCCCAGAAGACCCCTCTCCTAAAGTACTCTGGAATCAACTGAAGACTTCCATCCTGCAGACATCTGTACCCAATATCATATGAAAGAGAGCTAACCTCATGGGATTCACACTATGCTTGCTCTCAGCTTTTACACAAGCTGAAAGGGATCACTGCTGCATATGTGTCTAGCAAAACCAGCTATAGCCTATGCTACATGCTCAATAAGTATGTCTACATACAGGATGTCCCAGAATTAACTATTTCAATGAAATCATGCAAACTTTTTAAAAAACTGACACAATTTTATGTTTATTAATTAATTATGATACAAAACATAGATTTATAAACCATAAGTCAAAACTTTATTAAAAATTTTCAACATGTGATTCGTCTGCATCCCGGCAGATTTCAAATCTATCCTTAGCATCAAGAAACACATTTGAAAGCATTTTGGGAGTTATCTTCTGCATCATTAACTGAATGCATTCTTTAAGCTCAGCTAAATTATTGATCTTTTTGTTTTTATGAAACCCAGGAGGGAAGAGAGTTGCAAAGAAAGCTGAGCATTGGGGAGGGGAGAGATGCGTTCTTGCATATTCATTATTAATAGGTTTCTGAAAGGGAATGAAAATAGGATTAGAAAAATTATAAAGTTATAAAACAAATTTAGAAATTTATACACGTTTAACACATAATAAACATGAACAAAAATAAAAGTGAGTTTTAAAAAATTGTCCAATTTCACTGAAATAGTTAATAAATACACGCTCTTCTACTCTAACAGTTTCTTTCCTTGCACTTCCAGTTTGTGGAACTCTTATCTGTTTGTTTGCTTTGTTGATAGCTACAATCTCCAAAAATTTAATGCAACTTCAATTACCATCTTCTATCACCTTGATGCTTATTCTTTCTTTGACATCCTTTGTACCTTGCTTTTTCTCTCACTATAACCCTCTGTGCAACAGTGGCAGTTATTATAAAAAAAAATTAAAAAAAATTCACATGTGTGCACAAATGATTTATATAAGAGATGAATTGAGATTCAACTCATATATAAATCTTTTGTATGTGAATATTCAACAACTATCTTTGTATATAATTTTTTCTACAATATGCCATGTCCCTTCAGGACATAGGTAATCATGACTCCCCACAATTTTCTATCCTTTGTAGCTCTATTAATGTTACTATTCCTCACACTTCCTTGTTCTGCTATCCATATATGCAAGGTTCACTAAGTAGTATATACCCTGTTTCCCTCTGTCTCTCTTGACTTTGATATATCCTGTGGAAGTAAAATTTCCCAAGCCTTTCTTCTTTACTATGTGTCCTATAAATTTATCTCTTTTTAATTTTAATTGTCCATTTTGTTTCCATTTTCCTTGCAACTTCCTTATTTGCTCTGTCCATGGTATAGCATCCTTCAGTATATAATTTAGTGAAAACAAATAAAATAAAATGTTCAAACCTATCTTTCCAATTCTAAGTTTTGCAGAACTGATATGAGCTTATTAGGCAGTTACATAATAAATTGAATTTACTTAAAGATATCATTTCATTTCCAATGATTTAACTTAAATTTCTATAAAAAATAGTAATTTTTAATTTTGACTTTCTAAAAATTTGCTTTTCCATAAAACCTTTATTACATGATGTAATCTAATTTGAAATTTGTGCAGTTGATGCCTTTTTTTCAAAATTCAAAATTCAACAGATAAGTCTGAACATTTTATCTTATTTTTTAATTATTATGATCATGAACAAGTTCTCACTGTTTTCCAACAGATGGCGTTCCCAGAACTGTGTGCGTGTAGTTTCAGATGGTGATACATCTAAAGATATTAATAAAGATATATTATATATTATAAAGATATTAATCTTTATTAATACATTAATAAAGAAGTATTATAAGCAAGCTGGAAATTCAGTGTATGTCATTTTGTCAAAGTGTAAACAACTTTGCAGGTAATTTTATTGCACTATTTTATTCGAAAGAAATCTGCAGCTGAAGCACACAGAATTCCTTGTTGGGACTTGTGGCAACCATGCTCTGTTGGAAACAACAGGCAGAGATTGGTATAGACACTTCAAAAATAACGATTTTGATGTTGAAGTAAAGAGCATTCTGGCACACTGAAAAAGTTTAAAGACAAAGAATTGGAGGCATTACTTCATGAAGACTCACATCAGGTGCAAGCTAAACTTGTAGAATCATTAGGAGTTGATCACACAACAGTTGTGAAATGTTTGAAAGCATTAGGAATAATTAAAAAGCAAGGACATTGGGTGCCGTACAAATTGAAGCCAAGAGACATCGAAAGGCGTCTTGTGACGTGTGAACAGCTGCTTCAATGGCAGAAAAGGAAAACTTTTTGGCATCATATTGTTACTGATGATGAAAAGTGGATACACTACGATAAACCTAAGCATAGAAGATCATGGGGTAAGCCCGGATGCATCAACATTAGTGGCAAAGCCGAATATCCATGGTTCAACACTTCAGCTCTGCATTTGGTGGGATCAGCTGAGTGTAGTTTATTATGAGCTGTTCAAACTATCTGAAACCATCATGGGAGATTACTATCAGCTTCAACTGATATGTTTGAGCTGAGCATTGAAGAAAAAAATGGCTACTATATGAGCAGAGACACACAAAGGGATTTTGCAATATGACAATGCTAGGCCACATATTGCAAATGAGTGGAAACCTACTTGGAAACACTTAAATGCTATATTCACCAGTCATTGCCTTATCTGATTATCACTGCTTCTGATTGATGGTGCTTTCATTCTTATGAAGATGCCAAAAAATGGGTTGACTTGTGATTAGCCTCAAAAGACTGTTTTTTTTCTGACATGGAATTTAAGATGGGAAAATGTAGTGGCTAATGATGGACAATACTTTCAGTAATACATTTCTAACTGATTTTTGTAAATAAAACATTACTTTTCAAGAAAAATCAGCAAGAACTTATTCAAGGTCCTAATAATTAAACGTATATGAGCAGATAAGAAAATAAATTCAACAATAACATTTACTCACTTTTGTTTATTAAGCATTAAATTATATCAATTAGCATTCTTCATAACCTACCCTGAATTTCACTTAGCCTTATGAATATTTTTGAGTGTTCTTGAATTATTAATTTTGAAAACATAATGATATTCTTATTTCTGTTTATTAAATATTTATTGCAAAATAAAATCCTTATATGAGCTTTGATAAATCCATCAGAAAAAGAAATGCATTTGCAAAGAAAAGTTTTTTCGCTTTGTCTTCAGTTATTTATTTATTTACTTATATATATATATATATATCTTAGGAGTAGAACAAACAAATGGGTAAACAGTCCACTGTTCATAGTAATTTAAGTTTTTGAAGAATGCTCAATAAATCTGAGAAATATTTATAGAAATATTTTTATGAATATTATTTTGAATAACTTTAACACATTCAATTTTATAGATAAAAAATAGTAAGTTTTATGATGCGTTTTTTCAAGATTTAGCATAAGCAAAACAAATTCATGGATTTTGACAAAAAAAAGAAAGTCTCAGAATGACATCAAAAACTCCAAAAATAGTTAATAGTTGACTGTGCTTAGTTTAATTTATAATGTATATAAATGTAGATACAAAAAAAAAAGCTAATGTTAAAAAGATAGCAAGAGACACAAAGCATTGTCCAAGACCCCCAATCAGTCTTGCCTGCTTGGTTAGAGATTTCATTTCAACACAAGAACAGAATTGAGAACACCAAAAGAGGGAAAGAAAAAAAGAAAGATGGCATGAAGGAAGAGAGACTGAGATTAAGTAAAAATGCTAGAGAAAATGAAAAGAAAAATGAGTGAAAGGAAAGAGAAAAATGAAAGATATAGACATACTTTTCTTTTCTTTTGGAGTATGATGCACATCTTATGTAGGTAGATGCTATGGTATTGATATGTACATATCAATTATCTACAAACATTCTATGAAGTTACTTTTGTTTTTTTTTATTTGATGAATTATCAAACTGATCCCAACTTCTCTAAGTTTATTATTTGTACAATGTTAGAGAAATCTTAGAAGTGCTTTTGAAATTTACTCATCTCATTATTGCTTGCTTGACATTCAGTCATGTGTAGGACATTTTTTAGAAGCCAAATTTTATTATGCAATCTCAGTACAACATAAATTGCTATTTATAAATTAATCTAAAAGATATTACTCATAGAAATGTGTATTTGACTGATGCAAATTATTATTAGATTTATAATATTCTTGATACGCTACATATTTCATCATTTTTATCTCCGAATGATTTTTAACTTTTCTATTTTTTTGACTTTAACATTACACTAACTAGTTTTTATTGCTTCACAAAGTGAGTTTCTGAGTTGGGTATCATGAAGAGCATTGTAAAAACCTTGCCTCAAATCATTATAACAAATCCTCTATCACACAGGACCCACCTTGCTTTGTGTGGGATCAATCCTGGTCCTGCCTCAACAAAAAAACAAACATGGTTATTTATGTAGAGATCTTTGCTTAAATATTCATTTCTGTTCTCATATACAATTTTTAAATGATAGAGCACAACTTTTCTATTGCATCGTTATCTGGAGAAGATAATGATGCAATAGAAAACACTAATTTGGTGATCTTAAAGGTAGACAATAGTCAGCATTGCAGTATACAGAGCACTGGCTCTTTAGCTTTAAACTTCTTGGTTGTGACTGTGTCCAAGAACTTGCAATAATTCTTTGCATTTACATGATCCATTGCCAACTTTGAAGAAACTTATAATTTTGCTTCTTACAATTCTGGTTCAAAACATTGCTCCATTGTTGTTTTCTAAATCATGTTCGTTGATTATTTTATAGTATAGATGAGATTAAGATAATGAATGAGTAAAAGCTAGGTTTTATTAACTATACCACCATTTTATTTTTTAAGTATATAAGATTACATTTTTATTATATTTAAATGATTGTCATTTCTGTATCTTTTATCTTTTCGTATTTTGTGTCTTTGATATGTTTCTTGTATAAGTCATTGTGATATTCATGTGAATGTTCATTATTATATATGTATTGCTGTGCTCAGGTTATAAAGAGTTTTTCTTCCATGTATATGTATATTCATGTAAATATAGCATATTTGTTCCTCCATGTGTATGTCAGGTGGAATGTCGTATCAAGTTGCCCTTTGTGTTATGTTATATTATGTTCTGGGTATTTGAAGTGTGTGGATTGTACTCTTGAATTCATTCCTTGATTTTCTGCATATTCTTTTCATGAAGATTATTTAAGTACATCTCTGGTTTGCATGGAGTTAGTCTTCTTTTGACTGGTTGGTATGTTGACTGAATCTCTGATAGTTGACTTGAAATTCCACACACATGGTAAGAGAATGGCGGACCAACTGCTATTCACATGTTCACTGTGATTTTTATTTATTTAATGCCTACACGTTTCTGACTTGATTTCGGCAGGAGTGTTAGTCATTGGTTGATTTTCACATGACATCAGTTGGCCAAATAAGCTATATCTGGGTTATAATCTAGGTTACCAGAAATATGAAAGGATAGAACAGGGAAAAAGGATGTATGTGTTGAAAGAAAGAGAAATAGAGAGAGAGTTTTTTGTCACTCTATTAGTAAACAGGAAAGGGTTTATTTCAATATGCTTCAATTACTACCTATCTACTCACCACAATTTAATTGAAGGACCAAACCTCTAGCCCAACCATCAGATTCATCCAATAGCTGTACATTCATCACTAGTTTTCATATACACTCCCAATCAAAAATTTAAGACCACTTAAAAATCTTTAAAAAGAAATTTTTTTTACAGATAGATTTTAAACTCCTTCCACTTAAGGTTACCAATACTACAATCTAAAAGGTTATGGAAACAAAAAGCTACATTCCAAACATTTTATTTAGAAATTTACATTTTTATAAAATGAAGCAATTTACACATGATCAAAATTATAAGACCAGAGACAAAAATTCTACGAAATTGCACAAAAAGTGTATGAAAATATTCAACAACCAAATTTAATAATGAAGTCTACCTCCACTGCTTTTGATGACTTCAAAAATTCTGTCGGGCATGCTAGAAATAAGCGTTTCCATTAAGGTGTGGGGGATGTTGCTCCAGCTTCTGAAGATGGCTTCACAAAGTTAATTTTTTGTTTAATATTGTTTGCCATTTCGATAAACATCTCTTGTCATCAATCCCCAAACATTTTCAATTGGGTTCAAGTCCGGTGAACATGCAGGATGTCCCAAGAGATGGATCCTATTTTCTTGTAGAAAGGTCAAGGTCCGTCTTGCAACATGGATTGCAGCATTATCCTGTCGGAATAACCATCCATCCCCACACAAACGATGGCCCTCCGTCATCAAAGATGCTTTTTGTATCATGTTAACACAACCAGCCGCTCTCTGACGACCCTGCATCACCTGGAGCTCTATCGTCTCTCTGTAAGAAAAGGCACCCCATACCATTAGGGATCCTCCACCACTATGAAGTGCAGGAGAAAATTTCAGGAGGCATGTTTTTGTTATACCAATATCGTTGGGAGCCATCAGGACCATCGAGATTGAATTTTTTCTCATCAGAAAACAGGACTTTCTTCCACTTCTCAATGTCCCATGTTTGGTATTCATGACCAAACTTTAAGCGGCCCAACTTGTGACGTGGAAGCAGCTGAGGAATTTGTTTACACTTTTTATTTACCATGCCTTTTTGTCTTAAGTGTCGTCTGATGGTTACGGGACTGCAATCAGCATGTGACTGCCTTAATTTGACTAGAAGAAAGTCCCCCATCTTTCATAACAATCCATCTTATTCTCTTACTCAATGCAGGAGAAATTTTTGGGGGCCTACCAAGAGTATTTTGCTTTTCCATAATTCTCAATGTTCTTTAGAAAGTTGCAAATAACAGTTTTACTGCGATTAACCTTAACTGCGATCGCCCACTGTGACAAACCTTGCTTATGGAATTCTAGAATTTGAAAACGCTCAACTTTTGGTAAGTTTGCTTGCTTTAGGCATGGTAACTCCTTTACGCAGTGATTGCTAATCTCTAACTGAACTAAAAACATTGGAATTATCATAGATCTAACAATTTATACGCCCCTGGTCTTATAATTTTGATCATGCGTAAATCACCTCATTTTATAAAAATATAAATTTCTAAATAAAATGTTTGGAATGTAGCTTTTTGTTTCCATAACCTTTTAGATTGTAGTATTGGTAACCTTAAGTGGGAGGAGTTTAAAATATATCCATAAAAAAAATTTCTTTTTAAAGATTTTTAAGTGGTCTTAAATTTTTGATCAGGAGTGTACTTCTTTGCCCAGTTTAGAGATTTCTTTTGGTAGTTATAATGATTTCATTTCTTTAACTTCTTAAGAGTCTGTATATTTTTTTGTTAGCAATTACAACTCCAAATTCTTTAAATATATTTTTGTTAATCAATATGTCATGCTTATTACCTAATTTATTTTTCTTAAATCTCATTTTTGAATATTCTTAAAACTATTTTTCTTGTTTTATTGTGGTAATGCTTTCAATTTAATTTTTGATTGTTCTGTAATATTGTGCATTTTTTTTAAAATTTCCCCAAACTGAACTTTACAATACTTTTTTCTATTTTAATTCTATATATTTATGATTCATGGCAATTTTTATATGTCTGAAAAAAAAAATCAATTATATAACTATTGTGATGTGACACTGGTGTATGAATTGGTTAATGTTAAAATGTGAGCTGGAGAGACCTTAAGGGTTATTCTCATATGAAGTATAAGCTGGAAGAGAGATAGAATGGAAGACCTTTGCCCTGGTGATTGAAAGTGAGGAGAATTATCTGTATTCCTTATTTCTTACAAATTGGGACGGTGCATCAAGAGTTTATTCAAGAATTTGGCACGTGGTAAAACAATCGAGAAATAATATTGCTACTTCCTTAAGAATTGGAGCAAACAAATATCATTGACAAAGAAAAGAGATAAGTATGATTTATATTTTTGCTGGGCCAAGATTAAGTCCAGAGAATGAGAAATAATTTTATCTCTTCATTAAGAAATTGGGAGGACACATGTTGTTGGCAGAAAAAGAGAGGTGAATAGGGCTTATATTTTTGCTGATGAAAACAAACAGAAAATTTAAACAAAGGATGAACCTGAACTCTCTTCTGAGGGTTGATGCCATGAAAAAAGGCCCTGTGAATGACAAGCAAGCAGTCTAATAATTTTATCTCTTCTTTACAGAACTGAAAAGAATTAAAATTCATAACTAGAATAGAAACCTGCCCTTTCACCCATATGCTTCAAAAATTAGAATCATCATAAAGACAGTTGTGCCTGTCCTAGGAAGTGGGTTGAGGTTGAGTGCTGAGAAGGAAGGAGGAAGAAGGAGAATTTATCACTGCCCAAACAGAGTAATGATAGTAAAGCAGGTAGGAGTTGAAGGAAGGAACAATCCCTGTGATTACTCCCCAAAAGGATGGATAATTCTCTATATTTGGAAAGTTGATTAAGGAATGCAGAATTAAGAGAACAAAAGACTCTAGAAATTAATGCAAGAATTGGAGAATCCCCAGGACTCTCCATACCAGTTTTGTGCCAGAATGCATATAAGCAGACAGCTTTGAAAACTCAGACTTGTGTGGCAAATCTCTGTATCATCAGTTGCCACTGGTCTTCATGTCCGCTACCACCAAATCTCCTGACTCTAAAATACTTGTACCCAACTCCAGAATTTTTGACAAGGTCAAGTGTCACTAAAGAGATTGATGTGAGAAGGATTAATTTTTGTTGTACCAAGAACTATATAAACTAATTGAAGATTAACCCAATGATTCTTTTGTTTTTATTTCCATTTGTGAAGATATTTTTTTCTTTGGTATAGCTTCCGCCACTGCTCGATCCAATACTTTGATTGCCAGTGACATTCAATCTGCCACTGCTTTGGGATCAAGAACATAATGTGGGCAGAGCAGGTGTAGATTGAAGCAGCTAACAACCAATAACTAACTTGTCCAGTGACAGTATTGACCAGCACAGGGTTGGCTCTGTGGTTAGTATATCATCTTAAGACCCTGAGGACAAGACTGCTAAATGTGGTTACATCATCAAGTGTAGTTGGTGTGTAGCAAGCGTTATGCTATCTGGCTACTGCTGATCCAGGATTGAACTGGCAGGGTTATACTATTACTATTGTATTAATTTATTAATTAATATATTAATTTATAATATGACGAACAATACTCATTTTACATCAATACCAGTCAAATAATTGATTGTAAATATTTCTAAGAAAAACAGATATTATATACTGCAATTCATATGGTATATTTAACATATAAATATAAGAATATACTGAAAATTTTACGAATTTTTGTCACCACCTTTCTTTTTATTAAAAGTGATTCTTTTGATAAGATTAAAAAGATAAATAAAATAAAATAAAATATAATGAAAAGAGAGATCAGAAAATCAGATATAGTAGACCACTTATGAAAAGACAAGGGAGATCACTCTTCTCTCCAGAAGAAAGTCATAATGAATGAGAGACAATGAAAAAGAAAAAAAAAAAAACAATGAGAGAATTAGTGCATATAGTATTTTGAAAAAATCCAATTAATAGAATAAATGTATGAACTGATATCTGCTCAGGACCAGTAACAAACAAAAACACACCAAATTTAGTATTAAAAGAAAACAAGGGGACATAATCCATTATCTGCACATAAACTTTAAAAGTGTTTATGATTTAGTTGTAGTTTGTGACAAAATCATGTTAATTTAGTGTCTTTGATAAAAATACAAATCAATATTTGTGAATATTTCTCCTTAATATAAGAAATGAGTTGAAACAAAATAACCTAGTTTCTCAAAATAAAAACTTTTGGAAAGACCTAATAAATTTTAGAAAAAAGTATGTCTAACATTTTGAAACATGTATTGTAGTCATTGAAGAAAAAATTCAGTTAAAACAATTTTAGTTTACTCTAAGAAATTTTTGTTAACATTTGGCCAGTTAAAATAAAACAATAACTTTTCCTCTAAAAGCCAAGAAACAATAATAATCTATAATAGTAATTATTAATATAATAATATTTTTAACCTTTCATGGTAGTGTCATAATTATCACCACAGAAAATGGAAGAATCAGAAAATCAAGATAAAATCAGCTGTGACTGTCACTCATACTTTTGAGAAAGGCATGAACCTAAATTTCCCTAAACACTGCCTCATTCCCAGATATCTTGAAAAATATCGTCACTGACATTCTGTGATGGTTGATAGAGAAGAGAATTTTGTAAGTATTATTATACCATATTTAAACCTTTATTATCAGCCTTAGAGTGCTTGTTTTAGGGTTAAATGTTCATCTTATGATATTAATATTGTTTATTTTTATATTAAAAAGTAAAGATCATAAATTCAAATGCAGAAACTTAGGAAACTCACACAATACAATTTCTCTGCTATATTTGTGTGAGTGAGTGAGTGAGTGAGTGAGAGTCGGTTATGTTTGGCGCAAGGCCAATAAACATGATCGAGCTCCCTACTTCATCTTCTTTAAATGCAATTTTAAAAATGCAATGATTCTAGTTTCAGTATATAATGGTACAATCAGAAGTTATAAAATTTCAGAAATATTGCAGATTCAAATACGGAAAGTAACTAAACGTATTTATTAGCACATTTTTTAAAAGATATTCTGAATTTAAATATTTTAAGTTGGACGCCAAAATTGACATCTTGCATAATAAAAAATTGTTTTTTCTCGTCTTTAAGGAAAAACGAAAATCTCTCTACTGAAGAAACGTCTAAGGAATGCAGAGAGGAGGTTAAAATAAGGATTGGTTGAAAAAGTAGTTTATAAGTATAAGGGTAGATAATGTAGGGAGGGGAAATTAAAATAAGCATAAGTCAAGTGTAAAACGAGGATAACAGTAAAATTATATACTAAGAGTAAGACTAAAAAGTTTCAGTCATTCACACTTACGTGCACACCCACCCACGTTTTATGCATACCCCCTCCCAAAATCTTTTAATGCACTTAGGCCTACATAAGACTAAGACTAGGTTATGGATTACTTACACTTACGTGTTGTAATCGTAGTGTAAAAAAGTAACTGCATTGTGTAGTGTACTAAAAAGAATCTCCTAAAAGCACATGGAAACTTTGGGCTTTAACGTTAAAAAGTTCTTAATGTTACACGTTCACAGGTGAAGAATAAATAATTTTTTAAAATATTTAAACGGAAATATTTATTTTAAATGTTTTTAAAAAACTATATAAAAATTTAAAAAAGTAATTTACTATGAAAGTTTTTCATTTAATGTTAAAAAAAGCTAGAAGAGAAAAGGAAACTTATTTTTAGAAAGATAATAAAAAGAGAGAGGTTAAGTAAAAATACCTTTTTTTAGAGAAAGAAAAAGTAAACCTTGAAGGCAAATATAAAAAAAGTATAGCTTAATAACTCATTAACACGCAAAAAAAAAAAAACAACTTTTTAATCGAAGTAAAGTACTTTTTTGTTGTATTTTCTAAAAACGTCTCTAAAGTTTTGTAGGTAGAGAAAATACGACGGTTATACCGATACGAAACAATTACACTTTTTTCAACTTTTGTGTAACGAATTAATGGTGTGGAAAGTAATCTCTATTTTAAAAGAAACAAAACAAAATGAAAACATTCTGAAAATAAGACAGTCAATTAATAAATATAGGCGGAATGTTTGAAACTGGCCTGATTTTTATTATTTGTTTATTTTGTTACTTTTTTATCCAATGCGAGGGTGGAGAACAGCAAACAGTGCGCCTGGAATCTACGGAGACACGTGCCTGACACAAAAAGAAAGCATTAAAGTAAAAAAGCACATACTTTTTTTTTTACTATAGATCTGAAAAAACAAAAAATACAAAAAAAAAAAAAAAAAATGCGGAAAAAATTGAAAAATATTATCGCTGTTATATTGGTTTTTTTTTCTTATTGTAATTTTTTTCTTGTGACAATAAAAACATTAAACTATTTGAAAAGCAGTTTTTCATTACATTTGTTTATTTTTAAAACAGTTCTTTCAAGGAAACTTCTTTCATGCTTCATTAATTCCAATTTTTAATGTAATGAAATCACTTTTTAAAATTTTAAAAATTAATTTGTAAGTATTTTTTTTTTTTACTAAAGATAATTTTAACGTTCTTAGAATCTTTCTTTAGGGATTTTTTTTATTACTCTAATTTATATGAAAACTTTTTTCAGATGCTGATGTTTTCAATAAGGAGGGATAAAATTATACCACTTACAAAATTTGAAGAAGTAGTAAATTATTAAATTGTTGCCCACTCATTAAATAAATCTTTAACACGTTTATACAGGAAATTCGTACTCAAATTTTGGGTTTTAAAATTCTAAGAACAGTTTTTTTGGAGAGAGGAAAAAGAAAAATATAGTTCTTTGGCACATCCGTAGTTACTTTAAACTAACAGTCACTACGTTTGAATTCGCCCCAGGTCACAAAAGGCAAGTCTCGCGGAGTCACGCTTGATAACGATCTACTACGAGAGTTTCAAGGACGATACGAAAAACTAAGCTTTGCAAACCCGTGGACGAAATCCCCCCATATAACATTCTACAGTTTACTGCACCTATCTTTTCTTCAATTCGTTATTCACTGTCGGAATATTCTGGATAATACTATAGGATCCCCATGGAAATATTAATGTGCCGTTTTGTCAAACTGCGGAGCGTCTAGGTGAGTTGTGAAAAATAGCTCTTGACGGAGACGAGGATGTGTCTAGTCTGTTTGTGGTGGCCATGTTATAAATAAGTTCGTCAAGGTTCATCGTATGTGAGAGCTAAGATAACAGCGGATTATCGCTTGGACCTTAGCGTGTCCAGCTCCTAAAAAAATTAAAAATTAAAATACAAAAAACGAAATCAATCGGAAAAGCCATGACCTCAAAAGTCCTGGACATGATCGACCCGTTCACGAGTAAAGCAGCCATCAAGTCGAAAAGGCAAAAACGATCTCAAGGATCGTCTCATTACAGAACGAAGAATGCCCCCGAACTGCAGGCTTTACCTCATCTGAAGGGTAAGATATTTTCTGATCATTAATTTTTTTCTGGTTTTCTAATGAATGGTTTCTTGCTTGTCTGTCGAAATATCTACTCCACGACATTACAATATGAATAACGTGAGTAAAATTAAATGACGACGCAATTTGGGAAAGAGAAGGCTTCATCTACAAATTGAAAATATGTTAAAAGGTGTATTTGATGGTTTCAAAAGTGTTTAGAACTCATGACATGAAAATTAGCATAAAAGGAAATTATAATTTGATGATTTTTGTGATACCATATACGACTGAAATATGAATCGATGTTAAGAAAGCAACCCTGTTTCAATTTTGAAATGGATCTAAAATAAATGAAGGAGGAGTTGTAATGGAATAAAAAAAACATTTTTAAAAACAATAATTGTATAAATAAAAATAATAAATAAATCTAAGTCATTGCATGTCGAAAATTCTACCTTGAAAAACATTTTTAAAATGAATCTTTGCAAATTTGTGTTTCTCTATCTAGTCAAACAGATCGGGTTCATAAAATACTAAAATCGTTTAAGAGGGAAAATTTAACGAATAGCAAAAAAAAAAAAAAATTAATGGAGTATCTTTCTTACACCCATTTCTAACATTTGATATCAAAAACTTGAAAACGTTTGAGGCAAATCTAGATAGATAATTTCTTAAGAGCAAATCTAACCTGAATGTTTCTAATTTTATGGAAATCGAAAGCCTGATTTTTAAACAAGCTAAAAAAAAATGGAACTAGATTTTTTTTATAGCATAGTCTTAAGAATTGGAGTGATTGGTTGTTATTGTGAGGGATTCTATGAATCGAAGATTTTAAGGTTTAAACTCTCTATTTTTGAGTAGTAATATTTGTTATTGGTTAAAAAATATCAATAGCTTTAAATACACATTGGTTTTGAAATGAAAATCTAGAGAAAGTTTTGTTAGTTACTCTATTTAACTGAATTTTTAGGGAACCTGTTTTTTGTAAATAGGGGAAAACAACGAAGCAGCCAATTTTCTCTACTTAGATCTACAAGTAAAAAAACTTGTATATTTTTCTGTTCATTATAACTTGATAAGCAAAAAAATAAACTTACAGGTGTTATCTGGCAAATTAAGGTCGAAACGCTTAGTCATCATTAACAAAAATTTAGTTTGCTTTTTTTTGTTTTGTTTTTCCCCAAGGATATTTTTGATGGCAATCAATTTAAATTTACTTTATTAAAATCAGAGAAATTGATTTGCTTTCATACATAAACAAAAAATTCTTAAGTAATAAAAAAAACAAAAAAAAACAAACAATACCTCTAATTATTTTTCAAACCTCTTGGTCTTGAATTGATTCAGTCAATATTTTTTTAATGTCATGAAACTGTTTCCAATATACTAACAATAACACTAAATTTCTTTTTTACACATCAACTCTTAGAACTAGAACCTAGGTTAAAAAAGCAATGTATAAAAAGAAAAAAACTAAACTTTTTTTAGTTTTTTTACAGTTACTCATCCATTTCTAGTAACAAAAATCTCTCTCTAAGGGAGTCTAAAACTAAACGACCTACTCCCCACCCCAACCTCAAATTCATTTTTCTTTTCTCTCTCTCAGTTTAAAACCATTTCTTCTGATTAGCTACAGGTTTATTTTCGGTAGATTCCTGCTTGGTTGAACTTGCTATGCACAAATTAACGGTTGTCATTGCAGCTATTAAGTTGTTGTTTTTTTGTTGTTTTTTTGTTTTTTAATGAATTGAAAATTCGTTATTGAAAGTGGACAGCAGCTGTTGAAGATATATACCGGCTGTAAGAAGGGCCCAGGTATCAGCAGTCGTTGTCTTCTTCACTTGCAGCTTTTATACCACGAATATATATTGTAATGAATAGAAAAAATAACCCCGACAAGCAGTTGTCCTCACGCCTACACACTGACCTTTTTTTTTTCTTAGTATGCATACTTTTGGCGGGGTATTAATCTTTGTGTAAATTTATTATTGGAATTAACATGAAACCGATTTTTGAACACGACTTAAAACATCGATGTATTGATCAATCAATACACACACAGTACTTGTGGGTGGTGTGGATAATGCGAGTAATAATTGCTTTTATTTATTTACTTAGCCTTTTATAAATGACAATTTATTAATGAGCTATTTAAAAGTCTACTGGAAAAAGAGGCATAAATGACAAAAAAAGCGACTGGTCCAGGGAGCATCTTCCTCATTTGATTGGAAAGAGATGGGTATGGGTATCATTGACCAAGTCAGCTGTAGCATCTTATTCTTGTTCCATTTCCAGTCATTTTTTTTTTTTTTAACGATAAAGGAATACATTGTTATGAAAATTGATTGGAGAAAATAGGATTCTTAGCTTTAACATATTTCAACATTTTTTTTTTTTTAGCCCTTACATTTTGTTAAAAAAAATTAATGAAGTCACGCGCTCCTCAAAACAACGATCTTTCTATATAATTAAGAGAAAAGTTGGCTAATTATATTTTTACACTGCAACTGCTCTCATTAGGCGTCCTTAGTTATTTACTTTCATTTCAGCTTTTATTGAATTGCCATTCATTGAAATATAAATTCTGTTACTGCTTTAGAATTCTTTTTTTTTTTTTTTTTGTCCTTGCAATTCTAGAACGACAGCTTTTTTAATTATGACATTATTTAGTCCGTTTCTCATTTTTAAATAAAAAAAAATCTACTTCGCCTTTAATGGGAATGCATGCATACGTCATTCTCTACTAGAATATGTAAAAAAGTGGAATATGATAATTTTGTTTTGGGTAGTAAAATTGAAAAAGAACAAATGATTAGGTCTTCGTCCGATGTCCCTCCTACATTATAAGTTATAACTATTTTTTTTATTATTTCTCATATTCATATTTTGTGTTTTTTAAATAACTATCACAAGTTGAAAGTCTCTCTCTCGCACACACATACACTGTGTTGTAACATGATTCATAGTTTCTTTTATACAATAAATTGCTCGCTTTTTCTTTGTGTCCAAGTACAAGCTACATTATCAAAATCTGTTTATATCTATGTTCCTTTATATTTCTAATTTCTTCGTATAAATCAAGACCGAACCCTTCATTTGCTATACTTGCTTATTGCTTCAAACTCACAAACTGATCCCCCATTTTGTGACCGATCTGCTGTACAATACACTACTACTGCACTGCTCATTCTAACTCTGCACAATAAGTACACTCATCATATTCATCCCTCTTGCTTTCTCTCTCATCATTCGTTCCTTGCTGGGTGCGAGGTAAGCTCAACTTTTGAGCGACTGAAACCCGACTCCTCCAACCAGGTTTCACTTCTTCTCCCTCATATCTCCACTCCTAACTCCCAGCCACTCTCTGTCTCAACTACTCGCGTCTAGTACTCCTTTCAACTGACTACTGACAAGTAAATGGAAAGCATACGCTAGCAACTTCCATTCCTTCTATGTCCAATTTTGTTAACTGAAACTTTACTACTTGTCTAATACTTATTTCTGTGTGTCTGTATGTGTGAAAAATATTTCTCTACTACTACTACTACTACTACTACTGTTGGTTGCTACACTAATGTATCCCTTAGGTTGCGTTTTCACCTCTTCTTAATTCTCGTATTTTATTCATAAACTGACAAAAAATCAGAACCTGTTTACTGCATTTTCCCCAGCAAATTTCTTTATTAGTCGTGTTGTCTGCGTCTTTGTTGATTTTGAAAAATTCTTTAAGAAAAATCTAGGAAAATCTTCACAAATCTGTTACTCGTACGACTGTTTAGTGTTTATTAAACCAGAAAGATGTGAAATGGCTACACTAAATATAAGTATTTATTGTCACCGTGCATACATCAGGGCTTTGTAGTTTTAATTGGATTTCTTTTTCTTGGGGTTTAAAGAAAAATGATTTTATTGTTAGGGAAATCTTCGATCATCGTTACGTTAACAATCCGGTTGTTTGATGAGTATAATAAATTCAGCTGTCATTGGAGTGCACCACACCCAACATTTAATGAAGACATATTGCCAACCATTTTGAAGAAATGCCATGCCGCTTGCTCTTCTATTTCTGCTTGATTTTCATTATTAAATTCCTAATGATTCACATCCTTTTCTTTTTTTTCTTTTTCGTGATCCGAAACATCATCCATTGCACTTCCCTTCTTAAAAACTCGTATCTAATCGGAACCTAGATACATTGAGACTGAATGAAGAGACATCAATTTGTTTCGTGTCTATTTGTGATTGGTTTGTGAAAAATATGAAGACTTTAAAAAAGCCTGAAGTGATGAGACAATCAAATCGAATATCCCAGATGGTGACTGTAGTGGGCATGTTAAATAATTAATTCATACACTTACAACGCACTTGCTTACAAGTGAATCACTACGATAAGTGTTCATTTCGCGTGTGCGTAACCAAAAGCATTCTCTACTACATCAGTTTATTAAAAAGACTCTTGATTTTGCATTTCGTTTTGCACACATGTACAAAAAAAGAACTTCTTTGACCGAAATCAGGATTAACTTCTGTCAACAATAATAATAATCAAAGATTTTCAAGAATGTTTCAATTTTTAATGTTTTATCTTTTTCATCTTAAAATAGTTTTAGGTATGTTCATCATGGTATTTAAAAAAAAAATTGACATAAAATGTATAATTAGCACTAACATTTTGACATTTGAATATATTATTAGCCATTTTTCCTCATAACTTAGATGACTTTTTTTCTTTCACTCACTTTTATCTTTGTATTTTTGCAGGAGACCCTTCCAGCATTTCATTACAAGCATTATGGAAGCATTGTTATTCAAATAAACCAAGTAGTCGTCGTCTTGTCATCTAAATGTCTTCTGTCATAATTCTATTTCACTGTTTTACTGAGAACACGTCAAGTAGGTTTTTAATGTTAGTGTCATGTAATCTTTTTTTCTTCCCAGCACATGGTTTGTTTTATAATTAGGTCATTTGTCTTTTTAGGTGTAAAAATAACCTCAGCAAGATGGTTTATTCGATTACTTATATCTATGAATATTAGGCAGTGTGAAAATAAAATGCAATTTCAGATCAATCTGTTTTACTTAGCTATTTTCATTAGGAAATAATCACCCATCTCAACAAGAAGCCAATTTTTGCAAATTGGTTCAAAGGTCTTTAACAAAGTATGTGGGTGACTAGTTGATTTGGATTTCTGTTGGTCAAAGCATATCTCCAATAACCAACAACTCTGTTGTCAGTTTGTATCATAGTAAAATCTACAATTATGATAGCTATACTTTTTCTAACATAAAAAATATAGTTTTGTTAAATGTTTTATGTTCATAATTAGAAATTAATAATCTTTTATTAAAGCTCTAATTTAAATTATGCTTTTTTTATCCAAACACATCTGTGGAGAGCTGTAATTATTTATATTGACTTGGAATTTTCATCATTCACATTTTCCCAGATTAAACTATTAAATTATTTTCTAGTTTAAGTTATGACTTGGATAATGTCAGGAATATATTTGCTATTTATTTTTATTTTACTGATGACTGTCTGTGAAAAATTTGAAAGTGGTTCTTTGAAACTTGGTATAGTTTCAAGAGTAGCAATTGGTATCTTGTTTTTCAAATAAGTGTAAGTGTACATTTCTGTTTTGTATTGATAAGATTTATGGCATTATCAATTCTGTTTGATGAAGTAAACTATCCTTAGGATTATTTAGCTGTTCTTTGTAAACAGTCTCTCTCTTTACATATAAACTGATCACTGATCTTTTTCAGATTCAATAACATTCTTGTAAGAAATTACACCTGATTCTGTCATTGTGGCTTATATACTTTACTGGCTTCTTTGTGTTTTTAATTTCTTTGAATATACATTACTTAAGTGTTGCAGATTTTGCAAGTAGATTAATGAGCTGAATAGGACATGTTTAGTGTATTAGAAATTTCTAGAGCCTAGAAGGTAATGCTTTGCTACAAATACAAAGAATGAATACCTTTTCCAGATCATTAATTTCATCTTATTAATATACATATTATCCATGGTGAATTTTTCTTGTCTGACTATAAATAATAGACTTTGATTATTGTTTACAATTTGTGTTTAATGTCATTTAGTCACTTCTTAAATTGTTGCTTGAGAAATTAATATTGGTTAATAATAAAGTATGACTAAAAAACGTTTTGGGTTACCACATGCTTTAGTTAGGCTACAGGCATTTTTGTTTTTGTTACTAACACTTTGTGGTTTTATTTTCTCAGCAGTTAGATTTATTTCCAATATTTCTTTTGTTGAAAGTTCATAACATTACAGTTTATATTAACTTGAATTAAAATTCATTTTATTTCTGAATAAAACTGTTAATATTTGAAGAAAGTGCATTCTTGTAATGCAGTAAAATAGAAGTTAATATGATCAATTGGTACAATTGAAAATAAGATTAATCACTTTCTCTGAAAGGGAAAGATCCAAGTAGCAAAATAAAAGGTAATGGGTTTTTGTTAAGTTCATCTGACACATGGCTACAATAGTTGCTGAGTTAGTGATCATCTAATCTGTGACTTGTGAAACTAGTTTGCTAGCCATTATTTCATGTTAGGCATTTAAGCACAAACCTCAGGTGTGTTTAAAATGTAAGCTTTGTTTGTTCGTTTGTTTTTTGTTTTTTTTTTGAGACTGTAATCATTTATATCATGATAACTCTTGGCACTTGTTATTCATGGGGAAATTCCATTAGGTTTGCTGAACTTAAATTTCTAGTATGAAGAAAATCTTTTTTTTTTTTTTTTTCTATTCAACTTAATTTAATTGTATGCAAGTACATGTCTAATCTCATCCTCTTAGATATTATTTATTGGTTAGCATTAAATAACTACTTTCAGTTTTTTTCCACATCTTTAGTTCTTATCCATAACACAAAGATAGACATGCATATTAATTTTTTTTTTTTTTTTTTTTTTTTATGACTGATTTCTCTATCTCATCATATAACTTAATACTTTTGTTGACTGCTGACAGTGAAATTTATATTTTGTTCTAGTATTGGTGAAAAATGTTATCTATAGTTCGAATAACAGCAATAGTTCAAATTACAAGCAAACAAAAAAGCTTGTACAGAAACTGTTGGTAATATATTACTTTATCTAAAAGAACCATATGTATTATTCTTAATAGGCCCCTTTTATCAATTTGTCTACTGATAAACTGCAAAGAACAAGTGATTGTAACACTGAACAGAATAAAAACATAATGCATTTTGCTTCTCTGATTGCCAATAATGATTATATAGTTAAAAAGTATGAAATACTTTTGGCAAATTTTTAAATTCACAGTCAATATCCATAGACTAAGATTTTATTTTTTATGTGAATAAAATTTTTTCTTTGTTTTGCACAATCAATTATTCAGTATTTTGATTAATGCGTTTCAATATAAAATATATTGATTTCAATTTTAATGTTATTCCTTTTTAAATTTTTTCAGTAAGATGCAAAATTGCTTTTGCATTGCATAAAATAATCTTGAATGTTCTATCAGTAATATTGTAAATGAATAGACTTCTTTAAGTAGTTTGTCAAATTCAACAAGTCTTGTTGGGTCAGTAATTATTTAGAAAATTATATTGAGTGACTTTTTAAAAATTTTTTTATTAAGTCCTTGTTAACCTATATCCTTCAAATAAAAACATCTATGTAAAACCCATTTCTCATTAAAAACCTCCATTGAAACACTTTAAATTTTCTTTTCTTTATTAAATTAACAATATTAGTCTGCTCTGGCACAGATGTTAAGATTTGGACACTGCCCATTTAAGTATTCCATACCACATCCCAAAAACAATATTCCCGCTTTCCTTCATTAGTGTACAGACGAGAAGTGGAGCTATACAGATGACATAGGTATTCACAGTTGGGATAGGAATGAACAAAAAAAATCTATATCCTCTATCAGGTGTTCCAAAAAATGGACTTCATAAGCCTCTCTAAAAACAGAAACTATGATTTGGAATTAGAATGCAAACCGTGATAGCGCATACCCTGAGTCGATCATAAACATTGAAGATCTTCATTGATGGAACTCATTGCTGAGTATTGGGGGTGTTCATCAATATTTCCTTGTGTGTGAAATAATTCCTATGTTGGATTTGATGAGATTTTTGCAACTTCAGGCATGGTAGGTTAAGAGTGTTCCAGGGACAGAGAGTTCTGTTTTTAAGGCTCTTTTCATCTCTTCTGTTTATCTTTTGGTGCTTTCAAATGATGTTGCTTTTTCATGGGCTGCTTTTCTCCAAATTGTTATTTCTGCAGTTCCAGTTTCCCAATTGATCAGATGAATTTCTCTCCTCAGCAAGGTGATTTTTGAGCTGATCAAAAACTGATGTGCAGTTAGTAAATACTATATCCTTCAAATACCTTGATTTATGGATCAATTACAACAAATTTGGTATAGGAGAAAAGGAAATTGAACATAGAATAGACTGTGCTAGAGATAGTTTTGTCCAGCACTGCAAATTGCTGCAAAACCAAAACATTAACTTAAAAACTAATCATATTCGTAAATAGCCTTGTCAAATCGAGACTTTCATTTGGATGTCATGCATAACACAAAACTCGTTCAGAAATATCTAAACTGTAATCTGTTTACAATCACCTTGGATCAATGATTAAAAATGGCTTTGAGCGAATAGAGCCTGTAAGTCTCAGTGAGAAGCACTCTATTTGAAACTCATAGACCAACACTACAGAATCAAAGAATTCTGCCAAATAACAGAAACTGCATCACTTGAAAACTTTCAGCAACAAATAAAATGGATAGAACTTTAAACTCAAAAAGGAAATAATATAATCAAGCTGATAACATTTCACAGTAAAGGAAACTCCCACCAATATCAGGAAGATCTATAACAACCAGTAAACTTAAAAAAAATTTCTGAAAAACTGTTTTAGTAGAAAGATTTTATAAATTTTAACTGACAGTAGCAGTCAATTAATGCTGAATGTTTTCTTATAAGGAAACTAATATTCCCATAATTTTCAATTTCAACCTCAGGTTCTTTTGTTGGAAAAAGATATCAAAAATTTATTTTGTAATTTTATAACCTAAGAACTAATTGGTTAATCACTTGATATCCTTGTTTAATGAATGCATTTCAAACCTCTCTTAAATGGGAACACAATTTGTACTTTGACATGACAAATGCTTTTGCAGTTTGGGGGAATTTATTGACAAGGAAGACTATAATAGCAAAACCTATAATATATGGCATACTTTACAAAATCTGATCTTGCCACTAATTTTTCTTTTAGGTAAGAATACTATACAGACATATTCTTCAACTCTTATTCTTTGTGGAGTCTGGGAATTATCAGACTGGAATATTTTGGCTTTTAAATGATATTAGGTTTTTTTCTCTCTCTCTCTCTCTCTCTCTAATATTGTATTGTGAAAATCCTCTTAACTTTTCATGCTGAATATGTGATTTTTATATTAGGGAGTCTACAAGTAATTTTGTTAAGGATTATTACTTCTGATGCACTCTTTGTATCTTGGTAGAGAAATTGCTGAAGTTGTCTAATAAATGCTGGACACTGTTATTTTATCTTTCTTTGACCTTCATTTTAAATAGTATTTATTCTTTTATAGATATACAACTTTTATTCTTTTACAAATGAAAGGGGGTTCCCTGTCTCACAGAGTTTCAACCTCTGTTGACCTACTTTTCTTCAATCTTTAATGTGTGTACATGATATAATTTTATTTTATTTTAGAAAAAAATATGATACTTATTTGATGTTTGCAAATTGAAACCTGCTTGAGGAACGATTCATTCTGATTAGAATTTATTCTTGGAGTTTAGATACACTGAAGATTAACTCTACTGTTTTATATTCAGATAAGTATTTTCAAAAATATTCACCAAGACTACTGTCTTTTATATATATATATATATATATATATATATATATATATATATATATGAAAATATTTTAATATTTCTCATTGAAAGTTTGCATTTCATAATAGAAACTTAAATATTTGTTAAACTGCTGATATGCTTAACTATATTAAACAGATATTTTCAACTACTGATAAAATGTACAATGTAGATCTTGCATTGAATTACTTAGTTTAATATAATTTATGAATTTTTAATAAATTGTCATAAATTTACTTGCAAAATATCTAATACTGTAATAAAAGCTTTTAATTCTTGTTTCACTGTTGCATGGCAATCCAACACTTTGCAATCACTATCTTATTGGTGTAAACTCATTCAGTGAAAAATGAGCAATTTTTTTCCTTTTTCTGGAAAGGTAATGCCATAAAATTAACATTTATTTTTATTTATGACTATTTGAACTATTAGTAAATGGTTAGATCAATAACTTGATATGCATCAAATTACCAGAGAAGAAAAGAGTTAGACTTGAATGTATAGTGGAAACTGAAATTTATTTATTTATTTTTGTAAAATCTTTATGCTTAAGATTTATTATTATACACTGATTAGCTTGGATTAGTGTCTTCATCACATTTTGGCCATTGTACTCTTTAGTAACAAATCTGTCATAGTTACTAGCCTACTTACAATTTCTAGTGTCCTACAATTATGTAGATTGTTCTTTTTGCTCTCTATACTAAAGGATTTCATATCAGTTAATTCTATTTTGTTAATTTCGCTTTCTAATTTTTTTTTCTACTCAATTAATGTATGACTTTTGCACTAAATCAATCTAAGGATTGAACTCCATTGTTTAAATACGTTTACACTATTTACATTATTCAGACTATTGTCCTCATCTTTGTTGCCATTTGTATGATGTTTCAGCCATTGTATGCTCTGGCCTTCTTCAGGTACTAGGAATTTCAAACTGATTCCTTTTATTACAATCACTGGGGTATATCATTCTCATATCATGGGGTTATAGACGTTGGTTAGTTCCAGTAACTTGACCCAAAGAGTTATGAGTTCAATGCCAGGCTACAAGTCATAATACGAGGAGAGATGGAAAAATCAAGCGTTGCTGATAACATATGAAAGGAGAAAGGGGATCACCACCCCCTATGGGATGAAGTTGAAATAATAGATGGAGAATGCCACTGGAAATTACATAAACTTAAGGAATCAGCACATATGCTAGGCTACAAAAATCTAAGCTGACCAAACATAGACAAATACAATATGGGAACCAGTATTATGGAGTGCCAGAGAAAATCATTAGTGTTAAAATTGCAATATGGGTTCTGGTAAGAAATACTAGAGAAAACCATTAACATCAAACAAATTACAATGTGAACTTTGGTTAAAAAAAAGAAAAAAAATGGTTACTGAACATTTAGGTTTATAAGTCACAGAAATTCAGTTGTTCCTTAAGGACACATGGCATAGTGGATAAAGATGTTAGTTCCAGTGACTTGACCCAAAGAGTTTTGAGTTCAGTACCAGGCTACATCAGTGGCAAACAAGTAACTTAGAGTGTGATAACTCATGACTACCAAAAGAGGCTTCATGCAAAGAATGAGAATGATGTTCGGTTTGAAATTCCTAACACCTGGAGAACGTCATACAAATGGCAACAAAGATGAGGACAATAGTCCGAATAGTGTAATCTCATTTCAGAAATATAGACAAATATTAAATACTTTTATCCATTCTGTCACGTATCCTACAAAAGAATTTGTCACCCTCTTTATCTGAACTGGAGTATGACTTTTACAAATTCTATGGTGGCATTTGTGTATCTCATATTCTGTATTTCTTCTTATAAAGAGTTGTCTAATTTTTCTTATCTCTATTGAGTCTGCTATTAAAACTTAGCAAGCACACTGTTTATTTCAATAGTCTGTATTCTCTATGTAATATCCTGAATTCACTGTCATTTCTCTGGGATTATGGCATTCAATTATTCATCCAACCTTAGTTTTAGGGGTGGCTGGTCTCACTTTTTTATTGTCACAATTGCATGGAATAAAATATATGTAATTTTCAGTCATATATTGTATTTCAGCCTTTTATATTGTATGCATTGCATAACTTGTAAATTTTTTTCATAGAAAAACTATAGCAGTTTTCCAAATATTATCCTTAACCCTTGTATCTTTGCTTGTGGAAGCTTATTGTGAATTTTGAGGATATCATGTGTGTGATAACTTACTAGAACTGTTTGTTTTCAATATGTGACTTGCTATTTTTCAGGATTTTTGACAGCTTCTTCTGTTTTCAAGATAGAATTCTTTAATTTACAGTTGCTACTATTCCAATTTGTCAATTTTATTGAATGTTCCAACTCCACTATCAGTTTTAAAAGCCCTGCCCCCCTCTCTCTCTCGTGATATTGACAACTGCTTTCATAGTTGAATTAATCATGTTTCTTATTGTGATCTTTTAATCCCTTTAGCTTCTATATTTGGTCTATTTTGACCTTATTGAATTCTTCGTCATTAAACTTAGACAGAATCCAGCAAGATCAGTAAAAGTCTAATGTTATTCAGTTTTGGGAATTATTTTATTTAGTTGGAGAATTCACTTTGTAACTCCTATTTCATCTAACTCTCTTGATAATGACAGGGCACTTTGCTCTTTTAACAACTGTTCATACTCTTCTGGAATTGACCCTTGTTTTGATAGGTAGGATTTAGTGGAATTAGTTTCAGGTCTCTATGTTTGTAGAGGAATGTTATATGCTTCAACATTAGTGCCAGATTTTGAAGCCATCTCCATTTATGTAACATCTGATTTGTACTGACAAAAATTGAGTTAAGTAGAATCATCAACTTAATGCTACTTTGTCTTGGGGAGTCTATTCAATATAATGCTTCACAAAAATTGATGGTAGATTTGGAGATTATATTTGTTTATTTTTTCATTATAAGAACATCAAATTTTTTTAAATTTTTTTTACAGTAACATCCCTTTTAGATTGAATTGAGTGTTTAAATATCAGATGGGTAAAAGATAAGTGATATTAATTAACAGTGAAAGTTTTATAATTCTCAAATGATTTAAACATGATTTTTTTTTTTTTTTTTAAATAGAAAAATATAGTTAAATTTTATTTTTACTGTTGATTGATTGTTCAAGCTATTAAAACCGTGAAGAGTTTCACTCTTTGAGGATGAGTTGATGAAATCCTTTAGCTATCACTAATTTTTAAAACAAGTGATCTTTGACTTCAGTCATTGTTGTTAGTGTTACCCAGTAGTATTAGTAGTTCAACTAGTCATGTTAATCATGTAAGTGTTGAATATAATGTAAGAAATGTCTTATTAAATTTCCAGCTGTTTACCTCTTGAATGTTTCGTGTTAAAACTGTTAATAGTAGCAATGTAAGAGCTCACAAAAGGTATCAGCTGCTACTGCTGTGTTCAATTCTTTTCTCTACAACTTTCCTTATGAACAAGTTTATCAATTTGGCTTTACTATCAGAAACTTTTTCCATTAAATTCCTTCTATTACAGTTAAATGCATATTGTCTCTCTATTTAGAATGTCCAAATAAATTACTTCATAATTATGCTATTTAGCTCCCACTTCTGCTGTAAACAATTTTATGTTATTTATTATTAAAAGTTAAAGCTCAATTGCTATGGTTTTGTTTCACTTTGTTCATTTTATTTTCTATTGTTGTTTTGTCTTTGTAGAAAATTCTGTTGTACTTGTATCAATTCCCTTTGCTCTTGCCTGCTATTTTAACTAACTCTCTAACTGCAGGATAATGGATTGAGTAAAGAGTATCCAGGAATTTTAAATTTTAAACCAGAACTGTTAAAAAAAACCTGTTGGTGTAGTAGTAAGGAATTGGCTTTTCTTCCTGATCATTTGTCATAGTGTAGTGATACCTGCAATTAGTTAAAGTTATAACTTATCAGAATAATAATAACTGATCTTAAGATGAAACAACCATATTTTCATTAGTTGTGATATGTTACCAATAATAAAACATTTGCCAATATTGTTGGTAATTTTTATATCTTTATATTTTTGACTGTTGTAGAATTTTCCAAGTTGAAATACACTGAATTGAATTGGATGCAACCTGTCATAGGAGATTGAAAAATAGTTTGAGTTAGAAAAGGGTGAAATATGAAGACATGTATGAAATAGATGATGCTATCTTGAGTAACCATCGCAGCCAATGAGTCATTCCATGTCAAATCAACAAGAGTCTGACCATCACTGACACATTATTTTTTTTAATTTTTTTCAAATTTGGTACTTATAGAGATTCATGATAGAAATGAAATAGTACCTATTTTACATCTCTAGAAAAGGTTCCTGAAATTTTGAAAATGGTCACAAATAGTCAATATTTCACTTTTTTCTTTTCACCCACAAAGCTAAATTGCATACCAATTTAAAATACTTGAATAAATCTAAAAGATGATCTATTTATTTTCTTGTTTAAAGGTCAAATGAAATAAATTTAACTTTTGACCATCAATTTCTCAAAAAGCATATATTTTATTTTTTTTAAATTTCACAAATTTGTCTGCCATATGTACAAAATTTTGTGATGGTCTTTTGACTGTGGCTTGAGTTACAAAGCTGTTACTGAGTTGGGCCAAATTCAAAAATGAGGATTTTGGTATTTGTCAAGATATGCTAACATTTTTATAACTCCCAATATGATCAAGTGTGTTGTAGTGGATATCGGCTTAGAACAAGAAATTGGGGTGCCAAGTTCAAATTCTTGCATTCACTTGCGTGTAAATACCCTTGCGAAAGTTATTAATCTGTCTCTTCTCTCCCAGTTATGGATTAAATAACAGGACAGATTGGGTTCTATAGCCTTTGCTGGCAACCAGTCTAGGACAGAATGTAATGGCAATCTACTGCGGGATAATCTGCCCAGTCAGTCATGTCTCTTTTGAGACATGATTGCCCAAGCATGTACCACGTATGACACTTAACTGACTGACTGTATATTTTTAGAAAGCTCTTTGAATGCTGATTAATATTCACATAAAAACTATGGTCATAATATCAACAGTATTTATGTTTATTTGTGGTTAATTGTTGCTCAATTCAGTAGAAAATACGCTGCCTTATTTTTGGTGTGTTTACATTTTTATTTTATGACAAATAGATTTTTATATGAAAAAGTGACATGAAGATAATTATTTAAAAAGTGTCTTAAATTAATGTTAAGATAACATGAAAATGTGCATCAAATGATATTAACAGTTAACATGTTTTTATTGATATTTGACATGGTGTACTAAATGCACAAAACATTTTCAGGTTTACATATAAAGTTTTGATCTGAAAAAGTGATGCATTAAAATGAATATTTAAAAAACAATTCTTAACATTTACAAAGAGATTTAACAAGTAAACTTAATTTTTTGCTTGTTAGAATACATGTTTAAATCGAAAATAAAAATTAAGTTATGCAAAACGCTTACTTTTTTTTGCACAAATGTTTTGTGATGACCCACTTTGATTGTAGCTTTTATTTAATGTTACTTCAAGAAATTCTCTTTCCTAGAATATTTGAAATTAATATATCTCCATGTAATGGAAAACAGAAAGATGAGGGGGGAATCTTCAGTTGTAAAAATGTCTATTTTATCTCGTCATTATCAGTATATTTTTCAAGCATACATTGTAACAACCAATTCTTATCATAGATTGCTGCAACAAATCCCTTAATGTTTTTGAGTTCTATATTGTGTTTTATAATTTTAAAATATTTTTCTTTCATCCTGACTTGACATTGTTTTTATTTTTGTCTATTCCTGTGTCACAGAAATGAAACTATGTAGTTTTGGAATTCCTGTAACTGTTGAGGCATTTTTTAATTGATTTCTGCTTTATTTGTCCATTCATTTGTTGAGGAATACAAAATATTTATGCATGAAATTTTTAATCAAACAACTATCTTGTCATTATTTGTTCATTATAGGGTCACTACAGGCTCACTTATGCTGCTAATCGCTTAATAGTGCCACTTAATCCATTACATGATTAGGTGTAGCAAAAAAGTACCAATCTGCATCAATACCAAAGTCAATGTTATGGTTGCACAAATTAATAAAATAAAAGATCTGATCTGTTTCTCTAAGGGTGCTACCTTAGCACCCTTAGAGAAATAGATCAGATCTTTTATTTTAAAATTAATATTTTTTCTGTACTTCTATAAGTTTTCATTGGAACAAATGAACAACTACTGTGTTATACTTGATTATGATCTGATATAATCACAATATTAATATGCTCCAGCTCTTTGTAATTTCTGCGATACAAGAAAAATGGCTGTAATGTGGCTTGAGACTGGTTAAAATTTGTACTTTTTGGGACCTCTTTTTACAAGCTGCAAACTTTTCTTTTCAGTAATAATTTCACTTCATCAGATCTTTTGTGCTCTGGTAGATTCTTGGGAAGTTTGCAGGATTATTTATACCAGTAGTATGAATTAAGACTAGAATCATAAAATGTCTTAAAATATCTCGTTTTGCAGTAAATAACTTTCACCCACTGAGGATTTATCAGTAATGATTATATTGTATCATTGCACCAACATAATTTTAAAGAAAACTGGATATGAAATTAAAAAATACTTACCACAACTGTTCGTGAATAATCCCAACTATTAAAATGCTACTAATATCTTTAGTCTGGAGAGTAAGTGACTTGTTTCAAAGGACTATATTTATAGGTGCCAATTTAAAGTTGTGTTGATATCAGTTTTTTTTTTTTTCTTTTTTTTTTTTTTTTTTTTTCTTCACACTAACTTAATAAAAAAAATTTATTACTTTTATGACCAGCACATATTTTGACTTCCCAGAGTTAAAATGAAATAAAGTAATGCTGATTTAGATATTAGACAGAATCGTGGTGCAGTCATAATAACAATGAGTTGCTTGTAACTGTTAATCTTAATCTATATATATATATTATATAAACAAAACCTAAGACATTGGTTGTTTTGTACATTTATTTAGTGCATCAAGCCAAATGTCAACAAATATTTGTTAACCATTAACACCATTTGTTGTATGTCCCTTTTTCATATAAAAACCTATTTGTTATAATAAAAATGTAACAAAAATATAAGGTTGTTTATTTTTCCACCAAATAGGTCAATTAAACGCAAATATGTTGAGTTTATAACCATAGTTCTTATGTGAATATTAATCAACATCTTAAGAGCTTTCTAAAGGTACACAACTTACCCTATTGAGAGATATGAAAATGTTAGAATATTGTGACAAATACCAAAATCTGCCATTTTGAATTTGGTCTCACTCAGTAAAGGTTTTGTAACTCTGTCTACAGTCAAAAGTCCACCACAAAATCCTGTACATATCTTGCCATAAAGCAGACAAATTTGTTATCAAATTTTAAAAAAAATTAAAGATACACTTTTTGAGAAATTAATAATCAATGGTCAAGGTCAGATTATCTTAATTGACCTTGAAACAAAAAATAAATAGATCACCTTTTAGATCTAAATACTTTAAAATGATATGTAATTTAGCTTTGTGGGTAAAAAAAAAAAAAAAAGCTCCTACTGGAATATTTATACTCTGTAACTGACTATTTTTCAAATTTCACTTTTTTTTTGGTAAGTGGTAAAAGGATCATACATCGGGAACTCTTTGGCCAAGAGATGTAAAATAGGTACCAGTCAATACCTATGGGAGCTCTATAAGTGTACCAAATTTGGAAAAAAGAGAAAAAAAAAATTGTGTCAGTGATGGTCACACTTTTGTTGAATTGATATGGAATGACTAGTGTATGTTAATAATGGGGAAGAAGAGATCTGAAGAGAAAAAAAATGTTGCTAAGTATCAGCTTATAAAAAGATTGTTTCATAAGGGGCTTACTGAACTGACAATAAAAGTTTGAATTTTATTATTACTGTTAGTATTTTATTTTGGTGTTGACTGGAAAGTAAAAGAACTGGTGGTGGGATGGCATATTGCATCACCTTTCAATAACTCTTGCTACTGCACTAGTGCTAAACTTAACTTGCCCTCTGCTGGCGACACAGAAGGGAAAAGATTTCCATGTATGAGTAGCTCAAGATTTCTGCAACCTTTTATTTATCTGGCCTGTGGCACTTTGTGCTACACCATTGTCTTCCAAAACAGATGTATGCCAATGTAAGTTCAGCAGAGCTTCAAATTAAAAATTCTCATCTTTTTTTATTGGAATAATTTCTCTTGAGATCTGTTTACCACTTGAAATGCTACACATTAAATTCTGTAGCAAAGACTGAAGGATCCAATAATTTTTTACTGGTACCAACATGAAAAAAAACCTTGTATCATGTTTTACATTGTGTAGACATGCAAAATGTTTTTGTTTCTTTTTAACCATTCGAAATTGTTGTTTCCTTGTGTATGTGTGTGTGTTCCAATTTTTGTCAGCATTGAGACTACTGATTATTAGTTTCAGACAAGATGGCTGATCACTAATTTAATATTTCTTAGTACTTGTATGCTGTATTGTAGACTTGTTAATATTGTGGCTTACCACAGAAAATTATCTACTTGAATAAAAGTGTACATATACATTTTAAATTACAGCCTTCTAAAGCTGCTATTTTGTTGCTGTGTATGAATTTTGGCCCAAGTTTAATTAAGCAATTCCCACAACTTAAGACCCTCAGAATTTTCTCATAATGATTCTAGACTTTATAATTTTGCAGTTGAATTCCTTATATATTTTTTATCCTTTACTTTTTGTTGAAGCTATTTAGATTCATTATTCTTTTAGAGTTGTATGTGTGGAAGCATTTTCTTCATGCTTCCATTATTGGTAATATTTTTCTGCTCCTTTCATCTGTTGATTACAAGTCTATAATCTCGTTCTATTTAAGTACTTTATGCAGATGCATCAAATAGAATAGTAAGGTATTCTAAATCTGGGACAGTTTTTTTTTAAGGTATCATAAATTTTTTTTTTTTTTTGTGTATTCATTGATATAGGCTGAATGTGTTGTGTGGTTTTTCTTTATGGTAATTTCATTATAGTAATTTTTATCTTTTGTTAGTAATTTGTAATAGACTAGTTTATCACCTGCCAATATCCAAATAATGTACCTTGAAGTCTGAACATTTTCAACCGTATTCACACTTAATAAATGAGTAATAATGTAATGATTGTTGCTAAAGATAAAACTTGAAGCAATGACCTTAAAAGCACAAATGGTATACAGACATCTAAATGATCCTAACATCTGTAATGTTAGGGATACCAATTATGTCTGTATTATATTTGGACTAGTGGCTAGAAGAAAATTTACAGTAATTTTTAGCAATGCAGTTTTGTGGTTATTTTTTGTTACCACAACACACACCCTTGAAGATGATCTTGGAAGGAGATTGAAAGTACTTGGGAACATCAAGAAATGAATAATAAATTGTCTGTCAAAGTTCATTTCTTATATCTTTCAGTTATAATATGAGAAAGATTATCCATGAGTATGAACAAATTTTATTAAAAATAAACACACATGTTTGCAATTTAATCTGACATGTCTAAAAAAAAAAAAAATTTGCTGCCTAAATACACAAATCTTAGTAATTGTCAGTTTCTCCCATTGTGCTTTCTGGCCTTCAGTTGTTTTGTTTGAATCTCACTCTTTTATGATATTCATATATGATGTTGAATTTCTTACCAGAGATTGTTCACTACATACATTTAACTAATGTTTTATCAACACAGTGGAAGTTCTATACAATTGTTCAGGACAGGAGGTGGGTGAAAAAGCAGCTCCCTACAGACAAATTAACTTACCAAATATGCAATCCGCCCTGGCATTGACAGCAGAAGGAAAACACTATCCTCTTGTGCATTAAATAAAGGGTTTCATTTGAAAGATTACCCAATATAATCGACTTAATGAAAGCTAGGTGATATAATGGCTAAACATTGTGTCTATAGCAATCAAGATGACACAAGTCTTAAATCAGTGTATAATGATTCCTCCTTTCAGAAATTCAGACAGAAATAATGCTGATACTCTATAATTTTAATTGTCATAACCTCTTTTAACATTGTTTACAAGAATATTAATACAAATAAACCTTGGTAATCAACCAGTTTTATATCGTTATCAGTTGTGAAATAATAACAATTTGAGAGAGCAGCCATTTGACTATAATCATTTCTTTACTTTTGTTTAGTCATCAAATTTATGTTGTTTATGAACACTTATGCTTATAATTTCTGCTAATTACTTTAAAATTCTATAAGAAAGAGTCTTTTTTTTTTTTTTATTGCTTATGTGAAGCTGTTCGATTATACCATTTAAGTATTTGGAGGTTTGCCTTACATGACAACCATTTTTTTGTTCTTTTGATGCTTTCTTTTTTTAAGCAATTTAGGGAAATTAAAATGAATTTAAATCACTTACAAATGGGAAAAGTCATTTCATTTAACAATTATGTTAGGATTGATTTTATGTTTCTTTTAATAAAATGCCACAAAAGTCTCCTGTATATATAAAAAGGAATATAAATAGTTAAGCTTTTATTTATTAATCACATTAATATTTTGAAATATTGAGTAATTGGGTTGTTGTTTCTTGGTTAGCACAAAATTTAAAGCTAATTTGTTTGCTTATTTACTTGCGGGTTCAATATTTGCCTATAATCATATAATAACCAGAATAGGAACTAATTACAGTAAGCAGGAGCTTATTTAAATTCTACCCTCTATTTATATGTAAGGTTTCATCTTCATCTGCTGAAAGTGAGTGGTTTTTAATTCTGAATGGCTTTAAAAATAAAAGAACATTCAATTGCAACATTCAATTCCTATACATTAATTGCTTTTTATCTTTAGCCTTCAATAGCAAATTATACAGAACTGGCCTCTTAAACTACTTTGTTGCAGTTCATAAGATTTTATCTACAAAAGAGAACCATTTTATTGCATTTGTTTTCAGAAACAATTGCTTTGTTATAAAGTGATGAATATGTTGTCATTCGATAAATTGGAGAAAAAAACAAGTTGTAAAGTTTGAAATAGTTGATAATTGTTATCATGACTTTCTTGAATGGAAAACAAAAACTAAGGATTCATAATACATAAAAAAAATGAATCGATCAGTTAAAACAAAAATTAAATCTGTCTGTTTACCTAATCCTGACAAGCTTTTAGAATGCATTTGTGATTGTCATGTCTACATTTGGATCTATTTGGAGATTATACTTCTTGAAGATGTTAGCTGCATTAAATTAACTATTGATTAGACAACATCCTTATGAGATTGTGAAACTAACTTGTTTTGGATAGTCAATGAGGAAGAATTGATTAGAATACACTTTATTTCAAGCTGCCTACAAATATTTAAAAGATTTGATTGCTTTTTATTCATAATTTGAAATCTTTGACTAAATATTTTTTTTTTTTTTTTTTTAATTTTCTTGGAGACATTTCAAACTTTGTCATTGTTTTCAAAGTAATTTCTAATACTGTCATTTGAGTTTAACTTTTAAATATTTTAATATTTATTGATGCCTAAAATATTCTAAAAAGATTTGTATTTATAGATATCATGTGTCGGGTTCAAACTTGAACTCTGATAAAAATAGCTTCTTTTTTTTTTTTATACCATTACTGAATAGGTAAATCAAGTTTTATGTGGTAAAAAAAAAAATGACCTTTTCTCTCATAAGGTTCAGTTTGTCAGTTAAATTTATTTAAATATATTGTCATAATAGAATCATCTATGTAAAGATTGAGATATTTGCATTTTTCTTGCTAGCATCAGTGGTCAGTTTGAACCCAGGCAGCACATAGTTTCAAGTTAGTAAGCAGTTTCTTTACTTGTAAATCTGGTGCTACATACTCTTCCAACCCCCATTAACTAAGCTTAGTTAATATCTATTACTTTTTTAGTGACACTTTTCTCATACAAATGTGGATGCAGTTTTGTATAAGTAAAATATACAATCATTTAAAATAGCTGCATATAAAATTGGCAAGCTCAAGTAGTATTTATAATCTTCATTCAAATCAAGCTATAGCTAAATCACTTCTTTATTTTTTAACATTTACATAATGTTAACAAATAACAGATGAATGGTTCTTGTTCAATAATAGAGCAACTTAAACTACTATGAAGTATGAAATAAATACAGAGCTTGGCTTGATCAATTTCTCAAAGAGCCTACTTAGGATATTTAGACAAAAGGAAATGAAATATTCACATGGATTTGTTATTCAAGTCTAGAAAATACATTCTGAGAATAACTCTTATTTGTTATCATTTCTCTAAAAAAAAACAAAAAAAAAAAAACAAAACTGCACTCTGATGGATCCAATGGAATTGAGTTAGTTGTTTTCATCACCCAATTTTTAAAAAAAATTTTTTTTTGTACTGCTGTACTGTCTTTTATTTCAACTTGCTTTTGTCATGCTACTTGCTAAGGCTGTATTAGCAATATTTTTAATGCCCAAGTACAATGTTTAATTTTCTTTTATGTTTGCCTCTTTGCTCTTGTCAAGATCAAAGCTGATAATTCAGTTGCCTTTGTGGCTACTGTTTGCTATGTTACAGTAAATAGATAATCCTGAATTTTTTTTTTGTTTCTGATACAGACTTATTGATCATGTAGTTTAGACATTTTGCCTTGTTTGTATCATAGGTCATATTTCAGTTGTATGAAAACTGATCATGTGGTAGTAAGCTATAGTATGGTTGCACTTTCTATTTTTTCTTTTCTTTTGCCTTTTTTGTGTGTGTGTGTTGACTTAGTGAGTATTCTTTTAATACATGATTATTTCTTTTTTCTTTTGGGTGATTCTTATCTTTCAAAATATCTTCTTACCAACACTCTTATTTTCACTTCCCTTGTGCCTTCAGATGTAGCTTGTTGACAATTACTGAAATAGACTGACATTTAATTTCACATATAATATTTATTAAAACAGTTTTAGATTGAGGATAAACATGTGACTAATAAAAGTTATGCAATACTGATTCATTGAAGTGGGTAGTGGGAATAATATATGCTTAAAACAAATTTCATTATCAAGAATCCAGTGATTTGTTAGAGAATTAGATCATATTTTAACATTTTAATATCTTGAACTTATTTTAGTAATTCTAACAATTTAAGACTTGATTTCAATAACACTGTGACAAGATTGAATAATTGTTGCTAATCAGATATAACATTGTAAGGAGAAGAAATCATCTATTAAAACTAGTGTTTCATGACTCAATCCATCCACGTGAGATGAAAGCAAAATTGTATAAGTTAATGTATTAAAATTTTAAGAAAATTGAAGCTTTTCCAAATTCTTTAAAGAATTTTTCTGGGAAACTGTGCAAAAAATATTTATGCAATTTTGCCATCTTCCTGGCATATTGAATATGCAATCATCGCTTAATAACTGTTGCCATTGTATGTTCATTTTGTAACAGTCTTGTATTTTGGAACTAACATGATTTTTCCACTGTTTTACATTGAACAAATTAATTAATGCTAATAACAAAATAACTTCAGATTCTCTTGGATAACTATAGTTTCATTATAAAAACTTCATATGCTCCATCAGGCAGATAAAAAATATTTTTATGGGTTGGTTAAAAGAAAATTTCTTTAATCAGGAAAAAAATTGTCTATGTATACTTTACAAGTTTAGGACCTTTGTTTTTTAAATTCTAAACTTTAGTACCTGTTACCACTCTGGTACCTTTTACAGTACAATAGGCAACATCTATTCTACAATCTGAATAATCAAATTTAGTTTACTATCAAGTATGTTTACATGTCTAGCATGTGCTTATTATACAACTAACAAATTGGTTAGCTAATCTCACCAGACATGTTGAATATACATGGTTAGAAGCAATTAGGACATAATACAGTTTGATTAATCGGAGAAAAACAGTTGGAATCTTAATATCTGCTTAGTTCATTATCTATTCTACAGTCATATGAAACAAAATCAACCATGTGGCATCTAAGTCTTTTTTATTTTTTTTATTTAAACTCATTTATATTCATGACATTTTGTGCAGCATCATTTACAGCTGAATATTTATTCTTGCCAACCATGGAAATGTCATGACTGATGTTTAACCTTGTAATACCATGCTTTGCCTTGATCTCAAAACTTGTGCTTATGTGCACATGCAAAGTCTGGATTTTTTTTATTACTAATAGCTACAAATGGTATAAAAATGCAGTTAAAATATTGCAATAGTATCTCATGATACAATTCTTTGCCATATTCTGGGAAGAATGATACGTGGTGGTAGTATATCTATCTAGCATGTAAACAGATATAGTTTTATTTTATATACTAATTTACTAACATGTAATAAATTTATTCATTAAAAATCAGTTGAATTACCATGTAATCAAATAATCTGAAGTTAATGTCAACAAGGTTCAGATAATTACTAATGTGAGTCTAGTATTATGTTGAAGTTTGAAAATTATAGGTAGCCATAAATCATTAGCTTTAGATATTTTTGTTTTTCTAATGGTTCCATTGGATAATCCTGACAAATATTTGTAAGAGTTATTTTCTTTTGCATAAAATATCACTAAATTTTTCTCTTTACCCACTCTTTTTGTAGATAAGAGTATTTGTTAATTGCAAATTAATAGGGAAAATAAACATTTTGCTTTGAAATCAGTTTTTTTTTCTTCCCTTCCCATCCCCCCTCCCTCCTACTAGTGTGGAGTAATACTATCTGATCATTTTAACTCCTAATTGCAGGTTAGAGGTAAACTGACACTTGTCAACAAATCTGAGTAAGTTTTAAAAAAAAACAAAACTTGTTTACTGGACATTTTCTAGTGAAAATGTTTATTTTTCTTTTCATAACAATATAAAGGATCTATGAATGATCTATAGTTTGTTGATACTTAATATCATTATGCCAGAAAATTATGTAGGTGGTACAATTATCAAAAAAATAATTCTCTAAGACTAAAATTGAAATAATTCTCTACTCTATTGTCAAATCTGACTATTTTCTATATAATTTTGGTTGGCATTTGTAATGATATAACTTCAACCAATCTATTCATTTAAGATTTGACTTGTGTCTACTAGAAAAAGAGGTTTTATTGTATTCTCATTTGCTTCATGTACAACTGGTATTTATTGGCATTAATTTAAGTAGGATGAAGTTTGTAGGTTTCATCTTGGTATTTTCCCTAGTAGTGATTTGATGTTTTAGGCAAACAGGTATTAAATTTGCCATTTTTTTATCATATCTTTCATCTTTTCTTAAATCAATATTTCGTGTGTGTGTGTCCTTATCTCTCTCTCTCTCTCTCTCTCTCTCTCTCTCTCTCTCTCTCTCTCATGTTGTGTAGTGTTACTAACAGGAAGTGGGAAGCATTCAATTGCCTCATGGGTAATATCTGTAGCTATTTATATTCTTGATGACTTCTATGTAAATGAGTTGCCTCATCCCCCCCCACTCCTCCTCCTTGTACTGAAAAGGTTTTATCCACTTATTTTCCTATACATCTTTTGGGAGCTTTTGTTTCACTCTCTTCCTCCCTGTCCCTAAGAGATTGTCTAGATATGGGTGATCATGATTTTTTTCTTTTTCTTCATGTGAGTTGTTTCTAAAACAGTTGTTCATTTTCACAGTCTATACTGCTCTCAATCTCACTGACATGTTTGTCTTGCGTTGACATGACGTTTTCACTTTCATTCTTTTCAAGCTCACCATACAGTGTAATAAAGTATCTTCATCATTTCATGTTGCAATCTAACTTGGTCTGTATGCACTAATATCCCATGTCCATTTTTTTCTGTTATCATAGTATTCTGTCCAATTTGCATTATAAATCTTACCTCTTGTAGATTAGATTCACTATTCTTTTTATACCACAGTTTTTCATTAATGGCCTAAGACAGTCAATGGAGCTCTAATTTCTCTGTTAATAAAATATCAGTTTTTATCCAGTGTAATAAAGTATCTTCAAATTTTTCCTTCTCTTTCTCACTTTCAGAAGTAATGAACCTCAGTTTTGACAAAGCATCTACATGCAGAATGGTATTGCTTTTCATGTACTCAATATCAAATGCCATTAGCATTAAGGCTCATCTTAATTTTCTAGTTGACGTTATCCTCCTCGGAATGAATATGAATTCTGAAGGTGTAGGGTTGATCCTTAGTAAGAATTTATTTCTGCTAAAAAACTGACAAGCTATTTGTCGTCCATCTTATGGCAAATGCTTCTTTCTTAATATTTGAGTAATTTGATTTGGCTTTTGACAATTTTCTTAAAAGATAAATAATAATACAATCATCCTCAGCTGATATTCATGAAATTGAGTGATCACTTGTGTCATTTCTTTTCTAGAGTTGAATATTTCTACAACTGGTTTTCTTTACCAGAACAGCTTTTTAAATTTTCAAATATCACTTGTTGCTCTTTTGTCCAAATAAATTCCACATTCTTTTTCCTTACAGCAGCAAATAGCTCTGTCAATTCAGAGTATTACTCTACATATCATGTGTAGAAATTTACAAGTTCTGAGAAAGATTTCAATTCATTTTTGTTTTTAAGGACTTCAATTTTTAATATTTTGTCAATTAATGATTGGTCTGGTGACATACTTTCATTAGATACAGAAAATCCTAAAAATGATTTTTTTTTTCATACAGTATTTTTTGACTTTCTTAAAACCATACTGGTTTTTCATTTCAGTTCTTCATTGTTAATAGCACCAATACAAATGTCATCCTGGTAGTTTATTGTACTTTTTATATTACTGCCAAAAACTTGCTCTATAGCCCTTTGAAAAATCCCACTTACAATTTTAATTCCATAAAGCATTCTTTTCAATCTTAACATGGCTATTGTTGTGATTTCTTTAAAGCCTTCATCAATAGATATTTGATGGTATGCTGATAAGAGAATATTTTCATACCCGAAAGAGAGTTCAAAGCCAATTGGGGGATAGGATATGAGTCTGCACATATTTTGTGGTTTATACCTATTTTGTAGTCCCAACAAATATACAAATCTTCATCTTTCTTTTTTAAAAATACTGACAGGGAAGCCAATTTGCTCCCTTCAGGCAGAACTCATTCAAGTGAATCTTATTCCAGTAATTTTTTAAACATTTCCACAACTGTATAGTAGATGGACTGGCAATTTTGTGCTTGAAAATATGAGAGGGAGACATTTTCCTTTAGTCCTAACTTTACTTCATAGTCTAACATTCCAGTTTCTCCTGCCTTGACTTTATCCACTAATTTTGTCGAATTTATGTTCAACATGTCATTTTTTATTAGACCATGATTCTTTTCAGTTTGCCATGATAATTGGTAATATGCCAAAATTATTTTTTAGTTCCATGTATAGCTTCAAAATTGCCAGACCATTTAATCATGGATCTATCAAACTGATTCATTTGGACAAGGCTTTTCTTTAAACTTGGTTTTCCTAATTTCTTCCAAAAATTTCTGGGTATCAAAGTCACGTCACTTTCTGTATCTAGCTCGAGTATATATACCAGGCTCTCAACAAGAATGGTGAAGCCCGAACCGTTGCCTTGGATATCTCTAAAGCGTTCGACAGTCTGGCATGCCGGCCTTCTACGGAAACTGCAAAGCTATGGCATAACTGGACTTTTGTTGGACCTAATCCAGTCATTCCTCTGTAACTGCACATTGAAGTTGGTATTAAACGGACATGCCTCCCAGAACTACCCTACAAATGCGGGTGTCCCTCAAGGCTCTATCCTAGGTCCTACGCTCTTTCTGATCTACATCAATGATCTCCCTGATGCCATAGCATCCCAAGTAGGCATGTACACTGATGATACCACAGTTTACTCTCGCCTTGATCAAAAATCTGGTGTGGGCGACAAGGTGAACCTCGCTGCCGGGCTTGAAAAGGACCTCCAATCCGTGGTAGATTGGGGTAAGAAATGGCTTGTAAAATTCAATTCTTCCGAAATGAAGCTGCTACCAATTAACCACCATAGACAACCGCACCTCCCTCCCATTAACATGGAACAGGCTTGCCTCCCAGAGAGTAAAACACTACGCCTGCTTGGCCTGACACTCTCAGCGGACCTCAAGTGGAATGACTACGTCGAATCCATTGCTAAATCCGCTGCTATGAAAGTCGGCTCTCTGTGCAGGGCCGGGAAGTTCTTTCCATTTGAGTCTATCCCGCACATATATAAATCTGTGTATTGAATATTGCTGCCACGTCTGGTCGGGTGCCCCTGCTATTCTCCTAGGTGTTCTTGACAAAATACAACAGAGAATCTGTAATGTGATTGATACCGGCTTGGCTGACCGCCTGCAGTCACTCTCTCACCGGTGTGACGTGGCTTCCCTGTGCCTCTTCTATAAATAGTTTCATGGCTTCTGCTCTGATGAACTTAGATCACTGGTGCCCCCTAGGTATGAATTTGCACGAGATACTAGATTAGCAACTAGGTCCCACCCTTTTACAGTGAAACTGATGAAATGTAACCGCAATTTCTACTCCAACAGCTTCTTTTCTCGCACTTCCCGCTTGTAGAATTCCCTACCACATGCTTGCTTCCCCGATGGTTACAACCTCCAGGAGTTTAAATGTAAGGTCAACAGACACCTCCTAACACACTAACTCGCACCCATTCTCTCAAACACTCTTCCTATGTACCTCCTTACTCATCTATCACCCTCCTTCTGATTTTCCTATATCCAATTGCTCTATGTAACCCCCTGCGCTATAGTGGCAGTGGAATGCCTTGCTTGGGGTGATATGATTAAAAAAAAAAAAGTCCAATAAAACATTGAATAACCTTTTTATTTCATTTTATTTATTTATTTATTTTTTTTTTCAATGAAAATGTTTCCATGCTCATTTCCTCTTCATTTTGTTAGATCATCTCTGTTTCTCCTTTTGGATTTACACATATGTTTAAAATTATTCATTTTTCACTTTTTTTTATATGCTGGACATTTTTACTTTACTTTTTGATGTTTATAACCTCACAAAGTACACATTCTTTTTTTTCTCTATTGTGTATGTATCCATTCCCTCTACATTAGTTGAATTAAATTTTTTAATCGATTCTTGTTGCAGAACAAATTCTACACACTGTTCTAGTGACAACTTCTCAGTTGTAACTGCATTAGTCATTTGTTGATACTCCTCATTTTGAAGGCCAGTTGACAATTTAAATCAAATCCTTTTCAAGTGACTGGTTTTCCAATCTCAGCTTCTCAAATATTGAATGACTGACTCATTCATTTTTGAGGAATGTTCATGAACTGAGCTCTCTATGAATTCACTAGCTTTTTCTTAGGTGCTATTTATTTATTTATTTTACTATTAGCTGACATATGGTTCAATGTCATTTCTCTCAAGTGTCTTGGGCGTGCAATTGCTGATATTTTTATAATAGCCTCACAACCAGCAGTTTCCAAGAAGAGATGAGTTATCTGGTTTTCTCCTCCAACTAATTTTGAAGCCTTCAGCTTTTTTACTGTAGCTTTATCTGCCAGACTCCTAAGGTACACTTGTGTGTACTTGTAATTATCAAGTGGTAATTGCTTATCTGATTCTTTAGATATTGGTGACGGCATTGTTATGTAATTGTACTAACTCACTGGAAATTCTAAGCATTCAACTGTCTCATGAGTAATAGCTGTAGCTATTTATACATTTGATTATTTCCTATGTATTGGAGCCACCTCTCGTGTGTGTGTGTGTGGGGTACATATGGATGGAATAATATTCTTTATCCAAAGAAACACTATTCTTTAAAAAATGCTCAATACAAAGTAGAGCTAATAATATTTAATCAGAAATTATAACATGGATATGTTATAATATCACTACAAAAGTAGCTATTTTGTTTCAACACTTCTTGTGTCTTGTCAAATGATATTGTTTATTTCAAATTGAATGGTTTTAAAAGGTTAAAAACAAGCGAAACTCCTTTAATCAAGGAGGCATTGTTGTATGTACAATGTGAACCAATCAGAGTAAAGAAACTTCTAATTTGGAGAATATGTGAGCAGACTTAAAAATAATGGTGGGGGCATTAGTATTAATATTTGATTAAATTGAGATCAGCATTATTAATTAACTATTAGATCTACTTTATTATTGTTGTGAAATTTAAAAAGAATTTTCTAAGTTTAGCAATTTATTAAATTTAGAAAGTTATTCATATATTAAACGAGGAAGAGAAAGAACGCACACATAAATAAACCTACAAACATCCGCACATGGAAAAATAGACTAGTATATTCACAAACACTGTCAAACATACACATATACAGATTAATATACCCATGCCTATATACATGCACAAATTACAAAATTTTGTTTTTATTGACTTGTCAATTTGTCTGTTAAATTTCAAAGCTCTATTTGGACACAGACTGAATTGCCACATATTGGATACAGTCACAGCAAATTCGTAACATGACCAGCCTTGAATGAATGAGGTCGGGGCAGACACGATCATATTTCAATGCATGAACATGTAAACATAATTAGATATATACTTACGCAAATACACAAGCTAAGAACAGAAATAAATGTACATGACTAAAAACTCCACAGATCATAAAAAATATGTAACCATATAGATGGAAATACACGAAACCTCTGGCATCAACCTCTGTCCCTCAAGGCTCTATTCTAAGTCCTATGTTTTTCCTTATCTATATTAACAATCTCCCTGATGTAATAAGATCCCAAGTGGGCATATATGCTGACGACACTATGTTTTACTCTCGTCTTGATCAAAAATCTACCGAGGCTGACAAAGCCAACCTCGCTGCCGAGCATGAAAAGGACCTCCAATCCGTGGTGGACTGGGGTAAGAAATGGCTTGTAAATTTTAATGCTTCCAAAACAAAGCTGCTATCTAATAACCACCACAGACAATCATTCCTCCCGCCCATTAACATGGATCAGGCTTCTCTCCCTGAAAGCGAAACACTGCACCTCCTCGGATTAAGTCTCACACTAGACCTCAAGTGGAATAACTATATAGAATCCATAGCTAAATCCGCTGCTAAGAAAGTCAGTTCTCTGTGTAGGGCCAAGAAGATTTTTCCGTCCCAAACAATACTGCACATATACAAGTCTATCATCTGCCCGTTCATTGAGTATTATTGCCATATCTGGTCCGGTGCTCCTGCTATCCACTTAGGTGTCCTTGACCGAACCCAACGGAGAATCTGTAATGTGATCGATCCCAACTTGGCAGATACAGTTGCTTTCTCACCGACGCAGTGTGGCTTCCCTGTGTCTCTTCTACAAATACTTTCATGGCTTCTGCTCTGATGAATTTAGCTTACTGGTACCCCCTATATACAAATTTCCTCAAGCTACAAGATTAGCAACTTGGTCCCACCCTTTTACTGTGAAACCAATAAATTGTAAATGCAAATTCTACTCCAGCAGCTTCTTTTCTCACACTTCCCGCCTGTGGCTTTCTCTTTCGTATACTTGCTTTTCTGACAGTTACAATCTCCAAGAATTTAAATGTAAAGTCAATATTCATCTCCTATCTCACTAACTTACATCCTCTCTCTCATGCTTTTCTACATCCACCCCACTCTCATCAGTACTCTCTTCCCTCTCTTACTCTCATATTGACAACCCCCTGCAACCTCTCACTCCTCATTACATTCCTCCTATGTAACCCCCTGTACAACAGTGGCAGTAAAATGCCTTGCTTTGGGTGACACGATTACAAAAAAAATATGTATATACTGTTAAATATAAGAGACAATGAATGTCTATTATGTTTAATCATGAGCCGTTCTAAACACGATATTTGGCTTTAATTTCAGTTGAAAATAAAGACAAAAATTCTCCAACATTTGGATAATTTTTTTTATTAAGTTGGTTCTAAGCTTTCGGCTCACATGAGCCATATTCAGAGAGGTTATAAAGATGGTAACACAAAAATATTCACCATCAGCAATGATTTTATCTTGTGTTGACATAAAACTCCACTAAGCAACGGCAGTAGTTACCAAAAATAACAAATGCAGTTCGCAAATTTGCATTGCGGTTCTATGACATCACACCGCGTGATAGCGCGAAATGACAACAGAACCATGTATTCAAATGCAATGAAATGTGTTATGACCAGATTTAAAGATGATTTTATTAAGTGTGGTTGTTTGGATTTAATGTAGATGGCCTTCAATATCTGAAGGTTCTTTTTACTGTGTGTATGAGTGAGGATTATTGTATTGTTGACTAAAATCTGTCTGATATTACCTACATGGTTATGTTTTTCTGAGAAATGTTGTTTAATAGTACTCTGATCAGAAAGGTGTCAGGTAAGTCTACGGGAGAGCGTGGTTGTAGTAAAACCAATATATGTAGTGGGTTTATTATTAGTACCAGAGATACAATTTCTGAACGGGCATGCAAATTCATACAGTACATTGGTTTTTTTGTAGAAAGTTTAGTGCTTGTAGGGTTATTAGACTATGAGGTCAATTGTTTTGAATTTTTTTTAATATATTAGTTTAATTTGATTATTACTATCCACTGGTTTAACATTTCTACGTATTATGTTTTTGAGAGTTTTTTCATCTTGTTTGTAATTATTATTGTAATAGTATAAATTAAGTGTTATGTTTATTTTGATGTACACCATTATTATTAATATTATCAATAATTGCATCTATTTTCTTTTCTATTATGAGATTTGGCTTTTGTGATTTTATCCTAAATAATAATTGGGTTTTTGTTGTTGTTTTTTTTTTTAATTGCCACAAATATTTTACTGTATTTGCTATTGCTGAAAGTCATTTGATGATTGTAGTAACAGTATTTACATTAGTTTTCAGTTGAACTAAAATAAAATTTAACATCACCATCAGAATGTAAATTATAGTTTTGTCATGCACTGACCATTTTTATTTATATATATCCCCCATTAGTCTTTTGGATGTTACTCTGTAGAGGGAATTTTATACAATTTGCTAATATCACATCACTCAATAAATCCCGGGTCTAACCAATAAAACAACTTTTAGACAAAATTTGACTTTATTCAGAAACATAATCTCCTTCTAGGGTGATACACTGATTTCAATGCTTCTCTAACAATTTGTTGCCTTTTTTGTAGAGCAATTTGTTATTGGTTTCAAAATACGCCTCAGTTTCCGATATCACTTCTTCATTGGAACCAAATCTCTTTCCCTGGAGTATTCCTTTGAGGTCTACAAACAGCCAGTAGTTCCTAGGGGCCAGATCTGGAGAATAGGGTGGATGCAGAAACAATTCAAACTGCAATTCATGTAGTTTTGTCATCGTTGTGATCGACTTGTGACATAATGTGTTGTCTTGGTGAAAGATCACTTTTTTTTTTATTCATTTGTGGCTGTTTTTTTGCAATTTTTTCCTCCAAACACACCAATAATGCTATATTTGCTATTGATGGTTCTTCTTTTCTCAAGATAATTGATAAACAAAATATGGAGGCCAAAACCTTGCCTGTTGATGTTTGCATCTTGGTCGCTTTGAATGGCTTTCACCTTCTGCTGTCCACTCAGCTGACTACAGATTTGACTCTAGAGTGAAGTGGTGGATCTGTGTTTCATCCATTGTCACATATTTACACAAAAAATCCTTGTTGCATTGAAACTGTTGCAAATGGTGCTCTGAATCATCTATGCATTGTTGTTTTTTGATCAACTGAGCAAACACAGCACCCAGCTTTCTCATTGACAAAATTTCATGCAAAATGGTGAATGCGCTGCCTTCTGATATATTCAGCTTCTCTGCTATCTCACACAACTTCAATTTACAATCAGCCAAAACGAGTTTGTGGATTTTTTGGTGTTTTGTGGGACAGCTGCCAATTTTGGGCAACCTGAGCATTCACTATCATTTGTGTCTGTATGACCATGTTTAAAGTCAACATACCACCTCTTAACCATTGTTTTCAATTGAGCAGAGTCCGAATAACACTTATCAAGCCATTGCTTTGCTTAAGTAATATTTTTTCCCTATTAGAAAGCTATGCTTTATCAACACACAAAATTAAACAGTAGCTTCACTGTAAAACAAAAAAAAAAATGGAAATACCAATTCATGAGTTAATATAAGAAATATTTGATATATATAATTTGTTTTTAAATACATGTCAATGCTTGAACGGTGTTTTTGTTAATATCAAAACTAAAACTAGGAAGAAACTTTTACTTCTACTGTTGCATAGAATCATGAATTTTGTACTGTTATGATGAATGTTTTCTTATTTCTAACAGTTTTGAGTAATCCTCTCTTTGAATTTGTAAAATATATTTTTGCTTAGTGATTTGTTTCTTGCTGGGACATATCCTTACTTTTTCATTTCTACATTTGTTTATTATATTCATGTATGTGACCATTTTTAATCTTTCCATGTTGTCTAAAGTTACTAAGATCAAGATCTGATTTCTTGTTTTAAATTTCTCTCATTGGAATGGTCAACTTCATTTCTGAATGAGTTTGTGTTTAACAGCTTCCTTCAATATTTTTACTCCTGGAAATTGTAGCAACTCCTAATTATTAATTTTTAAGATTTTTCTTATATTGTGAAATAAAAAAAGTTTGTGCACTGATTCTGTTGTTAGTATAATTTTCATTCCAACATTTTTTTTTTCCTTTTTTTCTTTAATTTAGCAGTTAATTTGTCACCAACATTTTTATAATTTTTTTTTTTAGTTTTAGATCTGGATTTGAACTTGTTTTACAGATACTTCAAATAAAACTTCCAAAACTCTGAGGGAAGATTAAATATAATTTAACCATTTCATAAAAGTAGAGTACAACTGGATTCCAACTGATTGCAATAATTAAATGTGAAGTTTTAGTGCTTATACACAAAATTTATTATCTATGCATCAGACTGATGAGTGTTTACTCAAATTTGTTTTATTTGTATAGGCCTATATGTTTTATATAGAAATAACTTTAAATATTGAGTACAGTACACATCATTACTCAAATTCAGATCTTTTCTGTAGCTTAAAACAGTTCAAAACACAATTGAATATACATTATTTACACCGTTCAAACTGTTGTCCTCATCTTTACTGACATTTTTATGACATTTTGGCTGTTGCATGCTCTGGCCATCTTCAGGTGCAAGGAATTGTGAAAAAGGCCAGAGCATACAATGACAGAAACATTCTAAAAATGGCTGTAAAGATGAGGACAACAATCCGAACAGTGTAAACAATGTAAATACTACCTCATCTCAGAAGTACAGACAAACAATTGAATATAATTTCATATCTTTAGTTTCTTTTTAAATTAGTTTCAGTATGAATTCAAATAATGTTTCAAAATGATTTTCAATGAACTCTTTATTTAACTTAAAATGATCAGTGTATTACATTTCATATGCATATAGATTCAAATATTTATTAAAAATGCTTAATTTATTTTATTTATTCTCTGTAAAGATATATAAAAGGTGGTGACTTCAAAACATTTTTCAAATGCAAATTCTTGAAAGCTTTGTATATAACAACCCTAAAAATAGCAAATTCAGTCATTCAGTGTAACATTGATTTATCTTTTGCATTCTAATTGTTGTATTTCTCTTTAATGATTCATTTCAATATTACTGTTTGCTTTCAAAGTTGTTATCAACAGTAGTTTGCTGGTTTAAGACATTAATATAATTTAAATACTGTTAATTACATAAATTTCATTTCCATAATTCAAAATGCAAAGAACCCTGGTTTATCAGTAACAAGAAAAGTGGTTCTAAAATTAGAAAAGATAGCAAACAAATCCAGTCTACATTATCCTTATTAGTTTTGACTAGTAGTCAGTAAATCTAATAAAAATGACCTTTTAAGACGTTAACATAACTATCATACTCTTATTTTTTTTTAATACTTTCTTAATCCGATAATTTTTCCTGTACAAAGTTTAATTTTCAAGGTATTATTAATAAATATATTTTTAAATTCTTTAGATTTGATGACTACATTGGTAGTATTCTAATTCTCCATCTGTAAAACCACATCTGTTGCCTTGAGTCTCCTCTTCATCTGCAAGGAAATTGTCCATCATTTGTTGCCATATATGAGAACTGATATGTCTATCATTTTAACACTTTTCTTTGTTTCTAATAACATCTTCCTGTTTGCTAATACTTTGTTTTTAGTATCTTTTGTTATTTTAATTCAGTGTCACACTTTACATCTGTTAAAACATTTTCCCAGATATTTCAACTTGCTTGATTTCAACATCTCCAATTTATAACTTACTGTTGTATCACTGAGGTGGATATGATACAAAGAGAAAGTGTGCTGTGGTATTATTCAGTGCTAAACAGATATACGTGGAACATTACAATAATTACAATGACAAACAAGACATAAATTACAACACAGGAGGATGTTAGATCGTAGTAGTTGCTGCAGTAATCAGTTTAAATATTACTCACATATTACACCTCAAGTGCTACTATTCTTTGCATAAATAGACCCTTGGCCATTCCATCATTGAGAGTGCTGCATGGGTGTCAGCCACTTGACAACATATTTCCTTCTTTTCGGATCTATTTCTATCATACCCATTGGTTTTCTTTTCTGCTTTCCTGCATAATTTTGTTGCACTGGTTGAGGTATTGGTACATCAAACATGTTATAGCACACCAACATGGGTTCTTCCCTTTGATGCTCTTTGTCAGGCGTATATCTTTTTTTTTAATTTGGTTAACATGCTTCTAGGGGGTTTGATTAGGTACAGCATATGACCAATCTTTTTTATTAATGGTATCTTCCTCCTAAGATGATTTTCTTAATTTGTAATTTTTTAAATAAATTTTGTTTGGGTTGAAATATTCACCATCAATATATATATATATATATATATATATATATATATATATATATTTTTTGTCTCAGTTTATCAAAAACTGACCTGAACATTAGTTCTGCTGGAGACCTACTCAAACTTGCGTTTGTTTAGCGTTATTCAGTATATAGAAAAGAAATTTTGCAGTTCTTCATTCATGGTTTCTATCCTACTTGCCTTTTTTATTACTCTTTTGAATACGTCTATAAACATTTCTACCTGTCTGATTGACCCTGGGTGGTAGAGCAGGGATGTTAGATGTGTAACTAAATCAAGTTTACAGAAATCTGCAAATTCTTTTGATGAAAATTGAGTCCTGTTATCAGACACAATAGTGTCCGGTATTCTATATCTGGCAAATAACTCATGCAAAAAAGTCTAACGTGACATTTGTAGTTAGCGTCTTGCACCTGAAAACTTCAGGTCAATTTGAGAAACTGTCCACCATGAGTAGTAAATCTCCTTTATTGGTCCAGCATAGTCAATATGAAGTCTTTACCATGGCTTGTCAGTTTTAGGCCAGGATTTAAATTTCACAGGTTGTGCTTTTGCAGCCAAACACAATTTTTGCATGTTTTAACTAGATTTTCCATATCTTTTGTCCATACTGTGCCAATATACATAGCTTCTCTTGGGTGTCCAGCATGAAAATTTCTCCATATTTTCTTTGATAAAACTGCTGGGAAGACTACCCTATCTCTATATAATAGTATGCCATTGCATATTGAAAAAAAAAAATTTTCTTTTATGTTCTTTCTTTTTCTGAGTAGTTTAATTTGATTATTACTATCCACTGGTTTAACATTTCTACGTATTATGTTTTTGAGAGTTTTTTCATCTTGTTTGTAATTATTACGTATTTGGTTGTAATAGTATAAATTAAGTGTTATGTTTATTTTGATGTACACCATTATTATTAATATTATCAATAATTGCATCTATTTTCTTTTCTATTATGAGATTTGGCTTTTGTGATGTTATCCTAGATAATAATTGGGTTTTTGTTGTTTTTTTTTTTTTTAATTGCCACAAATATTTTACTGTATTTACTAAATAAATTTGTCGAATATAGCTTTGGCTCCAATTTCATTCAATGTAACAGGTAATTCCGTTACCATATTATACAGGATGTGTTTTCTTTCCAATTCTCAACTCAATGAAGCAATCACTGCCTCTTCAAGTGATATGCTTATTATTGGGAGTAATTTCAACAATCCATCAGAGTGGGTTAACTTTTTTGACAGTAAGAACTCTATTTTTAAATGAGTAGTTCAAAAAGATAGTTGCCCATCTCTGAAGACAGTTTGCTGAATGTGTCAGAATTCTTTTTTTTTTTAACCAAATATTGACAGTAATGGATTTAACTACCTTCCATTAATATATTTATGAAGTTTTTTAGAATTCTTTGTTTCTGCAAGAAGCAATCCTCAAAACATGATATACAGCCTTCAGCTGACCATCCTTTTCCTGGTGTAGAAATATGGTCCCTAAACCTAGATTACTTGCAACACTTGCCATATAGATGTCCTTGTTACGGTTGTAATGCATAAGTGATAAGTTAGATGTTAATGCCATTTTAATTTTTGAAAAGTTTCTTCACAATCGACTAACCAATTCCATTTTGTGTTTTTTTTTAAAGCAGTTTTAGTGGTGCTCTCAGTGTATACATGTTTGGAATATAGCTGCTATAATAGTTTGCCAATCTTTTTGTAGGGGCAGGCATGTTCCTTATTATGCTTACGCAGCTTGGATCAGGCTTCCTATTTTTCTCATCTCTGATTTGTTTCAAATATTTAATTTTTGGCAAAAAAAATCTTTCATTTTTTTATACTGAGCTTGAATCCAAATTCTTTAATTCTTTTGAACACCGCTTTTACATTCTTTCCATCTTCTTCAGTTTTCACTTTTTATCAATATGTCGTCCAGATATGCCATAGCAAAATCTAGACCACTGAGCATAGTGTCCATTATCTGTTGAAATATTGCAGGTACTGTCTTCATTTCAAAAAGTAATCTATTGAATTTGTAAAGAACCTTGTGTTTATTGTTAGAATTTTCGCACATTTCTTATCTATTGGTATCTGCAGATATCTCAGATAAATCCAGTTTAGAAAATATTCACCCTCTATTCAATTTTGCAAAAATTTTGTCTGCTGATGATAGAGGGTAGTTGGCTTGTTTTTTAAACAGCTGTTCAGATCTGTAAAATAGTCAGCACAAACCCTGATATATATATATATTTTTTTTTTTTTTTTTTTTTAATGTAAACTGTCTGGCTTGCCCAAGGATTATAATTTAATTTTTTCAATTTTGCCCAATTTCTCTAATCTTTCCAGTTCTTTATCTATACCTACCAATGCAGCGAAGGGTTCTGTCTTTTTAGATGAAAAACCAGTGTTTTTTTTTGTTTTTTTTTTTAATAAATTCCAGTTTTTCCTTTGCTTTAGAGCAAAACCTAAGCCACCTGAAAAATTTCAGGGAATTTTGCTTTTAGATCCCTTTTTAATTTTTTGGTGATGTTTGATGACCCAACTGCATTATTGCAAAACATGGGACGTTAAAAAAATCAAACGCTTCCATCCATTCCATACTAAAAAGATTTTGTGTTTGCTTCATTATGAACACTTTTAGTTTTTTCTCTTTTCCTGAGAAAACAGCATTTTAGACAAATTTCACCCAGAAATGTTAGTCTTTTGCTTGTCACACCCTTGGCATTGTTTTTTTTTTTTTTTTTTTTTTTTTTTTTAAGAACTTGTTAATACCGGTGTTTATTTTCTTCCAGGTATCAGCATTTATTATAGTTAAATCTGATTCTGTGTCTATTTGGGTTTTAATTTTCTTGTTATTTATTCAAACATTTATATATTTAGTCTTATCGACAACTTTTCACCAATGGTAACATGGGCCATATTTTTCGTTTTTCCTTTAAATTTCTTTTTACAAAAAGAAAATCTGTGTTCTTTATATCCACAGTTGTAACACTTTTTATTTTTGAATGGGCATTCCTTATATAAGTGCAACTCAACTACAGCCATAGTAAGGATTAATTTTAAAAATTTTCCTACTATGTGGTTTATTTTGATTTTGTGAATATACAATATATCCTGTTCTTTGAATTCAGCTGTGTCTTTTTTTTTAATAATTTGCTGGCATTCCGCTACCAGATTTTGGAAAGTTAATTTTTGATCTTCTTCCAATTTAGTTAATAATCTTGCTTCTTTTGGTGCAGTTAGTATTTTTATAGTTTTGGGGGAACAATTTCCCCAGGATGTTTCAGGAGTATGTAGTTTGTGTATTACCTAGCAGCAAATTTCCTTTTTTGTCAAACCAATTTGAGCAAACTTTTCAGAATATCTCCTATGAAAGTATGCATCGAAAGTAACGTCATCTTTCAGTCTATATACAAATATACCTATTGACAATCACAGAAAAGATATTTGGGTTTTCTGGGACAATTCCTCTACTTGAGACAATTTCCAGCAATTTAGCAAGCTGTTTCTCGTGTTGCTTCTCCTACTTTTCAAACTCTTGTTTGTATGCTAATTCCCACTGTTTCATGAGTTCTAGCAAGCATTTCTGAAAATCTATTTTCATAAGTGAATATGTATTTACTTCAATGTGTGTTTGTTCATCTTTATCCCTTCAGTTGTGTTTTTGTGACACCAAACTGTTGTTCCATTGTGATATTTGTTGTGTCAGATGTGACTTTTTGTTTCTTTGTCATTAATCTGTTGTGTCAGATTGTATTTTTTGTATCTTCTCGTCAGTAAATCTGAATCTTTGCTGCCAATCAGTTGTATTGCTAAGGTGGATACGATACACGTAGAAAGTGTATATCTAGTGCTAAATTGTTTTCTATCTACATGCAGGCAGTTTTCTCTCAGTATAATTTCTTTCAATTTAGACTTTTTTGTGAATTTGCTGAAAATTGCTTTTCCTTGTGTAATCTTTGCAAAAAGGATTTGGCCATTTAACAATATCATATCGTATTGCTGCCATCATGTATCGAGATTTGGTGTTTATTGATATGTCAATATTGTAAAGATTTGCTGTTGACATAAGCTTTATATGCTGGCATGCAAAACTTTTGGCTACCTTGGTAAATTAATTACTTTTAATTTTAACCCAAAATTGACAGTAATTATCTAGTATGCTTTTCTTATGATATTTCATGATCTTTAAGGGCCATAAAACAAATTATTGCATTTTTGTTAATGCTGTGGATGATATAGCATTTTAACCTATACCTTGCCCACCCACTATAGAATTGTTCCTCCCTGTCATAGGTTCTTGTTTTTGGCCTGCTTTCTTTTTTTTTTTTTTTTTTTCTTTTAAAAAAAAAAAGCTAAGTTTTAAAATTATAATGTTCTTTGTATTGTGCGTATAGACTTGATTATTTTTCTTTTTTATACTTATAAAAGAATAGATTTGTAATATGTTTATGTAATGCATTATGTTTTGCATACTTGTTTTAACACTGAAAAAAAAATTAAAACACAAAATTAAAAAAAAAAATACATTCACATGTGGTTTCTAGCTTTCTCTTTACCAATCTTCTCACTTTTTTTTTTTTTTTTTTTTTTCTCAATTGGAGTAGATAGATCTATCTATCGCCCGGTTCACACTCCACCCTCGTCTATTGAAACGGTTAAGAGGCTCATCCCTTGTTCCTTGTTTAGGATGTGGTTTCCGGTTTTCTCTTTTCCAATCTTTTCAATATTATGTAGCCCCCTGCACATCAGTGGCGTTACCGCCTTGCTTGGGGTGATATGATTAAAAAAAAAAACAAAACTTTATTACTCCTTTGCAGTTCTTATACTCTACCAGACTGTAGATCCTCTGGAAGTAGGAGTATGAGCAGAGTGCTACATTGCATTTTCTGCATATGAACCTGGTCTGGTGGTGCTTATTTCAGTTCGAGCAAACTGCACAATCTGGGCAAAAAAGCCTGTCATATTTTAGGCACTTGGGATTGATCACACATTGGTGTTCTATTGATGCCAGCCTTTTTGGGAGTTCTCCAGTCCTCCTACTTCTCCTGCAGGACACACCTGCACCTTATTTACAGGTATATTTCTATAAATTTTAAAAGAGAATAAACAATCCTAAGCAATAAACTTTTCACCATTGGCCTGGCAAGCTGATTTGCTTTTCCAGATAATCAGGCAGAACATCACAGAAACAGATTTCAAGCAGATTAAAAAAAAATTATTTTCCACCACTTGGTACATCGATGCTGCACCATTTATTAGGTTATCCGTTTGTCACCTCTGTTTACAAATGTACTGATACTAAAACTGCACAGCACAAGTCTTGTATACAATCCTGGTATGACCTTCATGTTTTGACCAAACTTCTTTTCTGAATCTCGGCATTGTGGGCAGTAGTAATCAAATTTACTGGCCTCTCGTCATACCAGGAAACAAAATTTGTCCATCTTGGTGTGTGATTGGAGTTTCGCTGCTTGCATCTCATTCCACTCATATTTAGGGTGTTGCATGCTTCTATTCCATGTTGGGTTATGTAGCGAAACAATGCAGAAGATAAAAAAATATACATATAAATTACACGTTCTCTATTTTATACACTCCTTTGTGGGCAACAACACCTATCCTTGGTGCCTGAACTATTTGGCAGCCTAAGTACAGTTGCAAATTGAAGAAGTAGTCGGTTTTCGCTTTGGCTTTTATGAACCATTTGGTTGGTTTTGCTGGCACATACATAAGTAAATTTGTTCTTCCTTTGAAAGGAATCATACTTTCATCCACTGAAAGTTCCTTAGATAAAACTATTTCTGCCAAGGTGGCACAAGTCATTCGGAAAGCAGCCAGATCTTGAACACCTTATGTTTGCGGTAGTTCCTAGGTTTTACATTAAAGTTATCTGAAAGAAGGGGAAAATAATGAAATCCTCAGAAACCTGTCTCTTAGCATGATATACCTGAAACCTACCTGGTATCTTAATAAATTTGTCAGTTGACCATGTGAGAAATATATTCACATAGCTTAGCGCTTAAGCAGTGAAAGGAAATTATCAAACATAACAAGACATACCTGGTATAGAAAAAACAATTTATTTGTCTTGCAAAAATATGCTGAATTTTGCTGCTACAGTGTAGCTTGGTATAGTCTCTTTTCTCTGCTTAGCTTGGTATAGTATCCTCCGTCTAGGAGTGGGATGAAAAAGACACAAGGAACTGCGATCCGCGACGTACAGGAACTTTCTTCTGGGTCTGCTTCTTTCACAGTTTCTTATCTTGGTATAAGATGATAGTGCTTAGAGAATTTTTCTCTAGGAAGGCAAGGCTTTGCCCATAGGGTATCCTTTTTAAGGTAAGAAGGGTAACAAGAGATTTTCTCTGTTACAAAGTTGTGGCATTAGCCTAAAGGATTACAAAGAATTGGTAAGATGGTCTCGATATAGCGAGACAAGTGGGCGCCAATTTAGGCCCTGCTGCAACAAAAATCTGGAGCGGCACAAATACGTCCGATACTGTTCGTGCTAGCTGAAAAAAGGAGAGCACAAAACCATCTGAAAAAAAACATAAAACCTCTGGTAAAGCCCGCCTAAAGTTCAAAACGAGGTTCGGGTTAAATCAGCCAATCAGGAGACCCGTTACATCTGTAAATTTCCGACAACCAGTACAGTTCAAATGATGACCAGTTCATGAGTCTAATTAGAAGTAAAATAGCTATAAAGCTCTTCATTTCATCAAAAGTGATATCTTCCAACTTGTTTATGTATACGGAAACACCAGCATTTGTTCCTCCTTTTTCCTTCACCTGATTAGCATATTTGTCTTTTTGACAAATAGACAAAATAATTCTCCTTCAGAAATACTATCTGGTGTTCCTTGGGGCCAGTAGCTTCCATTAAATTAGTCAGCTATGGATGAATATTAATGTGGCCATTTTTATTAAAAAATCACAACAAAATTCATGTGGGGTTTAAGCAATGTTTGTACCTATATAGAACAATGAAAAAGGGAGTCAGAAAACAGAAGTTTAGCCTCATCCAAAAGTGTGAGCAGGCTATTTCCAGTTAAAATACTGAAAATAATGGTTGACAATTGTTCATTTTTATCAACGCTTTCAAGGTGACAGAATATAAGGGAGAGAATTCATATGGCAGCCATTTTTGCCTCAACCAGAATAAGTTAAACATAGTGATGCTAACAAAAAAAAGTCAAACAAAAATACTGGGCCGCCAGTGAAAATTTAACATTTGAGGCTTTTAAGTTAAAAAGGAATTTTTTTGCAAAAGGTAATTAGGAATTAGTGTTGCTGCATTTGGCTTGAATAATTACCTCAATTTGATGTGGCATGAAATAAAGCAAGGTCCAGATTTTCCTCATTGGGAATTTTTTCCCCATTCTTGGCAGTAATCCTAAAGCTCTTGAAAACTTCATGGTTTTCTTTGGAGCACTTGTTTCTTGAGTTTTCACCAAAGTGGTTAAATTATATTGAGATCAAGTCTCCCAAAAGCGGAACATCTTTATCCACAAGAAACCTTTTTGTCATGATGTATAGCAGGAGTCCCCATCATACTGAAAAATTTCACTATCTTTATAATCTGTCAAGTGATTAGGCCGTAAAAAAAACTAATATAATTTCTGCTGTTTAGGTTTCTATCGATTAACCAATTTTTTTTCTAATGTCGCTTTTGATGCAACCCCATGTCATTATGTGCTCCCCACCAAATTTTCCCATTTTTGGTGTATCTTGCTTTATTTATTTCTCTTACTGGTCTTTGTACATATTCTTATGCATTAAATTACTTTTTTGCCACTTCCCAGCATCTCATGTTAATTTTTTTTTTTAACCACTTGAGTTTTCTATTTTGATATTTTTTGGTCAATGATTTTTGTTGCTATATGCCTGTTCACATTGTTTTATCAATTTACTCTTCCTACTGAATCAACTGAAATCTCACAATTGAGACTATTTTCACTACTCTCTTGTTTGGCTGTTAATTTTGAATTGCTAACTGAGACTCTTAGAATCTTTCATCTCTCTTGCCTAACTTGTGGCTTTCTTTATACTTAAAACAATTCCAGCAATAGAAAACATCTTTCGGATAGTTTGGACACTATTTCTGAAAGTTGTTACCTTGTTATCTCCCTTTGAGTCATCTACCCCTTATAAATCACAATCTTCATCTTTGTTTCAGCCAAAACTTCAGTTATGATTTTAATATTTAAAGAAGAGGATAATATTCGACTAAAATGATTTGCAATTTATTAAAATGGAACCATTCTACTTAAATATTTGCCCATTATCTTCTCAGGTCTTTCATTGGCCCAATAGTTTTGTATGGCGTTTTCAGGTTCAAGCTGCTCGTTTTAATATTGTTTTAAACTTCACATTATAAACTAAGTACTCTTTTTTTTTTCTTTTTTTTTTTTTATTCCATTTCTAAATGTTGTAGATTATAACAGTAATTAATCTCACAACATTGAAAAATAAACTCTTATTAGTGCCCACAACATGTCTCTTTACACAATAACCTTAATAATATTTATACCTTCTCAGTCCTTTATTTTTATGCTTTTATATAGCCAATTTAGAAAACATATACACATACATAACACTCAAAAGTAACAATTTCTTAGTATTTACCTTAATGAACTGCCTATTTCAAAATAGTCATTCTCGAGTCCATTGTAGTTTACTGTTTTATTTACAGGTCTATTTCTATAAATTTTAAAAGAATTTAACGCATAAATAATTTTTATTAAATCTTTACTTGTTGCTATTATTCTGTTCTATGTAGCTCATGGTTCATAAATTAGAACCATGTTTTTAGTCTGTTCTTCCTCTTTCCTTGTTATGAAAGTAAATCTTTCTTTCCCTTTTTATTTAGCTGAAAGATAGCAAGATAATGCATTTTGCTGCCATAGGCATGTTGAAATGTTTTGGTGATGTTCTAAAGACCAATTTCTGCTTTTATAGCCAGCTATAAAATACAACTATTATTTTGTTTTCCTTACTTCTATCCTTAGAAAGATTTGAATATCTTATAAGACCTGTAAAATAGCAACAGAAACATTTGAAGAACTTTAACGAAATATAATCCCTCTTTCTTCTTTTATATGCCTTGTCCTTTCAGGACATAGGCGATTATGGCTTTCCATGTCTCCCTATCCCTGGTGGCTTTTAGCATGCTTTCTCCTGTTACAATACGCAAACCCTGTTCTGTTGTCCACCTGCTCAGGCCTTTTAAATATGTTATTCGCTGCTTTCCCCTGTTTCTTTTTCCCTCTATCTGGCCTGTTAGTATCAGGTTCTCCAAGCCCTCCTTCCTCATTGCATGTCCCAGGAACTTCAGCAATCTTTTCCTGATGCTCAGTATTAATTTCCTTTTCGTTTCTATCCTTTCCAAAACTTCATCATTGCTTATGTGCTCGATCCATGATATCTGCAGCATCCTTCTGTAGAACTACATTTCAGTTGCTTCAAGTTTTTTCTTCAACTTTGATGATGTTGTCCAGCATTCACTGCCGTATGGAAGAATGGACATCACGTAGCAATCCCATACTCTTTTCTTTGTTTCTCGTGAAATTTTCCTATCTCTTAATACTCTACTCAGCTTCTGGAAGGTGTTCTTTGCCATGCCAATTCGTCTTTGGATCTCTGTGTCGCACTTTCTGTTTTCTGTTAGAACACTTCCCAGATATTTAAATTTTTGTACCTGCTTGATTTTAGTATCCCCCACCTGTATTTGGCATTTTGGGCTGCTCTTTTTGATGATGATCATGCATTCAGCTTTCTTGCAGTTTATTTGTAGTCCTTTCTTGTCACTCTCTTTAGCTACCTTCTGTAGGAGATCTTGTAGTTTCCTTTCTGTGTCTGTTATCAGCACTGTATCATCTGCGGGACCTTATGTTGTTCAAATTGTAGCCTCCAATAGCGAATTCTGGCATAACATCTAGGGTCCTCAGAATAGTCTCGCTGTACAAGTTGAATAGATCTAGTGAAAAGACACATCCTTGTCTTATGCCCCTTTCTGTCTTTGTATATCTGCTGAATTTGTTACTTGTTTGTATGCAAACAGTTTGCTGCCGTCTTTCCCAAACATGTTGAGGCTGCTGAGCATCTCCATCAATTCCTTGTGGCGTATTATGTTGAACGCCTTTGCATAATCGATAAAACATAGGTACAAATCCTTCTTCATTTGTATTGCCCTTTCAGAGCGCATCCTTATCATAAATATGGCGTTCCTTGTTATAGTGTCTTTGACGAACACGCACTGTTCTTGTCTTATCTCAGGCCTGATTCTGCTTTTTGCTCTATTCATCAGGATTCAGATGATCAGTTTTGTAATGTGGCGAGTTAAACTGATTGTTCGGTGGAGTTTGCACCTGGCTTCTTAAGCAGTGTTATGAAAATCGACTTGCTTAGGTTGTCTGGTATTTCACCACTATTATAAATTTCATTTATTATTTCTGTAATTTTCTCTATGCCAAATTTTTCCAGGACTATCACTAGCTCTATTACAATGCTGTCTGATCCAGCTGCTTTGTTTCTATTCAGTTTGGCCATTGCAGCTTCCACTTCAGACTTTAATGTTTCCGGTTCGTTTTCATCTTTGTGTATTATCAGTTGCTCTCTCTTGATGTGGTACATTTGATAAATGCTCTTAAGCTTTATTTTCAAATTTACCTATGTCTTAATTTTTGTTATATGCTTTTTTCCATTTGTGACACTATGCTACTTTTTGTTTGTTCTAATACAAATGGAAAGGCATATAATGACAACTCTTTGACTCAAAAATTCTGATATAAGCTCTTAACTTTTAATAAATATTAGCAGAGCCGGTTCAATATCTAAATTATAGTAGTCATAATGCTAAGTATGATGGTAAAAATTCAAATCTTTGGAAGCACTATGTATCACAAAGAAATCTACAATGGAAAGCACCACTGATGATAAAACCAAAGAGAAAACTGTAATGAGAATGGAAACAAAATTAGTTCAATTCTAAAACAAGCAACAAAATACTTGTGTTATACATGTGGCAAAAAAGAACATATAGCTTTGAAGTGCTGAAGGAGAAAGATTTTAAATAATTAACCAATTGAAATAGAACATTCCTTTCTATTTTAGTTGAATTAATTGGATACTATATATAATATAAATGGTATGTTAGTTGACTGGGGAGTAATAACATCCATTTACTTTCCTAAGTCTCAATAATTTTATCTCTTAAAAAATGTTTGTGTAGATTGTATTGTTTTATATTCGAATGGAAATATGCAGAATTGCTCTCAAAGATGCATTTTTGATCTTATCATTCAAACAGGGTACTTTGTTTTGTACAAGCTGTCATTAACAAAGTAACTTCTGTTAAATTTGGACAGAATTTTCTATTAAAATAAAGGAACTATTTACATTATTTGGACTATTGTCCTCATCTTTGTCATTTTTATGACATTTTGGTCGTTATACACTCTGGCCTTGTTCAGGTGCTGAGAATTTCAAATCGAAACCTTTATTACAATCACTAGGGTGTCCTCAAGGACATGGCCCAGTGGATATAGACGTTGGTTAGTTCCAGTGACTTGACCCAAAGAGTTGTGAGTTCAATACCAGGCTAGAGCAGTGGTGAATAAGTAACTTAGAGAGTAAGTTAAAGAAAGATAACTCATGACTACCAGAAATGGCTTCACACAAGGAATGAGAATGATATACTCCCATGATCGTAATAAATGGTTCGGTTCGAAATTCTTAGCATCTGAAGAAGGCCAGAAACCTCATAAAAAATGACAATACTCTGAATAATGTAAATAGTGTAAATACTACTTCATTTCAGAAGTATAGACAAATACTAAAAGAAAGGGACTTTCTCAACAATACAATTTTGTCAAAATCTGTAAGCAATTTAAAAGAATGGCACACAATTTTAGAATATTCAACATGAAAGATTATGGTTGATTGAATTTTTTTTACTAATTTGACAAATGATGCAGTATAGGTATTAAAAGCTAGATAAATATGCAAATTTGGTAATTGACTAGTGCATTGATTTAGCTGGACCAATAGGTTCTGTTGCTAAAGACAGTTTCAAATACACTCAGAGTTCCATGGATGATTGTTTGACTTGATCATCATTTCTTAAGACCAGATTAATGCCGTGTGATCTGCTGAGAAATATTTAGCTGAAATTACTTTGTGTGGATCAATGAAACACATTAAAAATGACAACTATACAAAATCTATATGTAAGAAATCTGAGTTACTTTTTAAAAATCCTATTAAGCTCAAAATTGTGCTCAAGATTTGCCATACCAAAATGACAGTGTGAAAAGAGACTGAGGTCCTTCATGAAATTATAATGTCTATTTTGGTTAAGATTGCTAAGATTACATGGTTGTCATGCATCTTCAGAATGGGCGATACTATCCAAGAACAGGAAAAATGGCATTTGGGTGGTTCACTGGTACTAAGCCAAATAAAGTAATTCATATTTTTAGTAGTTTGTTATAGAACAAAAGAAAGCTTGATAACAAAATTAAAAAGTTATTTTTGTGAGCTATGACAAAGATAGACTCACATAACTAAAAATAAGGCATGCCATTCACTAATAACTTGGAAGTTGCAAATGGTAGTAGTTAACCCACTAATTCACCACTTATGCCAATTGATGATATAACAACTTTATTGTCTTGAAATTTATACACTTGAACAGGAAAAATCCAGTTTTCAATTTAAAAAAAAACAACAAAAAAACAAACAAACAAAAACACAATTATCTAGATAATGTTATAGGTCTAGGCTACTAATAAAGACGCATGATCAAGGTCTCCAGAACTTAGAAAAATTGAATTGATGATCAGGATTCCAGATGTGAGCATACTGAAAGTAATTCTATTGAAAAAAGTAGTGTTGACTGGTATATAGGTAAGAATCATAATAAACTTCAATATCTTGAAGATTATATTGTTGATATTGACAAGAGTGTGAAATGCACTATGGCCTACTGTTACTTATTAGTTAATGTAAATTTCTGTTAATTTAAGCCATGCAGATTGTAATGAAAATAATACATATGAAAGTTCTCACATCAGAAGATAGAACAGCAATAGGGATGAATCATTGAATTTTTGCAATTAAATCTAATAAAAATAGCAAGGAACAATGTTTTATTGTGAAGGGATATTCCCAAATTCCTGGTATTATCATGAGACATTTTCACCTACAGCATGTTTGTGTTAATGCAGTTAGCTATTCTATAGTTAGATTGTTCACTAGATGGATGCTTGTGTGCCAATTGATTGTAAATTGTATATGGAACAAACAGGTTTTGTGATTAGTGGCAAAAGTGATTTAAAATTGTTATGTATACTAAAGTCATACAGTCTGAAACAAAGCAGACAAAACTGGAAAACTGCATTGCACTCTTATTTGATTCATGAAGATCTTTATCCAATCATTTAAAAACACTTGTATCATTGCTAAACATGTTAGGGATAAAATTATAATTATTTTTAATTGTATTCAACTCTTATTACTGTAACTGTAGTTCTGCACTCACTGAGGCAAAGAAATACTCCAGTCATAAATTCAAAATGAAGGATGTACAAAAAGTTGTTTCCTTAATATACAGTTCATATATGAAATAATATAAGTAAAATGAACTAGAACAGTTGAGACAAATTTAATTTGCAAGATTGTAAATCCAAACTCACTCCTTGTGAAGGGGACATAAATAAGACAGATGAGGACTGTGCTGAATTGGTTGTCAGTTTATACAGAATAAGTTGTAGGATGCTTAATTTATGTTACTTAGCCACTCACCAGATTTTTTTTATATTGTAACAAAGTTGTTACAATACTTGCAAGTGGAATTAAGATAAGTTTGTTAATGAACTTGTAAGAATCTAATCCTAAACTTTGTTTTATATTTAAATTTTTGAGAATGTAATATGTTCACCATAAGTTGTTATGTTGGAATATAAACGTGCGGTCATACCTTCCTTAAACTAGCATGTAAATCTGAGTAAAATTATATGACCATTTTGAAATGTATAATGCAGAGCTGTGGAGTTAAAACACAAAACCTTCAACTCTGACAACTCTATTTTTGTCACCTCCAACTTCTCTTCATGTAATTAAGTGATTATGGCTTACATATCTCAAAGCTTATGCATACATTCCTAATTTAAGTAGGTCTATATCATAATAATTGGTTTATATCAAAGAATAAAGATATTATGGCTTTTATATCATACCTATTCAGAATTAGACAAAATCTTTGAAAGGATATAGAAGAAATAACTAAAAATAAACATGCTATAATGTAACTTTTTTTTTCTTTTTTTTTTTTACATATATAGTTTTGTACACAAAAAATAAAAATACTCTAAACTAAGGCCATATCAAGTGTAAACTCAACTAGTCGGTATAATGTTACCAACTTCAGTGACCCCTTGTTTTCAACTTCACAGCCCTGGTATGATGTATTAGTTTGCTATAACGTGGATGTTATAACTATTGACAATTATTGATGTTTCATTTCTTCTGTCATCAAGTTTAAAAGTTTAACAAATTGTCTCCAGTTCCAATAGAAACATTTATTTTGCAAATATGTGTAAAGTGCTAATTAATAAATGAATAGTACAGTTTTTTTTGTTTTTTTTTTTTTGCTATGCAAATTAGAGATTGAACTTACCAAAGTTAGCTCACCAAATTTGAAACTTCAGTCCTTTATCACTAGAACTAGCTTAATGTTTTATCCACTGCTGTTTTATTGTCAATGATGTGATACTATTATTGCTTTAATTTAGACCTCTCTACTTGTTTATGCAGATGTTTTCTTTATTTCCTTAAATTTAGTTTTTCATGCTTGATCTGAAAGTACCCAGAATTGTACATGCTGTGACGGGGCTCATACCCTATTATGCAAGTTTAAGCAACTGCTTTTATTTTGATGTTTGGGAGAGGCACTAGGATTTTGTGGGGGGGGGTACTGATATATCAGTGTATTATTTTATTTTATTTTATTATTTTATTTTTTTTGACTCCAGATTTCATAAATTAGAATTGAAAATCTCTTAAGAATAATTGTGATAACTGGGTATGTTTAGTTCTAAATGTTCTAAAACCTTTTTCTTTTCTTTTTTGCAGATACATCACCCGCAGAACAGCAGGATCTGTTCATTAAAAAACTTCAACAATGTTGTCTAGTATTTGATTTTATGGACCCAGTGTCAGATTTAAAGAGTAAAGAGATCAAACGAGCATGTTTGAATGAACTTGTGGATTATATTACCGCTACAAGGGGAGTTCTTACTGAACCTGTCTATTCAGAAATTGTACGAATGGTAAGTTTATGAAGAAAAAAAGCCAGTTTTAAATAAAACAAATCTTTGGGATTTTATTTAAAAATCTGCCTCATACTGCTTAATTCTGAATACATGTAAAAAAAATTTTTACCATACTAAATTATTTTAAAGTTAATTTGCTGATAATGGCAACAAATGTTGTTATTAACCCCCTTCCCCCCTTTCCCCCTAACTCCTATCAGTCATTCAATTCATCTTGAAAACCAGGTGAGATATGTTACTATGGAGGCCTTTGTGGATTTTATAATGCCATAGCTACAATGGAATAAGGTTTGTATTGATTTCTACTAATTATATGGCAGTATGCTGTCTCTGTTGTTGCCATCTCAACAAAGTAGTGCAGGTGAGTGTGTACTCTCGTAACACTTTTTACATAATCCTCTTGTATTTGGTCTCAAAAAATGTCTGGAAAATATTACCAAATTTGAATTGAGCTAACAAAAATAACCATTCTCTTATAAAATGTAATTGCCATTTTTTTGTTTGAACTTGGATTGTATTGGTTTATGCAAAGAATGTTATACCTTACACTAAATACCAAGTCAAACATTTTCTTACTGAATGTCTTTCAATAAGTATTAACAAAACTTACAGAATTTATGTGAAGTTTTATCTTGATTGTATTGGCAATCTTAGGGATTGTAAAATATCTTTTTAGTTTCTAGGGAGATTGTTCTATTGCTTGTTGATAACTTTTATTTCTAACACCTTTTTAAGCTTAGTGTTCAATAGTTTTGAGAAAGTGGATTGAAATGGATTCCTTTTGTCAAGAACATGAATAAAGTGTTGTTTTTCTTTTCTTAAATTCTTACTCAATAAAGTGCTATCTTTTTTTTTTTTTCTTTCATCCACTAATTAAATATTCTTGATTTTTAGGTTTTTCTCTTAACATATTTTCAAGGTACTCGAATATTTCTTTTAAGTTATAGTGGTGGTGTTCATTATTTTGAGTACAACAGATCTTAGAAATAGTTTTCCCTTTAGTGGTTTGAACTAAAATGGTTATATCTCCACCATACACCTCAAACCATATAATAATTATCAATTTTATTTAATTTTAATTTATTTTCCTGCTCCATCTGTAGTGGGAAAGGAGGTAAATCAAGTTAATTTAGTAAATTTATGAGTGATTATTTCCCTTAGTAATTTTAATAAAATATTTAGCTGCATTTAGACAAAATTAATTCATGGAGGAAAAATGAACCATCTAATTAATCAGTTCTTTTCTTTTAATTATAGTCTTATTTGTTCAAGCCTTTCATGTGAGTAACTCAGATACTTTTGTTTATTAAGTAATTGTCTTGCTTTGACTTCTTATTGAAATAGGCTTTGTGTTCTTAATCTTTTTCTTCTAAAAGGTATTTCCAGTTCACTGTTATATTAAGCACACACATTTTTTAACATGAAAATATATTAAGCAAAAAGTAATTCATATAATGCCAGGAATAATTAATGAATAATAGACACCATTGAAAATTTAAAAATATTTATAGGGAGTAGATTAATTAAACAGTTCCTTAGCTTCTAATTTAGTTGTGCATTCTTTATCTCTGCTTTATTGAATTTCAATACATTGTTTCAAAACTTTTGCCTCCTTCTTTCTAACAATTGTTGTCTTTTTCTTTTTTTTTTTTCTTTTTTGTAAACACCACAGATACACTTTTGTGTGTGTTAAATCATTTCGAAATGATTTAACATTAAAAGTTGGTTTGTCTATTCTACAGTTTGAATTGTAGACTTGAGCATCACTGATAGGTTATCATACTAATCATTTTTTTCTTTACTGCAAAATAAAGAAATATTTAGTTGTGGCTAAAATTGTGTAAACTTAAAATATTCAACTTTTGTTTTACTAATTGACATAGATATTAATTCTTGCAAAACTCAAAGCTGTTGATACTTCCTTACTCTCTAATGTATGAAAAGTTGGCTTCATATATACCAATTAAAATCTGATTGATGTTGATGCTTTTTTCTTTTGATTCAGACATTTATTTACTATTTAGCTAGTGTCTCTTGATATTGCCTTGAATATTTTGTGATTTATTATTTCAAATGATAATTTCACTTATAACTTATATTAATAGAATTAAAAATTTAACTTTTGTGTAGCTTTTTTATTATAAGGTATGGTAGATAATGAAGCAGTCTCATCCAGTGTTGAGAAGCCATACCTAAATATTTTTTAAAGGAATTTTCAGTCCCTCATGGAGGACTTCTGATTAAATTGTGTGTGCCAATAAGTATTTCAGTTTTCTATTTTACTTGCCACTTTTTTGTTTAATCTGTTGTGAGAGCATTAAATATTCTTAAAACTGTTCAAAATTTTTTTATATGGATCAGTAACAATAATTAGGCTGCACTTTAGATGACAAAAGCCATTTTTATGAATGACCTTAATTCAGATAATTTTCATTTTTATTGAAGCTTCTAAATTATATAGCTAAACTTGTTTTTAAAACTTTCAAATTTTTAATTGAAAAAATTCTTCAAATCCCAAAAATTCAGTTTACAAATTATTTTTAAAACAATAAATTTAGGTAGTTTTTATTATAATTTCCTTTCCTCCATATATGCAAGCATATATACCATATTTAATATTATGTAGCCATAATATTTTGTCATTAAAACTATTGCTGGCTAATTTGATAAAATGAACAAAGAATATCTTACAGGCTCAGTAAAAGCAAAAAAAAAAAATGTTTTGTCATATTACCACTGCAAAAAGAATTGAAACCTTGCTATGTGATTCATATATTTGTTTGTTCATAATATTGCATTGACACAATATATGGAAAATACATCTTTTAAAACTTTTTTTTTTAATTTCCAGCTCTTTATTTTGTTTATATGGACCTTGTATGTCAGTATTAGAAGGTTGACTTGGTAAAAAGAATGAAACTAAAATTTTATATATTTTGATATTTCTAAATTGGAGTTGTATTAAAACAATATTGCACAATATTATAAGATAATATGACATATTTGTGTGACACTAAATAAATATTTTCCTGAGTAGTATATTATAGTCATCAGCCAGAAAAGTTACTTTATGTGGAAAACACATTTTTGTGTGTGTGAACAGCAGTTTATCAAATTATACACTTTTCAAGCTGATTATATTATGTTTAATATCCAGATACATTCAGGTATTTCTATTTCTTAGCTATTACTCCCACTTTCTTTTCTCTTCCCCCAGAGAACCTTCAACATCTTTTAGTACAGCCAAAATTAAAATTATAGAAAACAATCAATAAGCAGCATGTAAACAGATGCCTGAGATACAGTACTATCAGTGTAAGCATCAAATCACTTTGACCTGATAAGTAGTTGTGTTATGCATTTTCAATAGAGAAGATGCAGTCTTCTTAAAGACAAGATAATTTATATGATACAGAGAGATAGCAAGGGCTTATTGACTATAAGTAGGTGCAAAAGTTTCCACTTTTTTATTTTGACAAACTTTCTGTAATTTCCCAGTAACCTCGTGGGGTCATCAAAGCATTTTTCTTGGCTTTTTATGACTAATCATTTTTCAAGTAAATTGCGTATTCCATCATAAAAGAATGATCCTGGCTTTTGATTCGATAAATTCTTAAAAAATCTTTAAACTATTGTCAATATTCCAGCAATCGATAATAATTTCTTTCGGACCTCACCAAACTCTTGACTCCCCACCTCTCCATTTTCAGCCAGTAGATTCTGTTTCAGTTGATATCAAAGACTCTTCTGGGAAATCTCAGTCTTTTAAATACAGAATGATATTCCTAAATTATGATGTTTTCTTGACTTCTGAGTTTTTCCTAAGGTTCTTGTAAACTGTTCAAGGTCCATAGTGCATCTCTTGAAAGTTTTTCTAATTCATCAGATTTTAAAATCTGAAGCCTTTGTTTTTGAGCTCAAACTTCTTCATTAATATAAACTTCAGTAAGTCATTGTCTAGCTTAAATAAGGAAATGTAAGTTGTTAATGTATGTATATTATATTCAATCATCATTTTCACCAAAATAATTTTTCTTCATTATTTTTTTAGGGGTATACAAACAAGTGATAAAAAGCAGAATAAACTGATAAAAAACATCTTAGATTTCCCTAACATAGAACTAAAAATGATGGAGATGTCTTCATATTTGTGTAATATTTCTGCTATGTTTGGGTGTTTAGAAAAGCATATTTTCTAATTTGTCGGGAAAAGTTCTGCAATTTAGTTTTTGATTTTTACTTAATTTTTATAGGTTTTTTTTTTATGTAATCAACTTAAATTATAAAAATGAAAAAAGGAAAATAAAACATGTTAAATTCCTAAATTTAAGCCTTTTAATGCAGTTTATTTTTTTGTGCTACTTTTCACCTGTTTTACTCTTTGAGAAATATGTGAACATAGCACTGTCTTTGGTCTGTTCCAGATTTATTTGTAGACAACTACTCGAGGAAATGACATAACCTCATGATTGCTAAAGTTGTCAATTAATCTTAAAGGAATGATGCTTGCGTTTGACCACTCAGACATAGGATGTTTACTTGAACACCTTTATCCACTTAATATGACTATACAGGATGCGATGGGTAAATTGCCATTTTATAAGTTGGAGATGGTCGGTGAGAAAAAGAGCACCATGACACCATTCACTCTGCCAGAAATTTGGAAATGACATGCTGTACTGCTTGACATTTGTGCTGGAAGCTCCAATACAAACACTTCAAAGTGTTTAGGTGTCAATCTGAGAGAAGTGCAGATGATTTGGAGAAAGTTGAATTAGTCTAATAATGATTACAAAGGTAGAGTAGCTCAGAAAACTCACTGATTGCTCTGATAAAAGAACTCCTGAATTTGTTGATGAGATCAAGGCCACGATCAGGAGGTAATGCTGTCCTGGGTCAAGAGGGTGGCTGCTGGAAGAACCTATATCTGGCAACAGGGCTCTGTACCATGCCACACAAGCAGGAGAACCTAATCATGGCTGTTAGACAATTTCTTTGACCACATCATCCCTTATATCTGGCTACCTAACTATCCAGACTGCAACCCCCTTGATTATTATATGTTGGTCACAGTTGAGCAAGAGGCTAATAGAACTCCTTGTAAAACCATAGATGAACTGAAGGTAAGGATTATGGCAGCATTCACCAACTTAAACAGAGACTGCCCAAAAGAGTTGTAAGAGATTATGAAGTTGTCTCGAGGCTGTGGTTGAATCCAATGGCTAATTTTTTTTTTTTTTTTTAAATAAATTTACTCAATATATATTTGTGTAATTTTGATAAATATATCTGTTAGAATGAGATGTCTGTTTATTTTTATTTTTGTGCAATTTAGGCAATTTATCCATTGTAACCTGTATATAAGAAATGTTTTATTATAGATAAAAGCTATAATTCTATCAGAAATGTGCATTTCTTAATTAAGGAAATTGAACTTTGTTTAACAAAAAATAATGCCTGATTGAAAAAATTCATATAATCAATTGATAATATCTGCTGTCTACTGTTTAAGGGTCAAAAAGAATTCTAGAGTGGATAAAATGTGTGCTATATATAGAGAGGATGCTGCTGAAGTTTTTTTTTTTTTTCTTCCTCTCTTTCCAGGTTGTTTTATCACTATCTTCTGTGTGTGTGAAAATTTAAATTTATAGCATTTAGTAAAATCAGATATATTTTCTAGACCACCTAAATTTTTTATAAATCTATTTTTATGCATAACAATTTTTCTTTATTATTTTGTGTGCTTAATTTATTTCTATTCATCCCTACATTGTTTAGGATATCTTTTTACTGACATTTCTGAACATGTGTTGCATGAGTAACATTAAGCCCTCTCAACTTGCCTCTCCAGAAGTATATGACCCTTTTTACAGTGGACTGTGGTATGTATGCCGCCTGCTTACCTGACACAAAAGGAATGCATTATATTACTAGGGATTTACTCTGAACAGTGTTAACTGCAATATTCCACTTGGCTGCTTGTAGCTTCAGCACCTACCTCCTCCTCCCTCCTTCATTAATCACTTAATGAAATAGTTTCTTTTATACTCACATGATTAGTTTATGTAATATTTTAAAATTTTGAACTTCTGAAACTTTTTTTCTTTTAAAATATTTTATCTTCATTTAAGATCTTTATTAACATGAAATCTACATTGTAACATATCTAATTAAAGTTTTAAAAAAAAAAAAACTTTTTTATCTAAGGGATTTTATATTGTGGGGCCTAGATCATTTTCCTAAATGACTTAAAACTTTAACTGTTTCATAAATATTACTATCAGAATGAAATTAACATAGAAATATAAACTAATATAATATGCTTATGGGAATGTTAAATCACTTGTTACCAGAAATGAAAAGTTGACTGGCAACCTTGACATTACTTCAGTGCGTTGTAACAACCTCCATTTCAATGGACTATAGTTTAACTTTATAAATTAAAAGAATTACCATATTGAATTATACTTTTTAATCCCTCCCCTTCTCAATATTAATCCTTTTATTAACCTAGTGATTCTTGGGTTCCATTCTATTTTTACTTATGATTTTGCTTTAATTTTGCTCTAAATATTTCATGTTGATCTTAAATTGGATTAATGCTTTTCTTAATCATTGAAATAAATGGTCAGTGTCATTGCAGAATTGTTAATGAATCCAAGATGTGATTGAAGTTATAAAAAAAACATATTATGGCTGGGTGTTCATTCAAACGCTCTTCTTGATGAGACCCGTTTTGGCTGGACTCAAACCAAGTAGCCATTTACTGTTGAGTCCATCATGGCTATTGTTTGTTGGGAAGCCTAACCTGATTGTTAAGCACTGTTAACTTATATATTTTTATTTAAAGATTCTCTTTCCTCTTTATTAATGTCAATTAACTACTTTTGTTGTTGTGCATATTTCAATGCTGCATATTTTACTTTTTTAAAATGAACATTTTACTGCTAGAAGTTAAGTTTTCAGCTCAGATTTTAAACTGTAGTCAACGTGATAGTCAACTTTGATTTTTACATAAAAAATATTTGATATTTTAAAACTGTTTTCTTTTCTGTCAGGAAATTAGCCATCAATATCAACTGTCTCCATTTCAAGAAGGAAGCTTCTGTTGATATGTTGGGCCTTTACTTGATCTACTAACAAATTATTATTGTTGATGTGTGAGTATGTAGGCAAAGGAGTATAAGGGAATTAGTTTGAAGTGGAACTGTTTCTATTTCACTGCCCCCAATTATTCTCATGACTAGAGAGTAAATCACTTGTGCTATCAACTGCTGTCATGTCCATTGCATTTTTTCTGTTAATTTCATATTCAGTGATTCATTTGCAGGGAATGGGAAAAGTTTACTTGCTTGTTCCTAAATTAACATCTTGTAAATATGCACTTACTCATAATGTGTGTGTGTAAAATAAAGAACCACTGAGCAGAAATGAGAACAAAAAGCTTCTAAGATATATATTCGTACCGAGTGTACACTGGTAAGCAACTACATAAAATGATTATAAACTATTTTAAGAAGATTGTTTATCTGTAATAACTTTTGATCATGAGGGTGAAAAAATAATGTTGCATTTTTGTAGGTGCAGTGTTACTGAAGGTAAACCACTTTAAGCTGAAAAAAAAAAACCCTGCAAATCTATTGGGCTAAAGAAAAATCTGAGATGATAGTCATGATATCATGCAAACTTCTAAGTGTGAATTGTTCCATAAACATCAGTATAAGGTCCCTTGGTAAATCATTGCAGTTGAACATTAACTTAGACTGTTGCATCTAAATCATGACTAAAATTTCTGCTGAAACTAAGATGATGGTTGTAATTTTAAAGGGTAATAGCACTTCATAAGAGATAGCCAGGTGACTGAAAAGTTTTAGAAACAATGTTAAAACCATCAAAAGGAGTGTTTTGAATGCAAAGAAAACCAGAAAACCACAAAAGCTAAACAAATGAAAAAAAGATTGTGACAAGTCTTGTTTGGCTGTTAATTTTGAACTACCTGACAGGTGAGGAGTGAATGCAGTCTACACAGTGTGATTTCAGTGGATACAGTACAATTATTATGAAAAAACAACTGAACAGATGTGTATCAGCAAAAAAAAAAAAAAACTTAACCAAGAAAACAAGGGAATAAAAGATTAAAAGTGGACAAAAGGATATTTAACATGGGATGCTGGAAAGAGACAAAAGTAATTTTTTTATTGCAATAAGTGCGAAATAGTTACATTGTAATGCAAGAGGTATGTAAAAAATACCAGCAGGAGAAAGAAACAATACAAGATACACCACAAAGATGGTAAAATTTTGTGGTGGACATGTGATAGTAGAAGAAAATTGATAAAAGTTGATAGAAAACAAAATGGTGGTATTTTACTACAGACTGAAGGCTGAGAAATTTGACATGTACAAAAAAGTTTTATTTTTGATGAATATGTTCATCTTTTGAGAGGCTGGCCAGTACACAGTCCGGTTCTCAATATAAATGAGAACTGAAGAAACAAAGCTCCAAAGCAAACCACGAATATATCCAGAGCTTTGGGATTACTGCCAAGAAGAATTGGGAGAAAGGGATTCTCTATAAGAAAATTTAGACCATTCTTCATTCAATGTCCCATTGAGTTGAGGCAACTAATCAAACCAAAGGCAGCAGCATTTATTAAAGTCTATAATCTGATGTTTTGTACATTCTGTAAAAATAAAGATGACTTTTTACAAAAACAAAACATTCCCTTTTTAACTTAAGAGCTGTGGAGTGAAATTTTTGTATCTTTTTGTTCTTCAGCATTGTTATGCTTAAGATGTTTTTTTGTTTTTTCCTTTTCTATCATACAGCATTAACAAAAATACAGTAACTTGTTTTTTGTTTTTTTTTTACCCTCAATGATCATAAAATGTTCCAAGAAATGAATACTAGTGAATCACTGTCAATTCTGGGTTAAAATTAATTTACCAAGGTGGCCCAAAATGTTTCGTACATTTGTATAGTAATTTGATCGCATAGTAACTGAAAGTTCCTTACAAATTGTTAATTTTGAAATCAAAGTACTACTAAAATTTGTAATTAAAAAAAGTACATTTTTAATAAAACAAACAGCTAAAAGTAGTAATGTGTGTGATTTCAGTTTGAAATTAAAAAAATAACAATGAATACATTTTGAGTTTACAATATAGAATATTACGTTTTTATCTTTTACAAGAAAGTGCAGAAAAGTTCCTGATTTAGTCCACTTTTCACTGATCAAATTACTTTTTCTTAATAGAGCCTTTTTTGTGGAGCAGAGAATTTTTCAGTGCCACTCAGATCAAAACTGTAGTTTCTAATAATTGGTAATAGAATTGATTTGAGTACTGAGCAATAATTATCTCCTGTTGCTACCCTAAAATATCTAACTGTGGAATACTTCCATTAGTAACCATTACTCATATATGGGTTTAGTTGAATACCAGGAGAATTTTTTTTTTTTTTTTAACAGACCATTTTTCTGGCTTTCTAAAATATTATCAAGGATTTTTTTAAAGTATATATTAATCCTACAGTGTTGGTTGTTTTATGGTTAAGGCTTCATATATATATATATATATATAATTCTTTCTTTTTTTTTTTTTTTTTTTTGTTGATTAATAATATGCAATATAATTGAACTATTATGTAAATGGCAAGTTAACTAGCTCGATGATTGTTGGAATCATTAAACATATTCTCCAAGTGAATTGAATCTGTAAAGAACATTAATTTGTTGAATTATAATCATAAGTGATGAAATTTTCTGGGATTGTTTTATTTAAAAACTAAAAATAAGCATATGAGTATCTACTAATGTTTATTGAAATATATAGGTACTGAAAAGTTCTTGTTCCAAACCACTTCCCCAAATATGACACTTTTACTTCTTTTTACCCCTTTCTAAATTCTCAAATCTGCCATCATTTTCAGAAATGCATTTATGGCTCAAGACTTTTACAATCTACTAGTAATCAAGAAGATTAATAAAAAAAAATAGTAAATAATCCCCTAGAAGTAAACCAAAAACAGAAGGTATAAATTTATGTAATATATCAATTCCCTTAATTCTTGCACATTGTTGTGGTTACAGTTGTCAGCATTATAGCTGTGTGTGTGTGTATATATATATATACACCCGCACACTTGATATTTATTGACTGCTCTTAACATATCTCTGAGCTTATAATGCTTAAACATTGACTCCCAATTCATTGAAGATGTTTCTTCACCCCATGCAATCTATCTCATTGAAACTTTACTTCTCAAAATGGAAACTCATTATTTAAGTTTGGGGCTGGGGGTAGAATTTGGGTTTCTTTTTTCTTTTCTTTTTTTTTTTAACCCCAAGCAAGACAGGAATGTCATTAGCTCACAGGGAGTTTCAGAGAGTGAAAGTGAAAGAAAACTAGGTATAAGGGGTATTGAGGAAAGGATAAAAGATGAATGGGATTCAAGAAGATGGCAACTGACATTGCATTTAAATTTTTGGTGATTGGAGTTGCTCTCCAGGAGACTAGCATCAGCCATGCTGATAGTGGGCAGGAAAGCTTGTCTTTGGTGGTTAAAAGAGAGCAGTTTTGTTTTGGAGGCATTAAAATTCACAAACCATTTTTTGCTCCAGTTAACCACTGATTGGATGTCCCTTTTCAAGAGCAGCAGCAGCCAGGTTTATTTTGTCAGCTCTGACACATTTTCTATTAAGACAGAAGTAAGTGGTAGTGTCATCTGCCGAAATGCTTACTTAGGAATTGATGACATCAGGAATATCATAAATAGCATAGGACCTATGATAGAACTTTTGGGGATCATCTGGAGGTATACTTGTTCAAAATTACCTTAATTTCACAATTTGATAGGAACAATTGGGTTAAATCAAACAACCATCTTGTGATACCATAGCCCTGGAGCTTGCATAGAAGGCCTGCATGTCAAACACTGTCAAACACTTTTTGAGAGCCACAGCTTGAGCTTTACCATTATTATCAAGAGCTTGGTATACATATTCAGTTATGGTTGTTAACACATCAGCAATAGGCCTGGTAAAGTGAAAGCCATATTGTTTATCAGAAAGTAGGTCATGAGAGATGCTTAATCATTTCAGCATTGATTAAAACATTTAAAACTTTGTTGAAAAGTGGCAAGAGATTAATAGAATGATAAAGGGGTCAGAGGGTTCTCAAGAGTTCTTAAGAACAGGCAGGAAGCAGAGAGGCAATAGTTGTAGGAGAAGATCGAAGCCAGCTTAGGGTGCACATTTCTTTAGTATGACAGTTGGGATACCATCACCTACGATTGCCTTACATGAATCTAATTTCAGAATGATGTCAAAGACCAGAGACAGGGTGATGTACATATCATTCAGTAAGAGTCTCTGGTCTAAGGGAAAATTGGGCATGGTTACTCCAGATGAGTCAAGTATTGGAAGAGAATTTCTGAACAAAACATTCAACCATGTTTGCTGTAGATATCAGGATTTCAAATTGGTTGAATTGAGGAGGGATTAAGGATATGGTGTTGTTCAGCACACTCTTGCAATTCTGCTAATAATCTCTAGAACCAAACTTGCAAGATTCTATATGTTGTTTCATTCTATCAACAAACAATAACTTTGTTTCATTTAGGATATGCTTCCACTCATTATAAGCAGAGATATCTATTATAATTAGATGTATCACTCCAGTATAGCCAGAAGTAGTGATTCCTGTGGACTATAGTGGCTGAGCATGCAGGTGAGAACCAAGGAGATGAACGAGATTTAACTTAGAATTTCTTAGCTGAAATGAAAGCATTAATGCTGGTTTTCACACTGGAGGAGACCGCAGAGGTACATTTTTGAACAAGAACATTAAAAACTTCATTCCAAGGCACATCACAAAGGGAATCATGAAACGAGTCCCAATCCACACGTTGATAATGGAAAATTATTCTGTTGGAGGTTTTTGGTTGGTGTGGGGAGCAGAAAGCAATGTTTATAGACACCGCCACATAAACAGTTGCCAAAAGGGCAGAGCTGCTTAAGATGACATGAGTAAAAGATAGAGGTAAAGAAGAGGTCTAGAAGAGAAACATGTCCTTCAGGGTTACTGGGGAAATGCATAGGGAAGTCCATTACTTATTCTGTTTCATGATAAGCTTGTTACTTTTTACTAATTTTATGCTCCTAAGAGATCCAAAGAGAACAAAAATAACCTTATCCCTAGTGTGAGGAGCATGAGAAACGTGAATAAATATTCAGTAAAAAGAAATATATAGACATTTGGGGAGAAGAATATGACAGCAGCATTAGTTACAAGAATGTTAGTTAAAATAATGACATAGTAAAATTATTCTTCAAATTAACTTTTAGCATAAAAAATAAGATTGTCTTATAAGAAACTTGAAACTAAGTTACCTTAAAGATTTGATCTTTGAGTTCTTTGCAGCAATTTTAAGTGAATTCCTTGTTTATTACTTTTTTTATATTTTTCTAATTTAGATTATTGCATTAAATCTAATATACATGATATTAGATTGTATTGAGAGTAATGTTTGGATTGTTCAAGTGAGTAATTTCATTTGCTGCTTGTTTTGATTCACCTCTCTCATTTAACATTAGTTAATCAAACCTGTAACGAACTAGATATGATCTCCTACTATTCAGTAGTATATAAAGTCCTGTCAGCAGTATGTAAAAATGGTATATAATTTTTTTTATATAAGATTTCAGATATAACTAAAAGTAAAATAAGCCTATAGTTCTGAGATGAGGTATTGTAATCATTTATACTACTTAAGTTGTTCAAACTGTTGTCCTCATCTTTGTCATGTTCATGGTATTTCAGCTAATCTACACTCTGGCTTTCTTTGGGTGATTGGAATTTCAAGCCAAACCCTTTATTTTGTCTACTGGGGTAGATAGTGTAAATAACTAAAAATAAATCTGTAAAAGGACAATTTGAACAAAGACAAAAGAAATACTTAGCTGCCATGTTTCATCCATCAGGACAAAATGCATCAGCTAAGTTTTCTTTTTGTCTTTGTTCATAATTTTTTTATATTTTAAGGGGAGAGAATGCTGAGAATTTGAAATAATTTTTTTCATTTTTTTTTTTTTTTTTTTTTTTTTTTTTTTTTTAAGTACATTTTTGGGTTTATAGTCAATTTAACCTAGTTTTTGTTTTCTGTTCTATAACTTATACTCTACACAGTCTGATGTTCTAAAGGATGAAAATGTGTCACAAAAACTTTTTCATTTTGTCATAGTTTGTTTTTGTTTTGTTTTTTTCTTAAAGACCTTTTTTTTTTAAATGTACTTAGTTTGATGCCATTGATTAATAGTAGTTATGACTAATGAACACTATCAGTTATATATAAAGCTCTGATCAATGATAGAACTTTTGGCACAAGCAAGTTGTGCACCAATTGAAATTCAAATATATGAAAGAAGTGAAAACAGCAAAGCATGCAAACAATACATCTGCAGAATAAGGCCTTAAAGAGTGTATTTGCTTGTCTCCTGCCCCTTACAACATTGCAATCAACAAATATTGAAAAGTTACTATTTTTTTTATCTGAAAAAGTTACTGTATGATGTTGGATCAGAAATTGTCTTTGTGCATGTGATGAAAAAGTGAATAGAACAATTGAGAACCTATATTTCCTGACAATTTGATTATACAGTCTACTAGTATATATGCATTTCAGCTGCAAGTAGAACAAAAAGAAAATATATGGCCAAGCAGTTATTTCATAGTAAAGAGTCTTAAAGTTAGTGACCTTAACTAATACACCTACACTTTGCACTTAGACCAATAAATTTTAGTTTCCTTTTCTATTTCAAGCCAGTCAACTTTATACTTTGTTTTTGATTATTCATAATATGAAATCTTAATATGATAAGGCTTTTGAAAGAAATCATGGATGTTAGAATTAAATGCTTATATGTCAGTAATGTAAAGTTAATGGTTTCATGGAACAGATATGATAGAAAAAATATTCTTTTATAAATAATTTATTTAAAGAATTAACAATTAAAACTTATTTACAAGATTTTAAAATTGTGTGGATTTGAATATAATTCTTATAGATTTGTTCACTTTGTACAATGTCTTAAGACACACCTTGAATATTCTACATGCCTTGACTGTTTACCTGTAAAAGTGATCGAGCCAGAATGCAAGCTAATTTTAACTTTGTTCTCATTGTGATTTCAAACTTGACAGTTGCTTAGAATCAAGTTTGTCTATATTAATATTCAGATAAAGTGACAGTATTTCAAACCTCTTTTCTATTTTCTCTTTTCTATTTATATAAAGGTGGTTATTAATGTATGAACACATAAACCACACAGATTTATCAAAATTAATGGTTAAAAAATAATTTATCTCTCCATTATTTATTTTTTTAAATTCTCAAATCAGAAATAATACCATTCTTATACAACAAATTTTATATTTTGCTGGCAATGTGTGTGTGTGTGTGTGTGTGTTTTCTCTCTCTCTCTTCCCTCCTCAAGACACATTTTTTAGGAATTTTATTAAATAATATGGTATGAAATAGAACAAAAATTGGTGACTGCTCTAGTGAGATGTAAGAAAACTTTTGCATTAAGACTAAATAATCTTTTAAAGAGTGCAGAAAAGGTGCAGATTCTAATTTTCTGTTAAAATTAATATGCCACATTTTATTGCAGACAATTGCATTTTTAATATAGGCCAAGTTCACACCCACACAGATATTTTACTTTATGAATAGAAAATGGCCTTTAAAGGATTGATTTTAAATGTCTATTTTTAGTTTGGAAATTGTGTATGGGCTGTATATTGTCCTGCCAGATGTAAGCATATTTTAAAAAAAAAAAAAAAATTTTTTTTTTTTGTTTTTTTTTTTATGTAATACTGAATGATGACAGATGGAAACTGAAGTTTTTGAGTTAACAATAATAGTAGTAGCCTTGTGTGGAAAGGGAAGAAACAATGCTTTGCTATCAGCCATATATGTTAAGTGAACTAAGATCTTTTCCAGAGGTGGGCTGGTAGTTTAAATCAACAATGAATTCCTGAGACATGGCTGCATACCAAGGTAAGATGTTCAGGCTGCAGACAGATGAACTCATCCCTAAGACAACTCCACCTCTACTACCACTACTAACAAACAGTATGTTACTTTTCTGCTTTTGCCTGATGGTAAAAGCCTAAGGAGGAAATTCTTACTAACCAACCAGATACTTTTTTTCTTCCTTCTTTGTTTATTTTATTTTTAATGCTATTAGCGACTTTTCTCTTAGTTTGTCTGTACTAGTGTACTGATTTATGATTACTATTATTAGCAACCTATAACACTGGCTTTATTCACTTTATTTAAGTCGGAAGTTATAAGTTTTTCTTCTAGTTTCTTTTCTGAGTTTCATTGTAAATTGTTCACCTGTCAAAATAGGGGAAGAATTTTCATATTTTATATTTGGTGATTATCTTTAGTTAATTGAAAGGGAAGGTTATTTATAGTGTTGTCATTTAAGGGTGAAAAAAACAAAAAAATCAAAAGTTGTTAAGTGTTATGAGTAAATTAGATGAAGCAAACTGCTAAATATTTCAGTGGGCGAGTTGAATATACTGTAGGATTTATTTTCAGTGACTACCAGTTCTCAATGGTTCTAGAATTATCTTTATAGAATCAGAGATTGGCAAGAATAGCATGAATTAAATATAATTAGAAAAGCTTTTTTCTTTTTTTTTTGCTTTTTTTTTTAAACAAATATAAAGAAATATTCCAAATGAGCATTCTCTAAATTTGGTATTAGATATTTTGAAATATCTTTCCAGGATAAAATACTAGAATAAAAAAGTATTCATTAGTCAGTTATATATTTTTGTAGGTGCAGTATTACTGAAGGTAAACTGCTTTAAGCTGAAAAAAAAAAACCCTGCAAATCTATTGGGCTAAAGAAAAATCTGAGATGATAGTCATGATATCATGCAAACTTCTAAGTGTGAATTGTTCCATAAACATCAGTATAAGGTCCCTTGGTAAATCATTGCAGTTGAACATTAACTTAGACTGTTGCATCTAAATCACGACTAAAATTTCTGCTGAAACTAAGATGATGGTTGTAATTTTAAAGGGTAATAGCACTTCATAAGAGATAGCCAGGTGACTGAAAAGTTTTAGAAACAATGTTAAAACCATCAAAAGGAGTGTTTTAAATGCAAAGAATACTAAATTTATAGAAATTTCAAACAAGCTGCAATTTGAGTACATTTTCATCCAGATTATCATTTTTTCCTTTGAGATTAACTGTTTAACTAGAGACTCAATTATCTTCACCTAAGTTAACAAACACTTAGTAAGTTTTCAGTATCTCTGTAAAAGTTTTTTATCCTATTTTAACTTCTAAATTGATGATTATTGCTTCATTCTAATTTATCCTAAGTTGCTTGAAAATATTATCCCTATTTATGTATTATCTATTGTTTTTTTTGTTTTTTCAACATATTTCATATGTTAAATCTATTAGTCTATTTTGCATAACAGATATATATATATATATATATATATATATATATATATATATATATATATATAGCATTTTTATATTTATTTAATATAGTATTTTTATATTTATGTACTTATTTAAATTTTTTTTTACAAGTTTTATTTGTAAGTCACTATTTAATCTAGATTTCTAATCTTTTAAATGACTTGTGTCTACAGCTACTACTGCAAGCAATATCATTAGGTTCAACTGTCATGTACACATTCTTCTACTCAATTTTATATAAATTAAAAACAAGTTTTTATGTTTCTATAAATTTCATCAGTTATTAAATAACTTGATAAATCTCAGATAATTTTTATGTTCTCCATAGTTGTGAGAAAAATAGAATTTTTTTTTTTTAGTTTGTTCTGAGATTTATCAAAAAAAAATCTGATAACATTGTTATACTTATCTCTATTCCTGTATTAGAGAATCATTATTTTTGAGAGACTACTAGAAAATATTGGCAAAGAAAATCAGTAAATCACTTGGCCCATATTTTACTTGTCTCTCTTCCAACTTTCCCATTAAACTTAAAGCTCCCTGTTGGGCCTTCCATTTTCTATAGTGATAGGTTTAATAACAAGTAAATGACTCAATTCACAATTGTAATAGATATTTTTCACTGCCTCTAGCCTTTAAAAGATCCTGCGAGTTAAGTGGTCAGTAATCAGATTTTTAACTTCCTAACTACACTAGTAATATCCTCAAGCCAATCTCAAAAGGGTGAATGTGTGTAATATTTTTTGTCACAGCAAACCTGGTATTAAGTTACATTAGAATTTGAGAATATTTCATGGGGAAATTCTCAAATATCAAATTTTAATTTGATTAAAAAATTAGCTATCTTTTCAGTGATAGGTTGTTGAAGTAGATTTTATTTTATCTATATTCAGTGCAATTTATTGAAAACCTATAAGTGAAGTTGGCAAATTGTATTATTATCTCTTCCAGTAATTTTTTTATGCATTATACAAGTAAACAGATACTTTTCATGAGATTGGGGTGGGGTGAAATGGCTAGGGAAAAAAATTAAATTAATAAAGAATTTAGTTGTAATACAGATGTATTCATTTACTACTTAGTAATACTTATAGTAACAATACTTTTTACATTTTGTCATACTTTTTTTTTCTTTTCTTTAGTAAATAACATGCTTAATTGAAATAAGTGTTGTGTAATTTCTTGGAGTTTTAATGTTTTTTGTGTGTGTGTAATATTGTTACTCTTATAGATATGGTTTAGAATATTTGGAATCAAGAGGATGCTGAGAACTTTACCACATTCTCTCTTAGAAGCCGATTACTGCACCTGCTTAATCAGGACGTACTGAACAAATATTTCAAAATTGCTAGAATTATTTCTGGTGAATAAAGGTTGATTAATTAGTCATAACTGTGTATTTACCAGCATTATCCATTTTCAAGAATGAGTCAGTTATTAGTTTGCTGTAGTCCCTAGTATGCCTGTTGTCAATAAAAATAATCAGCAAAAATCTTTTCTTTTTTTTTTTTTCTTTTTTTTTCAAAATCTGATTGCAACTTGGAAATTTGTTTGGGTTTTTGTATGTATCTTCATTAATATTAATAGTGTTCTACATACTGTAATTATTAAAAAAAAAAATGTTTTTTTTATTAAAAAGGAAGTCTTAGATTCTTGTCTAGAAACTGGATTTAATTTGGTTCTTTAATAAATATTTCTAAGCAGGCATTAATGAATTGAATATATCAAGATATATAAGGATATTAATTTTAGAATTAGTTTTAACCTGTAACTTTGATATGAGATTTTTTTTTTTCTATCCAGTATCATAAATTCTTCAGCAGTGCCTGTTTATAACTTTTGGCAACACTCCCAAGACTACAAAATCCTTTATTTCAGTTTTCTTTAAGGATATGATGACTTTAAGCATTAGACCAGCAGAATCACAAGAGTTGCACCAGTCATAGGAAGATTACCTGAAGCTTGTGAAAGATGCAAATTAAAGATGGGGGATGAAGTACAAATGATTTCTCTCTCCCTCCACTAGAATTTAAAATTGTTGTTTGTGATCTTATTAACAGTGTACTAGAAAGGGTTGGAGAACATTTAATAGTCTATTATGTTCCACTTTTAATATAATCTTTCTGTCTCACTCACTCTTATGTATAATTTGATAATTAATCCATTCTTGTGTACCTACAATTGAACTTGAAATGGATCATGATCAAAGATTTTGTTTGGTTTTAAATTTAGAATAGACGTATTTCAATTTTATTTGTTTGTTTTTGTTTAACATCTTATGTAGTCATATTTTGCTATATAATTATTTTCTCAGGGTTTAAAATTTAAATGTCAAGGTTGGCAGGGTGTTAAAAAAAATTTTAATTTCTGATTTTTCTATTTTCAAATAATTAACTTCTTCATGTTTAGAGTTAATATTGAAACTATTTTTTTCCTTTTCCTGTCTTTTTTCTCTCCAGACTTTTCATAGCAATTGTTGCAATTATTCTGTTGACCTTATACATTGTTAGAAAATGACCAAATCCTTTTATTCTATGAATAGTCACAAGTTGTTGATATGAAGCATGTCAATCAACATCATTCATTTAATACAGTTTCAATTTTTGAAATACATGTAAATGGTGGCTTGTAGTTTCATATTGACAGTATGTGAACAGGTTCATTTCCTTTCTTTGTTATTAAAAATCCATTTCTTCTTTTTGCTTTACTCAGATATTTTTCTACTCTAACCTTGGAACATGGATGCTGGAATTAGTTTTCACTCTTTCCTCATCACCATTTTCTTCTCTCTCCCACCTTCACTGACTAATTCAGTAATATCTTATTCACTTGCATTCCTTTCCTCTATCTCTCCCCTCCCACCACATAGTGCACATCCACCCACACATTTTATCTCTCACTCTTTTTTTTTTTATTTTTATTATATCTTATGCTGTCTTGTATTGGTGGGGGTGCCTGTATTGCCATGAAAGTCACTGTCTTCTGTTATTGATCTTTGTTTTGTTGATTGATAACAAGAAATTCTAATTATCTAAGACTTATTGCAGTGACCATCCTAGTAATTGGATTGAGATTTCAGTCACTGAACATTTTTTTTTCTATGACTGCTAAGAAACTAGCATTTGTTACTCTGCAATCTTGTATCTTTGATTAAAAGCATTTAACCTTTTTATGTATTTAGGATTCTTTTGTTGTCGAAAGTAAAGTATAAAATCACTTCTCTATATCTTTTAGCTTGTATTATTCTCACTAATTTACTACTTTTTGATTTAGACCATTCTTATACTTGGTTCATTATTTGCTAATATAATTATAAATGTCTGAATAACATGTTTGATAAATATATCAGTAACTTCAATTAATAATATTTACCAAATTTGTGATAAGAACAGTCTTTGACAACAGCAAAAACTTAATTATACATGGCTGTGATATAGGACACAAGAAACACCCTCTTTCAAATAAAGAGGACACAAGAAAATTTAAACTTAGTATTAATAAAATATTCAGAAATTTAGTGGCTTGGTTTTTATGTTCCATGTATTTTTTGATAGCAAGTTTTGAATGTAAATAAACAAGATGAAAAAAACACAATTTAGATATAATAAACATAATCTGTATAGCTTAAAATCAGTCTTTGACTCTCTGTACCAAAAATATACTAGAAATGTTGGCAGTCTGGTGAGAATATTTGTATTGACATTTCATTATAACTTATAAATAAGTGATTCATTACTAATGCTAATTTAGTATTTATCAAGAATTTAGTATCTGCATTGGCTAAAAAAAAAATTCCCTGCACCAGCTGGTTTACAGAAAATGATTTCCTAAAAACTTGTAATTTTTAAGTAATAAAGAACAAAAAAAAAAAGAGATATCAAAGAAAATAGTTTAGAAGTGTGGTGGGTAAGAAAGGTCACATACAGACAGATGATTACTTAGTGCATAACCAGTTATCATTCAGGCTGTGTCATCCATGTCTACTACTCAAACTCATTTGTAGTTTCTAATAGTAAACTCCTGAGAAATGTTAACTTGTATATTTCCCCTTTTTTCTTGAAGTATACACTGTTTTGAGTTAATGAAAAACAAAAATTTAATATCTGATAGTTCCTCCTTCAATCTACACTTTGTTTTGATCTTTCTCATTTTCTAGTGATCGCTACAAAAATGGATCATCCCACATTACTACAATATTATGGATTGCAAAGACATTGGATTTTATGAAATAAATATACTTATGAAGAGATAAATGCTCTCAAATACAGTTTATCTGTTCTCTTAGAATTTGACCCATAACTTCGTTAGGCCAACAGCCTATTGTTTGACTCAGTGTCTGCTGGTGTATTGTGGATGGGGAGAATTAAGCTGATATCAAAAAGAAGAAAAACAATAAAAGCTGTAAATTCAAAGGTTACTTTAATAGAACTGGAAACTGAATTCATGTTAACTGACCTTATTTACCTATGCTTGCTTGGTAAATGACTAATTCATTCATCTATAATATTAAGTTTTCTTGACTCAAATGTTTTGAATTTGAAAATGTCACCTATGTAAGCTCATTGCTGCTTAACTTTATTAATTATATTAAGGTTAAATAATTATTACTAAAAGAAAAAAAACAAACAAATAATAGAATTACCAAATTATAATGTCTAAGTGAATAATTATATTTTATATCAACTATGAGGGTAACTTTAAAAATTTGGCTAGAGATATCAGATCAATTTTGGTGATATGAAAGTATATGGGATCAGAAATAAGTTCATATGAAGTAGAAGTATTTCATTGAATTCTCTCATGTGGGTAAAGAAATACTCTCATTGAAATTAATGAATGTGAGCACAGTTATGTAGCAGTAATGTTTCAACAGTAGCAATAACAATGTATGTGTGACAAGCAAAATATCAGGCAGACCTGCACAGCTGTCAATTCACAAAATGGAGCATTTTGAAAATGCATAGCCAATGGCGGAAAAATGTTTTGTAGTTGAAAAATTGCTCTTTCCAATTATTGTGCTCCCTGTATCTGTAATACTTGGTGGAAATTAATAGGTGTTACTCTGAGAGCACCCCTTGTATAATTAAGAGAATAAAAAGTGAAATGTAAGACCATCTTGCTAGAAATATGAATATTATTTAATGCATCCTACTTGCATTCATGTTGGCTCAATTTAATAAAGGTTTCTGTTAATTCTGTTGGCTATCATTGTACCATAAGTTTACTTACAAATCATGTCTAAAAATAATTAAATAGATTTACTCTTCATAAATTTTTTTCATTTTTCCTTAATTTAAAATCATTGGTTCTACTGTTTTTTTTGTTTTTTTTTGTTTTGTGTTTTGTTTTTTGTTTTTCAAAAGACAATTGGAATCTTTGAATAAGAAGTATAATTCAAATAAATGCTGATTCTTCTCTCTTTCTCTCATTTCTAATTAAAAAGTGATAGGTTTTACATTAATCTTATTGCTAAGCTACTCTTCTGACTCAGCATAAATTGTCCTTGTAAACAACATTCAGTTGTCTCTGTTTGTACAAACATTCACTTTTGTTGGTGGGATTGTTTTTACAAATATTCTTAGTATCATCATACAAGCAGGTTTTCAGGCTCAACTCACCATTTAACTGCTTGTTTTGAGACCTGTTCTCTACAATCAAGTTTTGACCTTCTACTGTCTATTTAAAAAAAAAAAAAAAATTTCTTTAGGCTATATTATGCTTGATTGGGACCTCAATTTACATTCCTCTTGACAGGTCAGTCACTTTGTAGGATCTAAAATGGTTACTTTGCCATGACATGGGTCTTCCCAACACGCAATCATATTCGTTTAAAATCAGCTCGTTTTAAGAAAAAACATTTAAGATGCTTAATGATGTGAAAACTAAAATTTTTATTTTTAAATCCAACTAAATTTACAAATATGTATATACAAAATTGTGTAGTAGTGTCAGAGGATTAAAGACTTGTTGATATTTTAATATTTTGCATTAAAAATAACTTTCAAAAACATTTCATTGACTTTTTATTATTATTTTTGAATATGCTAAGTCTCCAAAGAAAATTCTAATTGATATTACTATCATTATATAGCCATTGCAGATGAACGTAAATCATTTAGCATGGTACATGCTGGACATATAAGCTTGTTATACCTAAATGTCCTTCAGGTTGTATATTAATCATATGATTACTTTCATGTTTGATTTATTAATATTACTTACACTGTTTAACCTCTCAGTAAACTATTTATATAAAATAAACTGAACTTTTTTGTAGCATGTAGGTAACTAAAATACATTTGCTGTATGAAAATATAAATTTCTTTGACTATATTTGTAAAATAGCGAAAATATTTGGATTGTAATGACTCTGAAGATTTACACACACAATGGAATTGATTGCAGTGAGTATACTATATAAAAAAGGGTTATTTACAATAGAGATGCTTTTAAGATGACTTTCAAATCTGTTTATGCCAGCATATCAAGGCCCTTTCTCTTATAAGTGGAACTCCCTTCCGTATACTTGCTTCCCTGATGACTTCAATCTCCAAGAGTTTAAATACAATGTCAATTGCCATCTCTTATCCCCTTGACTCCCATCCTTCTCTTATCTTCTCCCCAACACCCTCTGTATCTTGTTCTTTTCCCTTTTCACTCTACTCTCATGAAACTGTCTTCTCACTAGGATTCCCATCATTCTCTTACCCCCTGTAACTAGTTTCTCTTTCTCTTTGCTCTCTTCTTATGTAGCAACCCTTGCTTGGGTTGAAATGATTATATATATAAAAAAACAAAAAAAGTTAAAGCCACTAATAATTTATAAAGGACATTTAAGATCTAGTGGTTCCTGTACAATTTTTTCTTTTTCTCATCACACTTTTAAATTGGGCAATTGTAAGATACTGTATGGAGTATTTTGGTTAATAAAAAATCACCTACTCAATACCAGGTAGGAAAACTTGTCAGGTATTTAATCAATTACATATAACCATAAATGCCACTATTGGAAATTTAGTCTTCAGTATATATTTTGCATTATGAAAATGGATTCTCTTTAAACTAAAACCAAATTGATTTTGTTCATAGAGAGTAATAGCATTCACTTCTTTAATAAAAATAATTCAATTAGATTTAGGAATAAAAGGGAGTGTTAAATAGTTCTCAACTTGACCCACTTTCTAAAACTTAACCAAATCACCAAACTTTTTTTTTCTTTTTTTTTTTTAAATTTTAGTTTGGCTAAGAACCTTTCAACAATACATGCATATTTTTATTGTAGAAATTGAAAAGAATCTAATATCATTGATCCTCTGTAATTCAACTATTAGAATCTTAACAGATTAAGAAATGTTTCAAATATTGTAGGAGGTATGGTGGAGCAATTGATTGCCAAGTTCTAATTCCAGTTGACTTCATTACATCGACTTATGTGCTAATACCTTTGGGATTGTATGAATCCTTCTTTTTTCTCTCCAACTATGGGTAAATAGCAGGATAGACTGTATAAATAGCAGGATAGACTGGTCACCTTAGGTGGTAACCAGTCTAGGTGAAGAAAAACTCTGAATTCAAAACTGTATGTAACCCTAAAGAGATGATCCCTTGCATTGACTTAACAACTATGGTTGACTAAATATTGCAGTTTTAATTTCTCCTTATTTAAAAATAATCTTATATCATTTTTTTTATCAACTAACTTCTTTGTGTCTTAATTATATTCAAAATGTATAAGGTGTGTGTGACAAATTAGAAATATTTCTTGTTCATGCTTATTGATTCTTTAGTAATGTCTTAGCTTGTTGCATGAAATTGGTAGTTGGTTGACTTTGCAGCTGGGAGTCTTCATTGGTGATAAATGTTATTCTTTCATTGGTGTATTAGCAGCCTATTTTGGTGTCTATTGTCGGTACTTGTGGCCTCTTTCCCTATTCTATATTTGGTAGAAAATGAAAGGCATAGGCATGAGTAGATTCATTCTTCATATATTACTTTTTTATGCTTGTAAATGAACCAAAACAGTTAGCAGCGACTGATATGAATTTGAACAGTTTAGGTTCTAACACCATTAAATTTATTCTATTTTTCTTTAAATGTTAACTAACTCTTGACTTGAAAATTCCCCATACTTTATTTTCTCTCTTTATATATATATATATATATATATATATATATATATATATATATGGCTCATGCCGTGTCAAATCAACAAGGGGTTAGACCATGTCCAACACGGATTTTTTTTCAAATTTGCTACACTTATAGATCTCCATGCAAGGAATTGAATGGCACCTGTTACACATCTCAAGGTCAAGGTGTTTCTGAGATATGACCTCTGACCTTTTTACATAAAAAGTTGAAAAATGTGAATAGTGACCAACTTTAAAAGATGATATCTCAGTTGTTCATGGAACTACAATGTTAATTCATGTATCAATCTAAAGTACTTGGATATATCTACAATTTTATCTGGGGATTTTTTTTTTTTTTACAAAAGCTTTGTCTATCTTATGACAGTATATATATATATATTTTCCAAATTTCATGACTGGCATTCTACTAGAGCTGTAGCTATGACCAGTTTTATAGAACTGGGCAAAATTCAAAATGGCAGAATGTAGTATCTGCTACTTCATATAAAATATTCTTTTGATATTTCACAATATGGTCAAGTTGTATATCTTTGTAAAGCTATTTTAATGCTGATTAATATTCCCATAAGGACCCTGGTCATGAAATCAATAAAAAAAAATTTTCTGGTGATGAAACTGAATTTTCTTCATTTCTTTTCTAATGCAACACAGATTTTGTTATGGAAAAAGTGATATAATAAAGAAAGAATTCTGTAAAGTGTTAAGGTTTAATTAAATTATAGCATAAAAAATATGACCTCAATGGTGAACAAATTTTGGTTGATGTTTGATATTGTATTCTAAATCTACAAAAAAACAAATTTTCATAATTTAAGTAAGTTCTGGTCTTTTATACTATCTAGAATATTCTTTCTACTACTACTATTACTATTCAACTTCAAAACCTTTTTCTCAAACTAATGTATACTGTTCATGCTAAAGGGTAATAAAATTCAGTTTAGGACAAAGTGAAAAAATGTGACCTCCTCATCAGTCTAAATTTGCAATGTATAGAAAAGGTTTACGGAAAATATCACAGGAATGAGCTGATAATAACAGACAATACAAATTGGTCCCTGGTATGAAGATTTGCACATCAGCTGAGTTTTTTGATACTGCTTCAACAACAGATGAACATCAGCCACAATCAGCTCTAGACCAATCTTCAAATATTTTTGTGGACACTGAAACTGATTTACAGCTACTGAATGAGTCACTGTCAATTATTGGTGAATCACCAGTAAAACAATGAAAACTTGAAAAACATACCATTTATAAGAAGAAAAAAAGTAGAAAAAAATACAGGAGCATTATCTGATAGAATCAGTATAATTTCATCAAACATTTCTCATGAGGAATCAACTAGCACAGAACATCAAAACTTTGAAAGAGAAATCATCACCCATTTGAAAAAGAAGTTTATTGCAATTGAAAAGAGATCACAAAAAATTCAAATTCTAACTGTACTTCCAAAAAGCTGGAGTCTAAGTAAGATACAAACAGAATTTGGCACTACAATGTACATGGCGCGACAAGCAAAAAAACTTGTGAATGAGGAAGGAATTTTAGCTTTGCCAAATACATGAAAAACTAGATTCCCACAAGTGACGATTGATAAAGTGAGGCAGTTTTATAAAAGTGAAGAAGTCAGTAGATTGATGCCTGGAAAAAATGATTACAAGATGGTTTTAAAAGATGGGAAACAGGTTCAGGAACAAAAATATCTTGTTCTCTGTAACTTGAAAGAGGCATTTGAATTATTCAAATCAAAGAACCAAGTGAAAATAAGCTTCTCTAAATTCGCTGAGCTTAGACCAAAAGAATGTGTGCTAGCATGTGGTGCTGGGACTCATACTGTCTGCATTTGCACAATCCATCAGAATATGAAGTTGATGATTGCAGGATCTTATCTTGATAAACTGACTGAAGGAGAAAATTATCACTTGACAGATTACCACCAATGCATACTTGCTGTTACATGCAATGAAGCATCAGCAAGTTGCTACTTGGATGACTGCTCAACTTGCAGCAAACTGATGGATGATTTGGTTTTACATATGGAAGAAATCTTTTACAAAAATTCAGTTGATGATTTTGTATACAGTGGTGATCAACTGATTGAACCACTCTACAAACTATCACAATCTACAGAGGAATTCATTGAAACTTTCCATGCAGGCCTTCAAACATTGAAGAAGCATAATTTCATTGCCAAAGCACAATTAAAATTTTTTTCTCATAGAAAAGGTTCTTTGGAGGTTGGTGAAGTCTTAGCAATAGCAGATTTTGCTGAGAATTATTCATTTATTTTGCAAGATGCAGCTCAAGGATTCCACTAGAATAATGATCAAGCTACATTGCATCCATTCATCTGCTACTATAAAAATAGAATTGACCTTGAGCATATTAATTTTGTAATAATATATGAATGTCTCAAGCATGACAGTAGCTATCCATTTGTTTCAAAGAAAGCTTATAGAAAAATTAAAAGAAATTCTTGATTTTGATGTCCAAAAAATGATATATTTCTCTGATGGTACTGTTTCACACTCTAAAAATTTTTTAAAACTTTATAAATTTGTGCAACCATAAATCTGATTTTGGCATTGATGCAGAGTGGCACTTTTTTGCTACTTCTCATGGGAAAGGACCATGTGATGGGTTAGGTGGCACTGTTAAAAGGTTAGCAGCAAAAGCTAGCCTGCAGCAACCCTATAATGAACAAATCATGACACCAAGGCAGCTGTATTTTTATGCAAGAAAAAATATTTCGGGAATACAGTTCTTATATTCCTCAACTGCAGAATGGACGAATGAAGCAAACATCTTAGAAGATAGATTTAGCAATTCCTCCACTATTATAGGAACACAGAAATTACATACTTTCATTCCTGTCTCTCAGAGAGAAGTGGAAGTAAAAACAGTGCCAACGCAAAATAAAGGAAGGATAGTTCCAATCACAAAACTAAACAATATGGAGTTCAAAGACATTAAGAGATTTGTGACAGCACTTCATGATAGGAATTGGTTGTTAGGATGTGATAATGAAGAGCTGAAATTGACATTTTTACAACCAAATGGACCCTCTCCATCTTTCTATTATCCATCACATCCAAATATATCAATTTTGAAATATTCTGATATTCTTAGCTCAGTTGATCTAATAACTGAAACAGGAAGAACTTATAAACTTTCAGAAAAGGAAAAATGCATCAAATATATTAGAAAGAAAGATCTAAATAAATACATTAAAATTCAATATTAGAAAAAAGTTTCAGTGAAACAGATTTTTCATTTTCCATTTTGAAATGTATCCTTATGAACACAGATTGATTTCTTGTGGATAGAGTGTATCATGTCAAAAGTCAAAGAACTTGTTTACCATCAACATCAAATGTCATTTATTCTTTTGATACTATAATGTAATTAAATCTGACAGACTTTTTAGAATTCTTTCTTTATTACATCACTTTTTCTGTATCCAAAATTTGTGTTGTATAAGAAAGTATGGCAAGAATCCTAAAAACAGCTTGGTCTCCAGAAAAAAAAATTTGATTTCACAACCAGAACTTGCATAACACTTAACATGTCAAGAATTTTTTTTTTTTTTTTAGAACATTCATTTTTAAAGTTTTTTCATAAAAAAGTACCCATAAACAACATAAATTCATAAATTGCTTTTTTTTCTTTTTTTTCTTTTTTTTCTTCTTTTTTTTTTTTTTTTTTTTTTGATTTAGAATATCAAACATCAAAATTTGTTCACCATTGAGGTCTCATATTTTTTATGCTATAACTTAATAAAACCTTAACACTTTTTGGAATTCTTTCTTTATTATATCACTTTTTCCATAAAATCTGTGTTGCATTAGAAAAAAAACAAAGAAAATTAAGTTTCATCACTAGAAAAAAATTTTTTTATTGATTTCATGACCATGGTCCTCATGTAAATATTAGTTCTCATTAAAATAGCTTTACAAAGATACACAACTTGACCATATTGTGAAATATCAAAATGTTTTTATATGAAGTAGCAGATACTACATTCCGCCATTTTGAATTTTGCCCAGTTCTATAAAACGGTCATAGCACTAGTTCTAGTGGAATGCCCATCATGAAATTTGGAATATATACTGTCATAAGATAGACAAAGCTTTTGTCAAAATTTAAAAAAAATCAAAATAACATTTTTTTTTTTTTAGATAAGTCAGGTCAAAGATCAAAGGTCAACTTTTTTATTTGAACTCTAAAAAAAAATCCCCAGATAAAATTGTAGATATATCTAAGTACTTTAGAATGATACATGAATGAACTTTGTAGGTCCATAAACAACTGAGATATCATCTTTTAAAGTTGATCACTATTCACATTTTTCAACATTTTTGTAAAAAGGTCAGAGGTCATATCTCAGGAACCCCTTGACCTTGTAACAGGTGCCATTTAATTCCTTTCATAAGTGTAGCAAATTTGAAAAAAAATATCCGTGTCGGACATGGTATTGCCCCCCCCCCCCCAATTTGATTTGACATGGAATGGGCCATATATATATATATATATATATATATATATATATATATCCTCATGACCCAAATCTTCAAGTTCATAGTTACCTAATTCTCATTTTTGATTGAACAATATTGACACACCTACAAGCATATTCTCCAACTACTTCATTTTCTAAATAACCATGAATTCATCTTATATTTTCTAAATAAATCATTTTCATCATTTATTTTAAAATATGGCCTGATGAAGAACAGTATTGTTCTGAAACATGAAAATTTTTGTCTAGTGATATAATGCTTTTATAAACCATTGTAATAAAATTAATATATATATGGTTGGTATGAATTGAAAAGGTACAAAATGTGTTGAAATGAAATAGCTACTTTGTTGTGATGTTATATATATCATTCAAAATTTATAACATATACATAAATAAATTTATTTTTGGGGTAGGGATCTTCCTTTTTCTATTATCAATTTAAACCAAAAGTTTATTTCTTGTTGAGCAACCTCAAAGTTTTTATTCTTTAAATCAACCTCAAATATGCTTATTTATTTTTTTAAGGTATAACATATAAGTTGTTAATTCATTTTACTGATAATATTGCATAGAAAAAATATTTCTCAGAATAAAAGTAAATTAGGACAGTTGCATCTGGATCAATTCTTGTCTTAATTTTTTTTTTTTTTTTTTTAATTTGGAAATGTCACCAGGTGGCTATCAGTTGACAGCTAGTGGTATTTTTTTTTTTTTTTAATTCCCTATCTTTTAAGTGAATAGTACTGCTACTGATGCACAGGGGGCTACATAAAAAGAGCCTGAAGAGAGAGAAACCAGTTACAAGGGGTGTCAGAGAATGGTTAAGAGAAGGACAAGAATACTGGTATAAAGAGAATTGCATGAAAGTAGAGTGAAAAAGGAGAAGAACAAGATACATTAGGTGTTGGGGAAAGAAAAGATGGCAGTTGGTATTGCATTTAAACTCTTGGAAATTGTAGCTATCAGGAAAGAGAATTCCACAGGCAGAAAGTGTGAGAAAAGAAGCTTGTAGAGTAGAAGTGGTAGCTGCATTTGGTTGTTTTGACCATAAAAGAGTAGAACCTTGTTGCCAGTCTGGTTGCTCAAATAAATTCTTGTAGAGGGGGCATCTGGGAGCTAAGCTCATCAGAGCAGAAATTGTGAAAATATTTGTAAAAGAGACAGAGAACCCACATCCTGTTGGTGAGAAAGTGGCCCAAGTCAAGCTGCCTGGTCGGGATCGATTACATTGCAGATTTTCCTCTGGATCCTGTCAAGAACCCAGAGATAAATAGCAGGAGCACCTGATCAGATATGACAACAGTATTCAATGCATAGGTGGATGGTTGATTTGTATATGTGTGATATGGATTTAGGCAAGTAAAACTTAACTTCCTGGCTCAAAACAGTGACCCAACCTTTCTAGAAGTAGGATAAGCTATTGATTCTATGTAGTTGTTCCACTTGAGTTTGGCAGAGAGGATGAGGCTGAAGAGGCATGGTGTATCACTTTTGGGGAGACTAACTTGATCTCTGCTCTGGAGGCGTCTATGGTGTTTAACGGATAGTAGCTTCGTTTTTGAAGCATTAAAACTTTTACTCCAATCCACCACAGATTAGAGGTTCTCCTCAAGATCAGCAGCAAGATTATCTTTGTCCGCCTTGGCAGATTTCTGACTGAGGTGGAAGTAAATGATGGTGTGGTTAGCGTAAATGCCTACTTGGGATTTGATCACATCATGGAGATTGTTGATGAAGATTAGAAAGACTGTCGAACTTAAGATAGAGCCATGAGGGGCACCCACGTTCATGTGATAGAATCTGGAAGCACACCTGTTCAAGACAACCTTCATTATGCAGTTTGATAGGAATGATTAGATCAAATCAAGCAAATGCCCACTGATACCGTAGCCTTGTATCTTGTGCAGATGGCCAGCATGCCAGACTCTACCAAATGCTTTGGAGATATCCAGGACAACAGCTCGAGCTTCACTGTGCTTATCAAGGGCCTGGTAGTTAGTATATCAGTGGTAGACCTGGCAAAGCAGAAGCCATACTGTTTGTCAGAGAATAGTTTATGGGCAGTGAGATGTTAAACTATTTCAGCATTGATGATAGCCTTGAACACTTTGCCAAAAATCAGTAGGAGGCTGATAGGGCAATAATTAGAGGAGTCTGAGGGTTTTCCAGAGACCTTTGTGGTGCAGTGGATATTGGCTTGAAACGAGGAATAGGGGAGCCGAGTTCGAATTCTAGTTGAATTCATTGCATTCACTTACGTGCAAATACCCTTGGGAAAGGTATTAATCCTTCTCTTCCTTCCAGTTATGGGTTAAATAACAGGACAGATTGGGTTTTATAGCCTTGGCTGGCAACCAGTCTACCACAGAAAGCAATGGCAACCTACTGCAGGATAATCTTCTGCCCAGTCAGTCATGATCGCCTAAGCGTGTTTCACATATGACACTTAACTGACTGACCCCAGAAGAGAACTTCTAGCAGGCAGGAAAACAGAAAGCACAGAGGTAGTAATTAAAGTTTGGAGAGAATGTAGGAGAGTTCAGGGGCACATTTCTTCAAGACAATGACTGGGATTCCATCATCTCCATTCATCTTATAAGAGTCAAGCTTCTGTACTGCTTTCTTTCTTTAATATCTGTAAACTGCTATGACTTATGTTGCATTTGTCATATGCATTTTTTTTTTTTTGTCCTCTTAGGCTGCTTGCCACATGGCTATTAAACTTTTCTAAAATAAGTTATTTTGTGACTGTAAGGGTCATTGCCTACATCAAAATTGCAATGTTCATCCATGTAAATACATTAGGATGCATAATCTTAGATATTTCTGAAAAAGTCTTATATCATTCATGTCATGTTAATAAAAATGTTTTTATTCAGGGTACTCAGACACATGAAAGAATTCAAGATTTGACATATAAAAAAAACAGTTGATCTTTGAGATCATTTTTTACCTTATTTCTATGACTCTCAAAAGTTGCAAGTTCAAATCCTATAAGAAGCTTATTTCAAATCCATGCTGCTCATTTAATGACCAGAGACTCTCGGAAATTGTAATAAAAAGTAACAGAAATAGTATGAAAAATTATTCCAAAAATATAACCATGTTTCAAGAGACTTGTATATACATTTCAGAAGGGTTTTATAATGTTCAGATTATTTAATAAATCATATATTTACTTAAAATTGTATTTGAACCTAAGTAAGTTTTTGAACAAATGTTATTGCTACTAATTTTTTTTACTGTTATTGGATAAGTATAAGAAATTAGCTTAATTATTTTGCTTGTAATTTAAGTTTTCAAATTTAAATTAAGAACTATTGGTAATTTGATTAAAGCTGAATTATACTTTAATGGGCAGCATGTTATCTGTTGATATTTTCCAAAACTCTGTAAATAATGTTTCATATATGAATTTTCTTTTGTAATAATATCCATCAGTATGTTCTAATAGGTTTCTTTCACATGGTTCATTAAGATCTTTAATAACTAGTAAAATTTAGTCAACAATCTTAATTGTTCTTCAGCAAATTTTTGATGTATATTTTGTTCTATTTTTTTTAGAAAACAAGATATAAAATAGGACATGCAAATAAAGTAAAAAAACATCTCTAAGCAAAACAAAACCATTTTTATTTTCAAAGTTATCTTGTGACATTGCTACAATTTCTACCATTTAAAATTTTTTATCACTATAAAATATGTCAGAATATTTAGAATGAGTATCTCCCAACCCTTCTCTCAAAGTCTTTTTTTTCTGTTAGATATTGTAGTTCATTAATGGTTTTTACCATGATTCTGATTAATTCGATCAATTTTCTATTATCCTAAACAGTTTGGTGTAATTTTGTCTTGATAGCTGTATCTGTCTATTTCCTTTCTGTTCTTGGAAGTCATCTTTACCTTAAATTTATATTAAATTTTAAAGTCACTGAAAATTAAACTCTTTCTTTGTCAAAGTGAAATTCCCAAAGGTTCAAACTAAGCATCAATGATTTTATAACATATAATTATAAAATCATTTACCCAGTTGTCATCTTGGTCTATGCTCAACAGTTAATGCAACAAAGTACTTTTTATATTTTTCTTCTGCAACTTATTTCTTAAACTTATAAATTGTCTGCTGTGTTGTTCATGTGCAATACTGTTGGGAATATACTTTTGCTATTGTGGCTAATATCAAGTTTTGTAGTTTTTTGGGTCATCTATACTTCATCTATTATAAGATGCTTGTATTTTTAAACCGGCTTTCATCTCATGAGCAAGAAAAGTTGACAGTTCAAATGAGTGCTGATAAGTAGCACACACATTGTAAATATTTTTCTGTGTATTTTAAGTAAAAAAAAGTAATATTTAAAAAATTCAGTTCAAGCCATTATTAAATGTTATACTATATTTACATAATGGCTACTTTATTCTCAGATTTATTATTGCAGTTTAAATTTTGACACAAATGAATCATGGCATAAAATCAAAAACAATTTTGAATGCTAAAAATTACCATTACAAATGGTTAGAAATCTGCTTTAACATGCAAAAGTAATTTTATGCTTTTAAAAAAAATTTGGATATGTTATTTGATATTTATCTATTTCAGATGAGTAACCTGGAAATGTTACTGTTTTGTGGGTATATGTTGTTTATATATATATATATATATATATATATATATATATACACACACACACACACACACACAGTGTATTTGGTTTACACTTCTAGAAACAAACAAAAACATACTGAGATATTTTGTGGTACAATATTCTTTTATATATCATCCCCCTTCAGGACATGGGCTTATCATGGCTGTCTACAACTTTCTTTTATTGCACAAAGTAACTTTTGCTTTTTTACCATAGTTCTTTATCTTTATACTGCCATCTTTTAACTCAAATTTATCAAATAGCTGATTTGTTTTCCACTGCTTTTCTTGTTTTCAATATGTTGTGTCAATGTTAAATTTTCCAAACCTTCTTTCTTCATTATGGACTGCATAAATTTCAGCTCTCTCTTTCAGATTGTGAGCAGCAGTTTCTTTATTGTTGTTCCTATTCTTCTTAAACATTCCTTGTTATTCACAGGTTTAATAATTGCTATCCTTTGTCACTTTAGTTCTCTTTATACATGAAGCGATTGTCCAATATTTAATGCCACATAGAAGATTAAATATTATATAGCAGTTCAGCACACTTTCATCATTTATAAATAAATTTTCCTAACTATCAGTGGTTTGCTTAGTTTCTGGAAGGCATCTTAGTACTTTTGTATCACTTTTTCCTTTGTTTGTGACGCTACCCAGATAAGTTTTGCACTTGCTTTTAACATCCTCAATATATATTTTATTACTTTTGCTGGCAACCTTACTTTCTGTTTTCGTATAGTTAATGATTAGTCCTTTATTCTCTACTACCTTTTATAAGTATTCTTTCGGATTTCTTTTTGAGTTTCATCAACACTGTATTATCTGCACACTTTGTTGCTAAGCTTGTTTGCCAGTAGTAAATCCTAGTATTCTACTTAGGGTTGTCATGTTTTTCAGGTTAAATAAACCTCATGAGAAAATGTATCTTTGTCTGCATCTATCTTTGTGTAGTGACTGAATTCATTCTCTATCTTCATGCAATCTGTTTTTCCCCAGAAGAGCTTATAGATTGCTTGAATATCTCCTATGTAAATCAAGCTTTTCTAAGATTTCAAATACATCTTCTACCCTATCAAATGCTTTTTTGATACATTTTTCTGCAATTGTATTGATTGTTCTGATAGCTATTCTAATCTTAATAGTATTTCTTGTTCCTGTGCTTTTAACATCATTTTTTGTCCTATTTCCAGTCTAATTTTGCTACAAGTGTTTAGTTATGTTTCATCATACTGAGTGTCCAATAGAGTTTGCATTTGTTTGAACTTGGTTTTCTTTAGCATCATTATGTAAATGAGGTCTTTTGTCATATATTTCATTTATTTTGATAACCTTTTCAATCCCAAAATAATTTTAAGGTTATCAGCATCTCAATTACAACTTTATCTGGTCCTGCCATTTTGTTCTTTTTCATTTTCACTAATGTTGTGTGAAATATTTAATTCTCATTGCACAAATTGAACATTTACATGTGCCTGATGGCACCCAGCATAATGAAAATTTATCAGCTTTTCAAATATTAAAATGATTCCCAAAGCTTTGAATCTTGCTAATTTTTTGTTCAGTGCCTGGTGCAATTTGAGTTTGATAATTAAATGCTCTTAATCAGTCTGTATGCTTGTGAATGTAATTTCTGATTTTGTATATCAGGTTACCTCTTTGTGTTTATATATAAGACCAATTAGGTGCCACAATTCCTAGAATTAAATTATTATTCAATAAGCTTTTAACCAAACACTGGCTTCACTTACAGATCTTAGTTATTTTTAAGAGGGATATGTAGTACTTTTTTTTTTTTTAAATTTGTTTTATTTTTAAATGTTATTCGTATATAAATTCAAACAAGTGACGCAGCTACATTAATTAATGCAAAATTCTATTCATTTCTTTGCACAGGTGAGTTCACTGTTTAAACTACTGCTTAATATTTGATCTTGAATACAGTAGGAAAATGGTAATATCAATGTAAGAGTATTTACTAAGTTTCACTTGGGGAAGCACAATTCCACAAATGTGACGTACTTAGGATAAAAATCATTACTTCGTGTCTAGCATATGGACTATCACTCCATAATGTGGTGTTCCAAATGTTCTTGGATATTGTTCCAAATTAATTTTGAATGCATATACTTCAAGTTACACTTCTAGAAAATTAGTAATAACTGAATTTAAATGAAATGTATTAGGATCCATTATAAATTATTTTCAAGGTAGGTGATATGGTTGTATTTTCTTAACTTTCATATATTGTAGTTTAGTACTTTGCCACTTTTGTTTAGAAAATTTTGTCAGATCTTGAAGCTTCAAAATTTATTAGTAATTAAAATATCTCTGGATTTGGATAGTCAGATATTTGTAAAGGTTTCTACTTAAACTATTTGAATTGTAAACACTACTGAAATTTTTAAATGATTCCATTGGGGAGGAAAATAAATTGAAAAATGTCAAAACCGTAACAATTTAGATAATTTGCAAACTTTGTACTGAAATGAATATAATGTTATTGTAATTCTAAATTGAATTTTTATAATAAAAGTAACTTAGGAGGTATCTTTTATGTCCTTTCAAAACTTGTGATCATGGTTGTCCACAATTTTTTCTTTTGTTGTTCTAAGTAACTTTTGATTGTTTTGTTTGTCTTTGTTTCGCTATCTGTTCACACACTCATTGAGTATTTTCCCCTCTGCCTCTCTTGCCTTAAATATATCCTGTGAATGTTAATGCTCTAGACTTTTCTTTATTATGTGTCTCAGAAAGTTCGGCTGTCTCTGGTTGTAAATATCAGTTTCCTTGTGTTTTCTATTTTTCTTAAAAACCTCTTCATTGCTCATATATTCTATCCATGATATTATTTTCATTCACTGGTAAAACTACACCCCTGTATATATCTTTTCATGTGAGTTTTCCCGCATTCACTATCCTATTGAAAATTAGATATTATATAACAGTTCAGCACTCTTTACTATATTTCTGAAAACAGTTTCCTATTTCTTAATACTTTACTTAGTTGCTGTGTCCCATTCTCTTTTCTCTATTATGACACTGCATCAATATTTGTTTTGTGCGTGCTTGATTTTTAGCATCTTCAATACATTGCTCACAAAATGCATGGCTGTCACTTGCTGACAACCATGCATTTTGTCTTCTTACAGTTAAGTTAGTCCTTTCTTCTCATTTTATAAGTTGTTTTCTTCTTGAGTGTTCCATCAACTCAAAGATGTGTGCATATCTTATGATTAATTAAGATTATGCCTCAATAAAACAATGATTGGTATTTTCATTATTAGGATCATCTTGTAGAGTTCAAATAAATCTGGTAAGAAAATACATCCCTTTTTTCTTTCTCCTGTTTATATTTTTTGTGTATTGACTGAAATCCTCTATCCACACACACAGACTTCTAATAGAGGTTATTTCCTCATTTAAATCAAACTTTTTAGTATTTCATATAGTTCCTTGTAGCATACCCTATCAATTTTTTTTGTAATCTATCAAAATTAGATTTGGGTTTTTTTTCTGCAATTGTATTGCCTGCTCAGATAATAAAAATATCATTTCTTGTTCCAGTGTATTGAACAGTCATGTTTTTGCCTAATTTTTAATCTAATTCTACTACAGGTTCTATTCATTGAAATTGTAAATAAGTTACATAATTCATAAAATTGCCTTATAAGGTTTGTATTCCTTTCCATTTCTGTGTGTGTTTTTGTTTTTTGTGTTGCTATTAAGATAGATCTGATTATCTGCTATTTTGCTGCTGCCGTTTATTTCTTTTATGACTTACATAACTTTATTGATCTTAAAATCATATCAGGCTGTCAACATCTATATTACGATCTCATCTGATTTTGCCACTTTTTTTTTTCATTTTGTCCACTGCCCATTTTACCGAAATGTTAATACTACAGGCCCTGTGTTTTTTATGTATTGTAAGTTTTACTTCTATGTTGTGGGAGACTTCACAGATGTATTTGTTCCATCTTTATAGAATCTTTTTTTATTATGAATGTTCCCATGTTAGACTTTATGCATCTTATTGATGGACATTTTCTGTCTTCCTCTTATTGTTAATCTTTTTATGCATACCTGTCTGCCATGTCTATGTTCCATAGTTTTTTTTTCTGTCTACACACTTATTTTTTTAATCAGTTTATTGTTTAGTGTTTCCTTAGAATTCAGTAAATGTTTATACAACAAATACAAACATATTTAGTATTTCTGTCCTGGTAAGTGTTGAAAACTCTCAAGACTCTTTAAAGACTTTGAAACACATTTCTTTTTCTACCTTACAAATAGCAATTTGTCTTTTTCTACTCATTGAGCAAGTTCAACAAACCTCCTTTTGTTTATAGTAGACTCGGGTAATAAATTTATTTCTTTCAGCTATTTTCTCTTTTGACATCTTTTCAGTATATTTTGATAAACATAAAGCTTTTTCTTCCTGAAAGTCACTTGAAAATCTTTCTATTAAGCTATGCACTGAATTTAATTTTATTTTTATTTTGTATTTTTAAGAACTGTTGTTGATGTTTTGAATTTAATGTACATTTTTGAAATTTGGAGTTGCTGCTATTCTCAAATTGGTATGTTGTTTTCCAGTTCATAAATAACAAAAATATATATCTATTATTAAATAAAATCTAATGTCAGTTAGGCAAAAACCTTTATTGAAAATAGTGTGTGAATTGATTCAGCCTTGTAACTTTTTATCTACATTTTACCCTTGTTAATAAAAAGCTAATCTTTTTACCTAAGTCATGTCATCAAACTAAATAAAGGAAAAGGAGTGGTAAAATAATTGGAGTTATTCATAGTCGTCTTTGCTTTTGGATAAAGAATTTCCATTGTTTTCAGCCACATTGGATTGAAAAGTGTTAATTAGCACTGTTGTTATAGTTGTTAACTAAAAGCTCATCTTAGAGCAAACTTCATTTCTCTTGACTAATTTTGCCTCTTCTATTTTATTCTCTCAAGCCCATTGAAGTCTTTAAAATCTTAGAATTTTAAAATTGTAAATATATTGATGATTGTGCAAGTTCTAATGTGCAAGAAAGTTTTTTTTTTTTTTTTTTTTTTTTTTCTTTAATTTAAAATAAGACTTTATATTTCAGGGCATTTTAATGCCTTGACGAAAATTTCATACAAAGATTTTGAGAGGAAACTATATGAAATTTCAGATTAATTTTTCTATCAATCACACATTACTCTTATGAAAGACTAGCAGTATAGCCCGGCATTGCTTGGGTGTAATGAAAGCTTTAAAACTAATCCATGGTCCTGGAGCTCAGACTCTTTGGACGTTGGCACGAAAGACTAAAAAGCAATAGTTGTTTCCAGTTAAAGCGAAACCGTAGACTGAAAGAAAAATGAATGGATGTAAGTCAAATCTTGATTTCCTGGTATCGATATCAAATAAGTTTTTTTTTGTCGTAAACTGAATTTGAAGGCTAAATAAGTCCTCTGAGTAAATGGTATCATGGCTGAGACTAAGAACTACAATTATACCTACTTAGAGCCAAACCTGAAGCAAAAACTAAAATAAAAGGGCTGAAAAAAATACAGACATACAGGCAGATAAACAGACACACACACACACAAACATCTTGCTATATATATATATATAATCGATTTTCTGCTCTATTGTAAGAACTGCAACTTTGAAACTTCTGAATATTATTTCTTATGTCTTTATGAGTGTATCAAATTTGATTAAAAATCGGACCACTCCTTCTATAACCCAATTTTTTTTATTTTCAATATTTATCGGGGGTACCTCGACACAAAACCTAGCTAAGAACACTCGCGGATGCTTGTAGTACAGCTGTGTAAATTTTCAAGAAAATTGGTTCAACCGTTTCGGAGTCTATAGGTAATGGATACACACACACACACGCACACACACACACACACAAAGTTCCATTTATAAATAAGTTTACATATTTGTTTAAAACCTAATCATTTTAAGTCATTCAAAATTATTTATTCTTATTAGCTTTATTATTTTAAGTCATTCAAAATGATTCATTCTTGTAGCTATAAATAAGTTTGTTTTTTGTTTGTTTGTTTTTTTCTTTTTCTTTTTTTTCCTTGCAGATTCTAGGACTTAAAAAGATTGACTCTTGTGTTGCATTTTAAATAAAATTTATGATTAGATATTTCTAATTATAAGGTAAAACATAGTGCAAATTAAAAGGTAAAAATGAGTAAAATCTTTTTAAATCGGTCTTAATCAATATTCTTTTATTCACTTTTGTCTTTAGAAATTGTATATATGATTTAATTATGAGAATTTGCTTGACTACAAGTTACTTCTGCAAATGATTGTCATGACATCAGTGTTTTTAATTTAACTAGAAATTGCTTTAAGATTAACTTCTCATTCAATATGGACTGGTAAAGATTGAAACAAGAAAGCAGTATACATTGAATTATTACTTCTATTTTAATATAAGTATAATTATTGTTCACCACTTCTCAATTTATGAGATCTAAAAAAAAACGTTTTTACACATACTTGAATGGAAAACAGATTTATACATCATTATTATTAAGCATTTGCTGCTTCATTGCCCTTTATAAAGATTAACTGTATATTTTTATTAAATGTTTAAGTGCATAATTTGGATTAAAACAGTTAAGCTTTATTCATCTTTTAGTAAAAAAAAAAAAAAAAAAAGCCACATATGAATTCAATTTAGTGTATAATTATAGTTTGTCATATCTGAAGAGTTTACTAATTACATTTTTTAAATACTTATAACTCTTTTTTGACTGATTTATTTTTGAGAAAATTAATGTCTAATGTTGATTTAACATGAAAAATACTTGCATTTTTATAAAATATTTTAATCTGTTTTAATGTAGAGAATGTCATTGAAACCTTTGTATAATGCGATCCCTTCTCGTTTACTAAAGTATCCACTTAGCTGCTCCAGTAGTGTAAGATTGTTAATCATTTGGTGTACAATTTGAGATTGTGTTTACAATTCTTAAACATTTTCTATTGAAAAAACAATTAGTAACAGTGAAAAATGCACTTGATATGTTCAATAAAATTGTTGAATCTGTTCAAGCAATGAAGAAAAAATAATTCTTCAAAAAGTATCACAGATTTGTATCTTTCATGTAGTATAGTGTATTGTACTAAAATTTCTCTCTCATTTTTTATTGATTAGATTTCTTGTCAGATAATTGAAGTTTTCTTTTTTCATAACTACATGTGTAACTAAGATAAAAATGGTCATTCTACTCGGAATGTTGATCTGTGTAAAATTGGTTTCTCACTTGTCTCTTCTTAAATTAGTCAAATAGTTCAGTATAAGCAAAAGGCTAAAATGCATGGTTTTCTATGATCTTTGACATTTCAAGTTTTGAAACTTGAATATTTAAGGTGTCTGTTATGAAAATCTTAACTACTTTACAGCAAAGTCTGTAAACATTCTCTCACACTTATTACCTGCATCTCTATTAGCTTTAAATAATAATGTAAACAATTGGCTAAAAACTGATTAGAAGTAACTGTGAATCAGTTTAAATTTATAAACTACTACTTCTATAACAGCATTCCTTGTTCAGTAAACTGCTTGATTGCTAATTCAGTATTTAGCTAGTGCTTGTATATTGGGTTGAATAATTTATTTGATACAGTTGGTGAACTTGCTATCATTTGAATTTCAAAATTAGCTCAGAATATTTTTTTCTTAACATTATTTTATTGGTCTAGTCATACATCTCAGAATTAGTAAATTGTTCCTCTAATTTTTTAACATAGTTTAATCAACATTTGTTTACCATAAATTTTTTAAAGTAATTTTATAATCTGGCATATTTTAATTTCTCTAGATTGAGAACTTTCCTAGTGATTTGTGTCACAAGAATTAAAATATCTACAGCATTATGTTGTTCTCCTGTGATTATTAGAAAATAATATTTAGATGTTTGATAATTTTTCCATATTAACTATCTTAAATTTATAAAAAAATAATTTAAAAAATCAACTTGTGAACTTTTGTATATAATACAGAATAATCTTAACTTTCACTTCAGTCTTTTCAGGATAATTAATTGAAGGTTTAGATTGTTTTATTATTAAAATACCCTTTTTTCTTTTCTTTTTTTTTTTTAACTATATATAAACACACATACTTCAAAAGTAGGTATTCAGTAAGTATTGATATTTGTGCATGTTTTTGTTTTTCATTACTGTATACCTGCTTTAAAACTTTATTGCCTCTTTGTCTTTTTTTTTTTTTTTTTTTTTCTGGGATAAAATCAGTTTTATTTCGAGAGTAAATGTTTAAAAATCTAACTTATTTGACTATATTTAATGAAAAATGCTAAATTTATATGTGGATATTTGAGTATGCATAAACATGCAGGTTGTCTTCGTTGCTGACAAGAGGTTTTTGAAAAACTCTCACTGTGATTCGTCTCTTCTACTTTCAGATTTTAATATTGAAGTAAATACTTTTTGTCTCTATTTTTAGTTGAAATTCTGTATCTTTGTGCTTATTAGTGAAATATGTAAATAAGCATTTAAGATTTATTTTAAAGCTGTTTTTTAAACTCATTAACTAAATCTAATTGTTGAAACTTCAGCAAAATTTAACATAACAACACTTAAAATACTCATAAATTTACCATAGTCATATTAAATGACAAAAAAACTGTTAGGAATAACATGGTTTAAATACATCTAATGTAGGTAGTAACATGAATTTAGAAAAAAAAATTAAATCTAACATTTCTTAGATTTTATGTGAACATTTCACTAAATAAAGGTGTATTGTGGAACCTTCGTATTTTAATTCTTTGGGAATGTCCTCTTCCTCTGAGGACTATAAATGAGCTGAATTTCCGTTTTCATGATGTGAGTTTGTTTCACATAAGTGTTACTTAGTAAATCACAAATTTTACTTGACTCGCCAGAACTGTTTAGCTTTTCTTTGACAATGCTCACTACACACACATACACCTTTTTTTTTCTCTTTCATTTTCTCTTAAGTATTTTGTATGTAACCTTGGTTTGGTAAGATTTTAAAAAGATTTGAAGTCGGCTCTAAAAACAAAAACCAATATAATAATAAAAAAAAAAGCCAACTCTCAATAATATCAATTGTGGAAACCAACCTCAATGTGCTGATCGTGTTTGGAAATAAAAAAATAAATAAATAAATAAAACATATTCAGCTAAAAAAGCATCTTTCATAATCTAATATATTAATTGAAAGTGCTCGGATCCATAGAATATTTGGATGGTTTTTACTGTTCAGAAAAGAAAATACTTCTACAAGCAAAAGCTAATAAAAGCTTAATCACAGTTGCTTTGTCAGTTGTCTTCAATGAAACATGAATTGCTGCCCAAATATACAATTTTATGTCAAACCACATAATGAGACAAGTGATTCAATATTTTATTAACATGGTTGTTCTCCAATAATTTCCTGGCTAAGCAAAGGAAGTCTTAAGTATATTAATAGTCATCTGACCGTTATATATTTGTCTGTGGCTAGTATACACAGCTTCTTTAATGCTCTTTATCGAATCCTTAGATATCTCAGAGTAGTGTGATCCCTTCTCTTCTCACATATGGTCAGCCATACCAGATTTCTTGACATCTTTTCTATCAATATATCTGGCACTGTTTCCATCTCCCTCTCTTCTCTCTCACATATCTATCTCTCATAGATAGTTCAAATAATTGTTGAATTTATCACTTCTCTCCAAATTTCAGGATGGTTGAGCATGTGGTGTTCTACCAGAAAGAGCAATAACCTGAACCTTTTTTCAAAATGATAGAATGTGTTTTTCAATGAATTCATTTGAATAAATTTTGAATTGAGAATGGATATCATCAAAATTGACATTTTAATAAATGTCTTCTATGAATTAAATATTTTTAGTTTAACATTTGTATGTGAATAAGGCCATTATACATGAAAACATGACTTTTTTTTTTTTTAAATAAATGGCTTGTGTGATGTAAGATAATCAAAAGAAGTAAAATTTAACCAGCACAAGATTTACTTTGGTTATGATGTAACAATGAATTGTAATAGTTGCTGATTTTGTTTATTCAAATTCAAAAGTAATTTACTTGATTTTTTTTTTTTTTAAGCTTCCAGTTTTATATTAATAAACTTGTGAGAGAAACAAAACCCAATAAATACAAGTTGTAATACTAAAATAATTTGGAGTTTGTTTTTCATGAATCGCAGATTTTTATAACAAACTTGCCACTTGTGAAAGTAGTAAGTAGCCTGGTACTATTTTTTCCTCTCCCTATCTCATATTATTGTGTGTTTCTTTAGTTTTAATTTTCCTGTAAAGATACAAAACAAGCAAGAATTCTGAACTTGGAAAATAATAGCATTCAAAAGGGATGGGGAGCTGTTTTAATTCTTTATACTCACTAGATATTTTTATATCATTAAAAATATTAAAACATTTAAGCTTATTGAATTTCTGAATTTTTTTTTTAGTTTCATGTTTAAATGAATATTTCACTTCTGATACTTAAATTCTAGGTTTCATGTAAGAAATCTAATTTGATTAGTGAATTCTATAATTTTCTTTATTTTATATTTAACTTGTACATTTTAATGAAAACAAAATATAAAATTAACATGAATGATATGATTTAATTTCAGGTTATATATGAAGTTGTTCTTGTATACATTAGAATAATTATTTGAATGCTATATCCATTAGATTTTGTATTGTATTTGTTTTTTGTTAATCTTTTTTTTATATAAGCGTTTCACCCCGAGCAAGGCATGTCACTGCCACTACTGTGCAGGGGGCTACGTAGAGTGGAGAAAGGCTGATTAAATATAGGAAATAACAGAGGGTGGGTGATAGGCGGGTACTGAGTTCTTGGTTTAATTTTAAAACCCAGAAGAGAAAATGTCTTCCTACGTAAATAACTCGATAGTTTGATTGTTTTTAAAACCAGTGTCAGCTCTAAGCTGTACTTTGCTTACAACTTCTTTGAAGGTAAAGCTCTTTAAACATTTTGATTAGATCTTCCCTGTCTGTATCTTTTTATTTTTTTTTAATGTATAAGCAGCTTTATCTCTATTTATACAAGTTGAAATTATTATAGAGACATTATGTAATTGTTACTATCCTCTTTCACGCCACTCAAAAATATTCTTTACTTACCTTTTAAATATGTCACTAGGTTCTTTCATAGATTATCTACTAAACTAAATGTAACAGCCAGTATCTCTTTATAAAAAATCTGCTTGAAATTATAATAAATTTAAGGTTTCAGTGTTTTCATTCTTGAATCTAGGCCATTCTTACTTTATCTTTTGCCATTCACAACATTTTCACAGTAATTATTGTTTTTATTTGAGAAAAAAACATTTGAATACTTATATTTTCTTTGTATTCAAAACAATTTTGAACAGACTAATCTTTTGGCAATATTTAATTAAATATGGGAAGTTATGTTTACAGAGGTAGTTTCTGTATACATTTTCTGAAAATATAAAAAAAAAAATTTCAGAGCAACTCCTCAGTAAAATCATTTGAGTCTATTTAACATATTGTAATCTTTGTTTCTGTAATGAAATTACTGTAGTCTTTGTCTTCATCTTCTTCTCTGTGGTCTAGTCTTCTTTTTCTTCTGCTCAGTCAAATATCACAGTCAACACCGAAATGAACATGTGTGAGTTTCGCAAAACTGACAACTCCCCTTTTCCCTGCAAACTCTCAGCTTTTATGCCAGCGAGGCATAGCTTATGCAAAGGAATACGGCCTCACTCTTAGTCTTGGTGCTCACACACTGCCATTTTTGTGTCTCCTGCCATGTGTGCCTCATTTACTCATTGACAAGGTCGCATTGGTAATCTCTGGTGTTTGCTTCATTTTAGGGTGGTTCTGTGGTTTCTCCATTTTGTGCTGTTTGTCGGCTAGGCAGTGTGATATACCCAGTGTCGTCTGAAGTCTCATCATCCGCTCCGCCAGACGGGATGACATTTGTTCAGGGTCATACGTCCTTTATATGGCCCGGGATGCCGTTGACGACAACGGATTGCAGGCTGATCATCTCTGTCACTGTTTCTTCTTGGAATCTGGAAGTGCATTGATAATGGCGTGTTTTGACCCCGACAGGGTCTCCCAAACAGTATCTGTTGGGGGGGCTGTGACATTGGTACTGGGTCGATATTCCTTATCCGGACCTCCTATCTGTAGATTCCGTTGGTAGGTGCAGTCAACGATGATGTATGATCTTTGGGCGCTACGTTGTACCAATATACCACTTCTTGAACAGAGCATCCCGTCCTGGCTGCAATCCATTTAACACTGGGTTGGCATGTCTGCGATGTCATTGCCGGCTGGCACATCGAAATGGCAGGCGCACTCCCCAGCTGGCTGCAATCTCCTTGAACTCACTGCTGGAGAACGGCCGCCAGATGGTAAAATGTGTTAAACTGCAATCAGTAATCATCAGGAAGTGTTTGCCGTTGTAGTGGGTTATATCAATCCCCAGTCTTTGCCAATTATCTTTTACCGCTAATCCCCCTTTTGTTTAATGAACTGGGGTCAAATCAATTGTCTGACACTTTTCACATGCCCTGATAGCCGACCTCACATATGCTTTGGTAACCGCTTGGCAAAGACCACCAATCGAATGCCTGAGTGTACACTACCTTTATGTATTTCCATAATCTAACTACTTGTCATTTCATCACTCCTCACAGCACAAACCAGAGGTATGGACTCAGTTGCGGATTTCATCCTCTCAAGCCACCTTTGCAGTATCCAGGTCATGGGGTCTGCTAAGTTCTGGCTTGATGGGATCAGAGTAACATCTATGGGCAACCCATATTCTTCTACCAGCAACTTTATTGTTTCCAATCATTGTCTGTGCAACATCTCACTAGTGGCCTTTGTACGTACTCAGGTCTTTTCCGGTGAGTGTATTCACTAGCCAGTGATACACGTTCACTGAGTCTGTCTTTAAATACATTACTTTGCACTGCCAGATTGATGTCTTTCAGTACTGCATCAAGTTCGGCGAAATTAATGTGCTTGGCATCCTTCACAGATCGCAGCCAACATGCAACCTCGAACACATCATCACAGGAGTACACCGGTCACTAGGGAACTTGCATCTATTCATACATTGACGTCTTGTCCATTCACACACTATAGGTCCTGCGAAGAATCACTGCTTCACCCTGGTTATTGTTTCTTGGATCATTTGTCACAGTGGGACATCCTCTGTGGTCTCACCTCATCCTCAGGTTACGGCGTTGACCCTTCACTTTATAACTCCCGTTGCTGCTTGGAGCCACCCATACACTGGCAGATGTCCAATCAGCTTCCCACATAGAGAGAAAACAGCACAACGGGTTATAACTTCTGAGGTATCTGGAATCGCACTCCCAGGCTTCCACCAGACTTCAAATCCAAGCACCCGAGCACCATCTTCAAGTTGCTCTGGATCCTTGCTTTCTCACCCAAACCAGAAAAAATGCTGTCTTACCCACTCCACAGACGCCACGCTGTTGTTGATGTACACATCGTCTATGTATGCCGACGTCACCTGTTGGACAGTCACATCTTTGGATAGAACATTGCCATTCGCGGGATCAAGCCTCGTGGAGGACCAAGCTCTTTTTCCGGGTATGGTATCAGCCATCCGTTATGAATCCAAGTCTGCAACTCGCAATTATACTCCTTCCGTATGTGTTTTGGCACAGTGTATTCAAGCATCTGATCAACTGATCTGGCAGCAGCTCACCCGACCACTTCCATGTCACTGTCCATGTTTTCTTAGTGAGGTCGAATTTCACATCAAGTCAGGTTTTTCTATTTTTACTGTGACAACAGCGCCAACACTGGAAACTTTTTTTGGTTTTTTTGGAAAACTGGCTTCTCTGTGCTCATTTATATGAACACTGTCCAACAGGTGTATAACATCAAGTCCAGGCAGGAGATCGAACTCCAATAGATCTTCATCCATGGCCAGCATTTCGACCACTGTGGGAACCTTCTTATTCACCTGTAAATTGACACTGGTCACTCTCCTGCTATTCATACTCTTTCCATCAACAGTCAGTATATCCATCCTACATCCATTCAGTGGACCACAAACCAAACTCTTCACAAGAGACTGTGTGCATTCTGAATCAACCAATGCGTTACGCATCACACCATTGATGCACACATACATCACTGGCAGGTTAGTTTTCACATTACTCAGGGCAAAAGTGGCGCTCACATCTTGCCCTAGTCTCCGTTTTTCTGGACATTTCGACGCAATGTGGCCTTCCTTCTGGCACCTGTAACATCGGATCCTTCTGGCACCTGTAACATTGAATGTTGGGCTTACAGCACTGCCCCGGTCATTCAAACTGGCAGTGCTTGGCCAGATGATTGTACCCAGAACATTTAAAGCAATGCAGTGAGCTCTCTGTGAGCTTGGGTAGAGGCACTTTTTCTGTAGCTGGTCGGTCGACAGTGACAGCAACCCATTCGTTGTTCATGACGACTCTTGCCCTGCCAAGCATGCTCTCCTTGGGAATGCGGTCAACATCGGCAGACACATGCAACAACTCCAGGGTGTGGGCAGGCGGCTCAGCCATGAACGAATACTTCAATTCTTGGTCGAGCATTCCTCCGAATAGGCTGTACAGTTTCTTCAATGCTGTGTAGAACTCATCTACCGACTCATCCGGGCGCAAAATGCGTCTTGAAAACTGCTTGTACGCTTCATGTGGGTCAAGCGCAAAGGCCTTTAAAGTGCAAATTTCATCCGGGTCATATCGATCTTGTCTACATTCCGAAAGTTGTTGGTAGATATTAAAGGCCCCTCCGGCCAATCAAGGGATTACTTGCTTGACCTGGTTTACTCTTTCTAACCAATTGACGTTGGTTGTTCCGTTGTATTCTGGCATGAGCTTTAGATTGAACTTTCCATCACCCATAATGCCGAAATAGCTTGTAATCTTTCTGTAATGAAATTACTGTAGTTTTTGTCTTCTCCATCTTCTTCTCCATAGTCATAGTCTTCTTCTTCTGCTCATTCAAACACCACAGTCAACACCGAAATGAACAACATGTGTGAGTTTTGCAAAACTGACAACTCTCCTTTACCTTCTACTCTCAGCTTTTATGCAAGTGAGGCATACACCTAGTCTTGGTGCACATGCGCACTGCCATTTTTGTGTCCACCGCCATGATGTGTGCCTCATCAAACGTTCACTCATACATTTGTTACACATATTAACCATAAAGCTATATTTAATTACAAAAGGTGGACTTAGTCTATAAAGTCAGTGTGTTAACATTTCATGCTGCAGATATCATTCTGTTTAGTATAAAGAAAGTTTGGCCTACTGAAATTTATATTGTCATTTTGATACTAAAGTCTGAATTTCAATGTCTTTTGATTATACACCGATAAAAAATAATCTTAAATTTTCAACAATATTGCATTATTACTTTACTGACTCTTGACACACTTATGTTGTGCCATATTGCTGTGTCCATTATATGTGGTTTTATTAAAGGCAATAACAATCTTGATTGATTTCTTTTCTTTAACACTTGATTTATTGTAAAATTATATTTAGGAGAAAAAATGGTATTACAATGATGTTGGGAAATGGTCAGTTTCAAGGGCAAACATTGTGATTCTTTATAGTTTAATAAATTTACTACAAAACTTTTATACAAAGTGCAGCAGGAATATCTACTACATATACTCTTTGCTGTCTTACCATTATGTGGGAGATATGTTCTCATAAGTTCAAAGATCAAATGAATAAAATATAAAATGAAAACTATAATAGTTAAGATTTATAGAAAAAGTTCTCTGTAATTTTCTATTTTAATCTTTTAAAAAAGTTTTTTCACAATTAGTATTTGTTTGTAGTTGCATTAAGTACTTGGTACTATTAACAAAGATTATTTTGTAATTCTTGTGTTCTTTAACTTTTAAAAACTAATGGCTAACCATTGTTTCTTTTCAGTTTGGAATGTTGGACTTATTTTTTTTTATCTTTATTACATGGATTACCTTTTTTTTCTTTTTCTTTTTTTTTTTTTTTTTTTTTTTTCCTTATCATTTTTTTACTGTTCATTTGTTTTCTCCAAACATTCAAATCTTATTAAAAGGCTACTAAAGTATATATATATATAAGTGTGTGTGTGTATCTATCTATCTATCTATCTATATATATATATATATATATTCAGAAATTATAATATCACTACAAAAGTAGCTATTTTGTTTTGACACATCTTGTGTCTTGTCAAGTGATGTGGTTTATTTCAAATTGAAATAAGTGTCGAAACAAAATAGCTACTTTTGTAGTGCTATTATAACATATCCATATTATAATTTCTGAATAAATATTATTAGCTCTTCTTTGTATTGAGCACTTTTTTAAGAATAGTGTTTCTTTGGATAAGGAATATTATTACATCCATAAGTACCCTATACTTATATATATAGAGCTATGTGGGCTGATGCACAAAATCAGATTTTATTTTTCTCAATATGATTGTTAAATTTTGTGGTTTTGCCATTTCTCTTGTAGTTCTCAATTCCTTCTTTATGACTGATGGCTCAGCCAGTGGCAGCAGGTACATGATATCAAATTAGCTGACTGTTGGCATTTGTTTACATCTCCACTTGAATTCAATTTTTATTTGAAATTTAGTTGCATAAATATTTTATTCATTGCATAATATTCAAATAAGGTCTTCAGCATCATTTTAGTATTTGGATCTAAAATATTTTTTATATATACCAAATTTATTATAGATTTAGAATTGGGTTAGATATAATTTTCAGTAAAAGAAAGCAAATTCTCTACAATTCTTGTGTACCGTACCATGTTTTCTTTTAATTGAACAATTATTCCTTTGACTTGATCCTTTAAGTTCAAAGAAACTTAATTTGTTTAGTAAAAACACAAACCCTGCAAGCAAAAGAAAGTAAACAATGCTCAAAACAATGAGATCTATTAATATTTAAACCCACTTTCCCAGTTTCAATATTCATCAGGCTATTTTAAAATTAGAAACTATATTACTTCATCATATACAGCATATTGACTCAAATTTACATGTTCATAGAAAGTAGTCTTCTGGGAAAAGTAGTTAATACAACATTGTTTTTGAAACAAACTTCTGTGAGAAATGAAAGTTCAGATTTTGCTTGTATGATAAAAGACCATTTTATAAGCATATTTATCATGCATGCATATAAAAAAAAACCTGTTCATAAGTATATCTGGTGTGAATGAGTGCTTGGAGGTCCAACTTAGAATATCTAGATATCATTTACAATATAGGTAAATCAACTATTTTCAGGTTTTATCTGAAATATCCAGTTTTAATGATTGGAGAAAAAATTTATAAGTAACTGATATGATGGAATGTTAAGTCAGTAGTTAAACCTGATTGAATCAAGTTTGATCTTTCAAACTATCATTTAAATCCTAAATATTTTGACATAGTTGTAATATTTCAGTTAATCATGTACAATCTTCTGGGTCAGTATTGAATAACATTTATACAGTCATGGCTGCTTGCCATTCTTGGTTCTGCATTTTGCCTAACTTCAGACACATTCTTATAACTTGTTTCTGCAATATTATGCAAACTTTCAGCATTTTCATTATTAATTTTGACTAAGTTTTTTTCATGAGTTTTTGTATGCATTTTGAGTCTCACATAAGATTCTAGTTTATATACTTTTAGCTAAGACTTTAAGAAGAAAAAAATTGTATATTGTGTGTATAAACTCTTTCAGTCATATTGGGTGGGAGAAGATACTTGCGTAAAAAAAATGTTATTTTTCTCCTTGATATTAATATTTCGCTGTGAATGCATTTATCAGTTTTCACCTACTTATAGAAATCTCATTTTGTTCAATGAAAACATTCTTAAAAAATATTGTGTTATGGCTAGCAACATATTTGATTGATAATCTGGCTTTTAACCCTTTCACCTACCCCAGCAACAATTGCTCCAGTTATGTTGCCTTTATCTTAAATATCTGCTGCTGACATTGGTGAAATATTCATTTATCCTTCCCACAACCTTTTAAATTTACTAAATTATCCAACTGTATCTTAAATATAAAATTTGAATTGATGTTGAAATAGTTTTGATAAATTTTGCCAAAAATTTAGAATTCACTTTTTTTTAAAAATATTCCTTCTTATTTGTACCATACTAGTTTCAGCCATTGTACCCTCCAGTGTATGTCAGGTGTTTGTCATATTTAGAATTTGGAAACAACCCCCCTTTTTTGTATTATTATTGTTATTCAGTGTAAAATCCATTGAAGGTTCAGTTCAAAATTCCAAGAAAGTTAAAGACTGTAACACGCTTTAAGAAAACGGAACAGTTTCAAATTAGATTTTTTAAATATTTTTATTAGCACAATATTTTGGACTTGTATTCATTCCTTCAGTTTAACTAAGTTCAGTAGCTTCTAGAAAAAAAACAAAAAATACAAAAAAATCTGTTGCATTTTGCATGAGTTTGTAAAAAAGAATTTTTTCTTAAATGTTACCAAAATAATGTCATTTTAAACTTAATTTTTATCTAAAACAACTTTTTGAGAATTTGCATGTCAAATTATTGCTTTTAAATTTGTCATTTCTTGTCAAGATTAAAATATAAAATAGAAGGAAATATTTTCTTACACAATTACTCAAATTATTATGTTCTTTCCTCTGATATATATAATAAAATAAGTAAAGAACAAGTAGGAAAAGTGTCTTTAATCTAACATGTCTCGTTTCTTCAGAGATTTAATAAGACATGGATTTAAAAATTAATTTTTTTTTAAAAACAGACACAGTATATTATTGGAATGTTGATTGAGGCTTGATTTCATTGGTCAGATATGTGTCACATGTAATAAAGCAATAGATGATCATTTTTAAATGTAGGAAACCCATGCCTGTTTATATGTATGTGTACCATGTGTAATAAAAGCAACTGATGTTTATTTTAAATGTAAATGTGTATAAATATTTTGCACATATACATTTAAACATAATGTGCATGTCTTTAAACAATGGATGGTTTTTAAATTGTGTATGAGAAGAATCAGGAGGTGGTTAAATGCATGAATTTGTGTGTTCATAAGTCTGTAACATTAGTATATATGTACATTTTCATTTAAAATTGTAGCAAAATAATTTATAAAAGTATCAAGCAAATTTTTTATAAATAAATTTTGGAAGTAATAAGTTATTAATGGTTGGAATCATTCATTGAAATAATGTGTACTAAACTACTGATATTTATGTATCATTAAATTTATTACAATATTATATTTAAGTAATGTTAATAACATGTGAGGTAGAACATGAATCTCCAGGTACCAAACATAACTGTTGAATGAATTGTGCTATTGAGATCAGGTGACCATAAATATTTAGTATATAAAGCACTCAGAAGTCTGAGCGTGTTCTGTGTTGTGCATCATTGAAAAGATTATTTCTGAGTTAAATTACTCAAGAGAATTATTGAGAGTATTATTGTGTATTATACAAAGAATTTGTTTAGTACATTGACTTTATGTGAAGATGCCGAAATATTATAACTCGCTAATAGTGAGTTACCAAAAGTTTTTTTTCAGCATAACATTACAAAAAAAACTAACGTAAAACATATTTGCATAAAACACACACATACATTTGGAATCGACAATGAATTAACTAATGTATAAGTATTATGTAGGGCATTATTATATATTAAAATATATATTATTAAGGAAATAATAGAGAAACAATTATAGATTATTATGAAATAAAATATATTAATATAATATGTAATGTAGAATGTAGTGCATATAGAGAAACTATATTATAATGTTATCAATTATATGGAAGTATCATTAATTATATCTATTGGTAGACACAAATTGGATTTATGGAGTATAGACTTGTAGGAAGATGCTGAAGTGATGTAATGTTTTAAATGAATTTATAATTTGTAGTAATGTTATTAATGTTCTTAAAGTACTTTCTCCTTAAAAGGTTATGTCCTTTTTTAATTAAACTAGCATTAGAGAAAGCAAAATTGTGTCCTATGTCATTTCGATGTAGGACAAGAGTTGGAACATTAGTCCAAATGTAAGTCTTTTATGTTCATAAATCTGCATATATATATATATATATGGGAAGTGGGGGTAACTAAATATCAAAAATCTTTTAGATATATTTAAATGCCAAGTAACTATGAGATAGCAGTTGGCTTGAATAAGCTAATTTAATGCACTCTGACAGCTTGGTTGATTGTTACTTAGATCGATATATACTGATTACGCAATATTTATCGTTTTAATCTGAAAAACAATAGCAAGATTTTGATAGATGTCGACTTTAAAATATCAGCTGCTCTACTTCAATTTTCTTTCTTAATTTGTCACTAAAGTTGTTTTCCTTCTTTTTTTCCATTTTTTTTTTTTTTTGTCACTAAAGACAATTTGATTTTCCTATGCTTATTATTTAAGTATATTTGTTACTTTTTAAATTTTTCTGTCATTGTGAGATATTCGCCCATATTGTTTGCCATTTCAAAGACAATACTCTGATACTTTGTCAAAGATAATCATAAATAATGACCCTTGCAACAAAATATCAAGTTATTTTCATCAATATACAAAGCAGTAGATGTCTTTTATTTAAATATCAACTACCAGGTAAATATGATTGTATGAAATCATTCTGGAAATTTGCTTTTTTGCTATATCATAACTAGTTATTTTTCATCATTTATCAATTTTAAGTCATTGATTTATTTTTAATTAACCTGGTTTCTGTTAAAAATTTGATTCATCAAATTTATACCCGACACATACACACAAACCTATGAATATACATTATCATCTGAATCCAACATAGACAAGCTAGAATTATTTTACATTTACATAAAGCAATATTTACAGATTTTCAGTTAGGCTTGGAATCCATTAATTTCTTTTTCCTTTGAAAGGACATAACATCTCTCCTTGAATTCAGAATACCATAAATCATACTAACAGTTGTTTAACAAATTGAATTCATATAAAACCTGATTAACCAATGAAAATCAAACAACACAAAAATAAAAATGGAATTTCCTTCATTTTCTCTCTCTCATTCTTTAATGAAGCTTTAATAGAAGTAAAATCTGTTAGATTGATAAACATTTTCTACTTGTTCTTTATCTTATTCTGTCAGATTCTAATTCAGATTTGACCTATATTTGATCCCAATTCTTATACTGAACTTACAATGCTTTATGAAGACTTTTCAATAATGTTTACTATCTTAATCTCATATTTAATACAACAATCAAAAGCTTTGGTGTATATTATATCACTTCTTTCCAATCAATTAGTAGCTTTGGGTTGGTAGAAACAATTTCATCATCCAAATATTTTGTCAACTCAAAGAAGCTTCACAAACTCAAATCAATCACTTATTTTATTACTTTGTTTTGTTCTCTCCCACATTTTTTGTGATAGTTTTGAAGGTAATGTGTGTTGTGGTGCAGAGGATATTGGCTCGGAACAAGAAATCTTGGAATCAAGTTCGAATTCCAGCATTCACTTATGCACAAATACCCTTGGGAAAGGTACTAATTCATCTCTTCCCTCCAGCTATGGGTTTAATAGCAGAACAGATTGGGTTCTGTCGCCTTGGTCAGCAACTAGTCTACTGCAGAAAGTAATGGCAACCTACTTCAGGAAAATCTTCTGCCCAGTTAGTCATGCCTTTTTTGAGGCATGATCACGAAAGCATGTATCATGTATGGCAATTAACTGACTGAGTTGAAGGTAAAGCTGTTATTGCAAACAATTTGATTTTTCTTAGAAGTTGTCTAATAATAATCTATAATTTTTCAAAATTTGCTCAGCAGCTCACTTCTATATAAAGAAACAAGCAAGATGTTTTGTCAAGTTTGCATGTTTCAAAAAAAAAAAACAACATAATTGTTTATTCTTGATAAAGTAATTTTTCTGCTTAACTAAGTTTCTCTCATCTATAATCTTATATAGATTTGCTAAAAAAAAATTTTTTTTCTTTTTTCAATACTGATACACTGGCAATTTTCTGGCACGTCTTGTTCCAGAACTGCTGCATTATCTGCTATGCTGGACCTACAGAAGACATATAATTATACTTCGATAATGCACTTGGTGACCTGCTAATTTTGCATCTATCTCTACAGCATCATTGACTGTTAGAAACTTTTATTAAACTCATGTTGCTCTGAAACTCTGCCTGTGCCTACCCAGTGAATTAGTCTGATAATCATATGAAATTCAAATGTTTTTTGTGATTTTTTTTTTTTTTTTTTTTTTCCACAGCTGCCAGAAAATCTGGCACCTGTATATTAAATTCATAAGACTGAGTATAGCTTTAGCAAAGCAGTGATTTTTATACTTTTAAGTTTGAACTCCACATTTCTTAATTTCCCAACACACACACACACACTCTTTCTCTCTCTCCTTTTATTACTATGAGGAGCTGTGTTGTCCATAGATATTGAACTTCTGAGGTAAAAATCAAATGTACAAATAAAGTTGCAAATGGAGTATGGAATGCTGTTGAGGCATGAAGAGATACTTTCGTGTCTCATGAGTTACCTTGAAAGTTTTTACAAAATAAGTTGGGCCACTTAAACATGTCAGTAATATCGGGTTAAAGCTTACAGAGTTTGACATAACCCATTTGACATATATTTATCAATATGTATCGCTTATTAAGCTGTTTTCCAGAACTTTCCAAGATGAAGATTCTTTATCACCTTATTAATACAAAGCAAAAAAATGATGAGCAAAGAAACCTTTCTTGTTTGGTTTTCAATGCCTATTTATATTCTTTCAATCTTTATAACATGTTGCACAAAAACAAACACTAAAAATATTTTAATTATTTTCATATTGTAAAGTTATAGAGGACTTAAAAAATTTTGCTTTCAAATATTATTCACAGTTCATCTCCATATTCCCAATTTAGTGGCCTTCATTCAAATCCTTTTTTTTTTCTTTTTTTTTTTTTTTCATGCATTTGTTAGAAATTCTATAAATTCTAACAGGAGTTGAGGAGGAAGCTTATGTCATCAAATATAGTAGGTATGTACACAATTTTTTTAATTACAATTTAAAGAAATGTTTCTTTATTTTTGCTTGATTTAGTTAAATGAAATCCATGATACACACTTGGGCGATCAAGTCTCAAAAGAGACATGATTGACTGGGCAGAAGATTTTCCCGCAGTAGGTTGCCATTACTTTCTGCAGTAAACTGGTTGCCAACCAAGGCTATAAAACACAATCTGTCTTGTTATTTAATCCAAAGCTGGAGAGAAGAGATGGATTAATACTTTTCCCAAGGGTATTTGCATGTAAGTGAATGCAACAAACTTAAATGGAATTCAAACTTGGCTCTCCAATTTCTTGTTCTGAGTTGATATCCACTGTACCACAACACATATCCTACATCAAACATTACTTGATTTACTTGTCTTAATTCTGAATAAATTTCTGTCTTATGAATTTTAAATTGTTTATTATACACACCTTTTTAGATTTGTTAGAAAAATCAGTGTTCCTGTAATATTTAAAAAAAGAAATTATTGTACTCAAAAAGTTTCACATTGTGAAGCAACTGAATTAAGCTAAGTTCATTGTCTAGATGGGCCTGATACCAAAATACAAAATGTCATGAATACTATTAGTTTTATGTGCCCATCATATTTTTTTTAATATTTGTTACTTATTGCTATTACTTAATAGTAGCTATCATGTGCTTTATACCTGCTTTATATTAAAAAAAGAAAAAAAGTAACTTTTTTGACTCCCTAGCAAATGAATAATAAAAAAATCTATTTTATAGAATCATGGCTTGTACAGCATATACTTTAATGCTCTTTTTCAGCAAAGCCAGATGCTTATTTTTCATTCTTTCAATCTTTATAATTTGTTGCTCAAAAACAAATACTAAAAATATTTTGATCATTGTTACACTGTAAAGTTATTGAGGACTTCAAAAATTATATCATGTGAACTCTACAAATTATAACATTTTTTCTTTATTCATTTCATCCCAAGCAAGGCAATAAAGCCACTATGATGGTGGGATTACTGTGTAAAAAAAGAGTAAAGGAATATTAAGGGGAGAGAACAATAAAGGAACAGGAATTAAGATAATAATTGACATTGCATGTAAACTTTTGAATATGTGACAGATGAATGAGTATATGTTAAGAATTTAGTTTAAATTTTTTGTAGTGTATTTTGTAAGTTTAGATTATTTTTGAATTAAGAATAAGATAATATTGCCAATGACCATTTTTTAAAAAAAAAATTTGGAAAATTAAAAAAAAATTTATTTAACATAAATATTGTTTGTACTTAAAAAATGTACTAAACTCATGTATTATAGTCATCATTAAATTATTTTCTTTACTTTTGAGTTTCTGACCCTCTTATCTCCCTCCCTTACCAGGTGACATTATTAATCTCCATACTCTCATTCAACTGACTTGCTCTTAAAATCACATGTCTTGCTGACCTCAACCTTGCATATACAAAAACACACTTGAGCAATATTTTATTGATAGTCAACTACAATGTTAAAGGTCATCCAATCTGCTTACACATTGCAATGTCATTTACTTGTCACACAATAAAGAATTAGCTTTATTATTTCACGTCAGATTTAAAATGTCTTTCCCTAAAAAAGTAAAAAGTTTTAAAAGAGATTTATATTTTAAACTCATTGTTAGAATTTTTATTGGTTAATCTAATGAACTATCATAGGCATTGAATCTTGAAAAAACAAATTAAGGAAGTTAGCATTTGGCTAGATATTAACTAAAAACCTGATTAACAATTTGCATTAAGTATAACTATTTAACTTCATACCTTTCTTTCAAATGGAAAAATAGATTGAAACTGTTTCCTCAACTTCTTATCCTAAATTAAGAAAATCTTTAATAGAACTAGGCTAAAACAAAGATATAAGCCTAATTTTTCTATTAACCTTGACAAGGAAAATCTAAAACAAAACAAAACAAATTTAATCTTGCATATTTGTTTTTTTTTTTTTTTTTTTTTTTACCAGAGTGTTTGCCATGATATTGTTCATGTTGTAAGAAGCCTATAGAGAATAGCAGGTTAAGTGATTTAATGCAATATCTCCACTATGTGCTGACACTTTTAAACATAAGTTGAGGGTGGGTATATGCAAGTAGTGAAAATATGTAACTGCTTCACATATTCACTTCTGATGGGATAAAAGAATCTGGAAGTATTTACGATCCGGTATGTAATAGCTAATTTATATTCGATTTTTTTTTTATAAATTAACTAATGAACAAACCTTTGTGTATAAAAATTTTGCACCTTCATAGTTGGTGACTGATATATTGGACAGGCTATTCTTTATAACTACCAAAGACAATAATTGAGTATCCTTTGAATTTCAATAAATGTGCTGATGAATGCACTTACAGGCCTAGATGGTTATTCATGACTAATTGGTTTTATCTATTAGCGTGACAACAGATCCAACAACTTATTCCAACATTGTAGTTGGGATTGAGTTCTGTGTCACTTTAAATTTAGATAGTGTTATTGCCTCTTATATAGGCAATGGTCCTCTATTTTATTTGTTTGGGTTAATAGGAACATCTTTTCATACATGATGAATACATATTAAAATCTTTTACAAAATCAGTTACATATTTCTTATATTTGAAGGAAGAAACTTTAAAAAAAAAAGAATCTTTCAAAACAAAGTTCCTCTAACATGCAATAGTTTTTTTAGGCTTAACAGATTATTTTTTTTATTTCAATCAATTTGAATAATTCCAAGAATTGTTGAGATCATTGAATTCCTTTGTTCTTTTTGCTGTGAACAATATTTTGTTAGCTCTATTTTATTTCCACATTATAGATATTTTTCAGCATTCTCAGCAAAAAACTGTTGTACTCTTTGACGATTTCCATGGATTTAAAAAAAAAATTTTGTCTGTTTAAAGATAGTTCATTTTGCTTTCCCCACAAAACATTGTTGTAAGATATCTGTTTTTCATTACTCATCTTAATTTGAATAAATTAGATGAAAGCTACACATCACAGACTAATGTAATCAAACTTGTAAATGAGTTTGAGTACATGATTTGGATTTTGTTTTCTATCTCCCAAGTAGTATGCCTTTAATTATTCTCCTAATCAACCTCAAATATAGTCTATTGAATCATGGAGCATCAAGCAATTGCCTATACAAGATTTTTTTGTTTATTTGATCATTCACAGTACCTTCTCTATAACCTGTACAAATCTTTTTTGCATTGGTATTACATCTTTGCTGTTCTTAAGTATGCATGGCTTACGGCCACATCACATTAAAATCTTGGTTCTCATGATTAAGGTGCATCAAGCCTGGTCAGCACCTGGATAGCTTGTGGATACTATGTGTTGTAAACTTGGATGTGCAAGGTGGTATAATGGATAATAGCTTGAAATTATTCATCCCGAGAGCAAAGTTGCAATTTCCGTTTGGTTCATTATATTCACTTACGCATAAATGGGAAAGACCTGAATCTCTTCTCCCACAGCTGTGGGCTAATTAGTAAAACTTGTCGCTAAACCATTATATATCTACAAGAAATTTTACAATCTAAGAATATTTTCTGGCTTTAAATAACCTGCAAATGGTTAAGCCATAAAAAAAACCAATCAACCAAATATACATATGATGAAAACATTACTTATCTTTTAAATGGTCTTTATTGGGATCAATAGACAGAAAGTATCCAATTTTGATGCTTTTTATTTAGGTACTCCCACTCATTTTCGATAACTAACTTCAAAATTAAATTTTCAGAAATAAAAGGATTTTCTTGAAACTTTTAGTTTTAATTGAAAGCTAAATGATTAGATTTACTATTTCCAGTAAGAAAAATACTCTTGTGTATTTCAAACAGTAATTATCTTGATTGGAATCAAATGTTTGAGATTTAATTTTTTAAAAAAATTTTTCACCCATTTTTGAGCAATTGACACGTTTGTAAACAAAAGTTAATTCTCAGTTTTAAAAATCTTGCAAAATTAAAATACACATCTGTGACACATTATTTTTTAGAAAAGTTAAAGTTAAATTAATCTCATTTATACAAGTATTACTTATTTATAGCATGAAATTTAGACAAAAACTATTTCTTAATCACTGAGTGTTGAACTTACTGACCTCTTCCCCCCACCCATGATTTGAACTGTGACAACAGCCAGATGCTAGATAAGCAAAGTGTCTATAGTGATCATAATTGTCCAAATTTTTTCCTGTAAGGGGAAGAAACCATGAAAACACATGACCTCTTAATGTACACACAGAAATTACCATATAAAAAAATTTAAATACATAAAGAAAAAAAAATATTTGAATGTACTAGAAAGGATTAAAATTTTTTAGAAATAATTAAAAATTACTTTGATCTTTCCTTTTAATAATAACACAAACATTTTGATGGAAAAATTTTGTTTTTATTAAATTTGGGGCTTTTTTCTTCATACTATGCTGTTTTTTCAGCAATTTCATGGTGGTACCTTATTTTTATTTTATTAATTTTTATTTATTTATTAAATGCATGTTAATATGGCAATATTTATAATACTGTCAAAAGAATTAATTTTGAATGACGTTAAAACTAAATGCTTCTAATGACAAAAGTAGAAGTAACCTTTCAGGTTACCCAATAAATAAATGTTAACAAAAATGGCTTTCTTTGTCTCTCAGCAAAGCAATAGACTTTTTGAACACCTTTACTGTAACTTACATTAATGGACACTGTTATAGTGCTTCCCCTCTTCTAACTTCACTTGCATTTATATAAAATCAAATATTACATTTCTCTCGGTTAAAATTATTATTTCCCACCTCAGAGGCATGATGGAGTAATGGATAACAGTTCAGATTGAGAAATTAGAGAACTGAGTTCAAATTTCAGTCATGTTTATTACATTTACTTGCATGCTAATACCCTTGGAGAAGGTATGAATCCATCTCTTTCAAAAACCACACCCCACCCCAAGCTATTGATAAATATCAAGATAATTCCTACAGCCTTGGTTGGTGACTTGTCTAGGAGAAGGAAAGACTAGGAGGGGGTTCTGTCGGATTTTTGCCCAGGAAATACAAATACTATTGCTGTAATACATAAATGACCTTAATGGATTACGAGACTTGTGTTCTTGATTAATATAAATAAAAAAAAAAAAAACATTAATGAAAATTCAGAAAGTCAATAGCTTCATTTATGATAAATTTTAAGCAACAGCTCCATAATGTCTTGTTCCATGCATTCAAGAATATGTAACACTGACTGTATAGAAGTTACTTTGACATCATCATAAATCAAGGGCACATTTCAGTTCATAAATACATTTTTGGTGCTTAAAAGAGCTCTTCAGTGATGTCCTGCCTTCATGGCCAATTTCAGGTTTTTAAACATCATATCAGCTCTGGCAGTAACCCCGACTTTCAGTCCAGAAGTACCAAGCCAGCTCCTTACTTTTGTGCTACTTGTATGGATTTAAATTTTTTCTTTTCAGCAGAATTCATACTTTTTTTTTGTTAACTCTAGCCAATAGAAAGAGTTAATTTTCCCATTCTCCCCTATTTAATAACAAATCCGGGTTGCACTAATTTTTTTTAATTTTTATTTGCGGCTACTCCTTCTAGTATGTTTGTTCATTTTTTCTTTCTTCACTAAATTTACCCCTATACTTTGAATTGCTAATACTAATTGTATTTTCATACCTCTATTTATTAACATAGATTTTAAATGAAATTTTACTATTCAACTCGTCTATAATTAGCTATATCCCTTTGAAAATTTATCGAAACTACCTATATTCATCATTGATTAGCTAATCCCATTTACAAAAATTAAAACTGAACTACTTAAACCAGTTACTATTTGCTATTCTTTAAAACTCTCTAACTATATAGATTTCTGCTGAAATAACTATTTTCTTCTGGGGGTGGGGGGGGGGTAGAAATAACTGTTACTACTCTTGCTAATTTCCCTTCCTGCTCTTAATGTTTATACTTGTAAAATATTTTAATCAAAATTAAATTGTAGAAGTTGATAAAAATTATTTTAAGTTTGTATTTGAAGGACCTTCAGAATCAATTTCATCTTTGGTAAGTTTAAACAGTTGGTATTTAATACATTGACAATCATCCTGATGCTTGAATGCATTCATTTCTTTTATTTTATTTTTGTTTAACATGTGGATTTATTTCTGTAATAAGTTATTTACATGCAGACTATAGTCCTCACCTTTGTTGTTATCCCAATATTCTATCCATTAAACCCTCTAGCTTTCATCAGATGTATGTTGAACTAGGTATCCTACAGGGAATTTCAAATTAAACCCTTTATTTAATCTATAAGAGTAGATTGTTCTTATGCCACTAGGGATATCTCATCTACTCTATTTTAGTATTGCTCAGTATTATTGCTTGTCTCATTTTAATGGAATCAAATTACACCTAGCCTGCTCAGCCCACAGATTGAACTCTCAATCACTGTGTCACCAAATGCTTTCATCCACCAAGTTATTGTCCAGCAGGACAACAAGTAATGGAAAAGTGAATAAGACTAAATATTAACTGACAGTCTTCCATCAGTATAGAAAATAAAATAAGAATAATCTACCTCCATCAACTAAATAGACTTTCCTTTGAAATTCCAAGAAAGTTACCAAGTACAAAAACATCACTGACCAAATAAACATGATAGTTACATAGTGTGTAACTAAACTAAAAATAGTAAATAGGTTATTTTATTTTTTATGCCTGTCATATTAATGAGTAGGCACACCTTTTACACAAGAAACAAAGAACTGTATACTGTTAATCTTTTTACCCAGAAACAAAAATAATTTTTAAAAAAAGTCACTGCATGAATATTTAGGAACTTTTGATACAATTCCTGTTCAATAAAAATTAATATTATTAAGTCAGTTAATATATTTGAGAGCTGTATTAAATCTGTGCTTATTTATTTTCCATACATGTAACTTTTTTAATAGCAAATCTTTATAAAACAAATTGAATAAAAGTATGAAAACAGTGGATTTAAAAATGCGCACACACACACACACACACACACACGCTTTTATAAATAAAAATAAACAGTTTTTTTGTCTTCACTTAATTAGTCTCAATTTTCTTTTTATTTTGTATCCCCCCTTTCCTTCTCAGTATTGTTACATTCTTATCCCATTTAGATAAGCATTAATATTCAATGCCTTCCTATAATTTTTTTTAGTGCTTTTGCAAGTGCATAATGATAGATTCCATGATGAATGCTGGAAAAATAGTAAAAAAAATAGTAAAATCTTATTTAAATAGTTTCCCAACTTTGAAGGTAAGACATTAAATATATTATCTTCATTTTTAAATTATTTTTTTTTAAGACAAGGGATCTTTAGTAAATGATATCTGGGTAGCTTTCATATATAGTATTTATGTTTAATGACTTATCTATTGTCATTAAATTTAATACATGCATAATTGTGTAGAAAGTTTATCCTTGGACTTCTTAATGAAATTTATTTAATGTTTAGAGATATTGCATCCAGACATTTTGAGAATTTTACTTTAAAATTCAAAAGTTTAAATATGGTTGAGAAAATGTAATTAATATTTATGGAAAGATCTTCAGTAAACTATAAATTTATGTATTTTCTAATAAAAGGCAAAATAGGAACTTGTGTGTGTAATAACGAGAATCAGAACATATTTTCTAGTAGTTGTCAGATTGTGTGAACCGATGCACAATAACCACTTGGTAAATCTTATTACACTTTCACAAGGCATATAGCCACTTATTAATGGTTTTACAAGTATCTGTAAGAGGCACAGTACATCAAATAGTAAAATTCATGTTTAATTGATTTGATGACTTAGCAAATCTGTAAAATCCCATCTAAGATTAGGTATTTAAGTGATTAATGCTGAGTACGTACTTATTTGAAAAGGCAGACTTAAATATGTAATTCTAATAAAAATAATATCTCTTTTTATTATAAAATAACTTTTACTTTAGTGGACTTTAGGTATAACAAAATATTTTTTTCTTTTATGTATTGATAGAAAAGTAAACTATATTTCAATTGAGAAGTTTTTACATTAACATTACTGAATAACCCCTCCCCTGTAACCAAACACAACTTTAACTAAATTAAGCTAATAGCACCAACATAAAACAAATTTTGACCTGTAAACACTTCTATTGTAATTTGATATTCAGTTATATAACAGATTTTTAAGGCTAAATGAATATAATTAGTAACACATATACAGGATCTTTACAGAAAATTTACATAACCTCTATTGTCTCATTTGTTTTACCCAAGCTAGAAAAAAATGAGATTTTTAATTCTTTTTAGACCTGTGACAATGCAACTTAAAAACTGATTGTCAATCTTACTTATGCCAGCTGGGTCTGCTTGCTGCTTAGTAGCATTAGCAAGTTTTTTTACACTTATCATTGATCAATTTATTTCTTGATTATTGTTTTTCCTTTTTTGAATCTTGTACATGGTAATTTGCTTTGAAAATAGTTAGTTTAAAATGATACCCTTTATAAAGGATTATAGAAATTCCAATCTGATAGATTAATAATAAATTCTAAAACTTAAATTAAGAAATTGCATAGCTCCTTTTTTGCTGTATTGCAACAATGTTTTTACAAGCTTTAGGAGGTATTTTGATCAAAGTTTTCAGTTTTTACACAATTTTATACACTTATTTTTATTTTTTATTTTTTTATGCTTTCTGTCCCAGAGGGAAACTTACCATAAATGGTTGGGGTGTGGGTTTGGCCACATTTAATACAATCTCACTGGTATTTTCTTTTTCTTTCTGAAATTTTGTATCAAGTTTTTATTTTTTATTTTTCAAAAATAGTTGGTATCTGTCACTTCGTTAGTGTCAATGTGGTCAAATTAAAATTGTGTCTTTTTAAAATACTATATTTATTAAGAAAATGCTTCAGTTTAAATACATTTTTATGAATTCAGAAGGCAACTTTTCAGGAGTCATTGCCAGATGGAATTTAGCAATCACAGTATGTGTCTATTCCAATTCCATTTAAATTGTGTGTGCATGCATGCCTGTATTTTTTTAATTTAATGAATCTTAAAAATATTTCTGTAAACTTAAAAAAAAATATCTATTTATTACAAAATCTATAGTTTTATAATTCTTTCTTTTTTCTTTTTTTTTTTTTTTGTCGCCAACTATTTTTTATTGCTCAGCCCAGATGTTGTTCAAACTGAGTGTAAGGAATGTCTTATTTCAGGCCTAGTCAAATTGAGTGAGAATATGCATGTGCTTGTGCATACATTAAAAGCAACAAGCATTCGTGCACAACATGTATATTACATATGAGTATACAATGTCACACAGTATGATGGACAATGAATCAGCTTTTATAATGAATAATTTCTGAAGAATTTAAGCCATATCAAAATTTATCTATGCCTCTTACTTTTTTTATTAAAAAAAAAGTCATTTGTTCATTGAATTTGCTTTGCAGCTGTTTTGAACTGATGAGTATCAAATAGATTCCTATGATTGCAATTACAGTTTGTAATTTTTGTTCTTTTAATCTATTGTTTAATTTTGACTATGAAGTTAAAACAAAAGGCAAAGCCATAAATGATAGAAAATATTTCAAATGTTCTTCATTTTGCTAATGTTTCATTATCCTTGTATTTCAAGGGAGAGAAGTTAAATCTTTTAAGTTCTAATAAAATAGTTCAACTTTGCGCTATGCTCAAATATGTATTCTTCGTGAGGACAGGGAATATCATACATTTTTGTAGCACTTATTTCTGATGCCATTTCAAGCCTTTCAAGATCTATGAAAAGTATCAAAGAATTACAGGTGTAGCAGAATTTATGAGAAAAGATGTTAATTAGAATTTTGTGTTGTTCACACTTCTGATTATCACAAATGTATTAAAAGAAAAAATTGTATTCCTTAACATTTTAAATCAACCATCAGATCCATAGGTGTACTTTTTAACATTGAAATAGCATTTTAGCACAGTGGGCTTTTTTCTTAAACTCAAATTATTTTTCATTTTGAAAATACTAGGTTGAAGGATTCATTACATTGAATACTCATTTTCATTACTTTTGAAAATGGACAAGGAATTTTATTTCTTTTTTGTTTAGACAAATCTTGACACATTTGTTATTGTCTATGAAGAATTTTTTCAAGTTCCTTTAATTCAAATACTGTTCATAAATTAAATTATGAAGCCATTTTCTCACCATCGTGATTATTGAGTCTTTATTTATTTAATTTTTTTTAATATTTTTTTTTTAAGCATTAAACAATTTTCTAGGTTTTTCATCTTTTTCCTTTTGGAAAAAAAAAACAATTAAAAGCTATAAAGGATTTTTCCAATTTCAGTACAGTATAAAAATAAGACAATGTTGATACATTTTTCCTTTTAGCTTTTATTATAAATAAATTCTCAAGTTGATTTTGTTTTACTGTTACACATTTCCATATTTAAACTTGTTTTTCCAACACTTAACTATCTTAGAAATTCATTGTATTTTTACTTTCAATGTTACTTCATTTATGTGATTGTATAACTGTATTTGCAATATATATATAGTCATCCACAGACAGATCTGTTTCGCTGTATCATGGCTCATCAGTACGGTTAGACATTCGATTGCTTTTACCCAGAATTGAAACCCGACCGAAATAGTGTCATTTGGCGATTCTACCCCTGAGCTATAGGCACTCAGTAGGAGGCAGACTTTTAGCGTATGATGTATCATACGCCAGTATTTAGAGAGCTCTAATTCACTACTGAATGAGTGAGATATATATATATATATAACAGTATTGGGGAAATTGCATGGAAAACCAGAAAAGGTTTATTTGTGACAATTTTGTCCTTCATGTCATCATCGGATTACATTTGTTAGGTTGGTATTATTGCACATGCATGTGAATTGAGGGAAACTTACGTTTTTTCATTTTTATCTATCAAATTAATTTAATCTTTCCTTTTTCTTTCCATCACTTTTGTAGGTAGGTATTCTACACTGTGATATTAAAAAAAACTGCCAGAAATGGTGAAATGTAAGAGCCAGGACATAAATTTACTGTGGGTGACCTTGTGATTAAGTCACTCTCTAGGCATTTACATCAGTGAATTATTTTCTCTTAATCAGGGTAGCATTTTTATATAAAAATTGTCAGTCTTGCCACAGTGGATAATCAACACACTTGATACATTATTTTGCAAAATGTCTCCCGTGTGTTCATACAATCTTTTATTTAAATTCCTAGATTTTCCTTTGTATTTTTGTGACAATTATTACAGGCAATAGAGCAAACTCCTCCTTCAGGTTTTGGTTTATTGTTTAGTACTGACTAACCTCATAAATTGGCTAAACAAATTCAAACACATAATTGAATTCACATACAAAATGGAAGAACACAATTTCTTATCCTTCCTAGATATTGAGCTACACCGTATTACCAACAGTTAAAAAACAAACCTTATAAATTTATATTTCCATCATAACACAAAATTCAGCATAATGATCAGATTCCAAGAGCACTAAGAATATGTAGCTCAGATTATTTACATGAATAGGAGAAAAACATTAAAAACATCTTCAAACGTCTCAGTAATAATCACTAATTATTGTATATTCAATGCAAAACAGAAGGCTTACAAAATATTCCAAAACAAAAAAACTGCCCCTCTAGATAAACCCAATAAAGCAAAAAAGATGTTGTCCTGCTTACCAACTCTATCACATCTACAATCACAAAAAATCTTTCAAAACTAGACATAAAAATTGTTACTACTACATCCAAAACAGTAAGAGACTTTATCATTACTAAACAAAACAATAAGCTAAAACCTGAAGAAGGACTTTGCTCTATCAACTGTAATAATTGTCACAAAGAATAAATAGAAGAAACCTCTAAGAATCAAAATAGAAGATTGAATACAAGGGACATTTTGCAAATTAATTCATCAGGTGTTTTGATTGCCTACCTTGGTGAAACTCAAACTCAAAATTTTGATATGAAAATGCTACTCTGATTAAAGAAGAAAATAATTCAGTATGACATAAATGTCTACCTTAATTACAAGGTCATCTACAGTAAATTTGCATCCTGGCTCTTACAACATTTGACCATTTCTGGCAGATTTTCTAATATCACATTGTGGAATATCTACTTACAAAAGTGATAGAAACAAAAAGCAAAATGAATTTGGCTTGATGGGGAAAAAAAAAATAATTATAAAATTTGCCAATATCCTTTGATTTGCATGCATGTGCAGTCATACCAACATAATAAATTTAGTCTGAAGTCCTGAAGGGCGAAACACATAAGTATTTTACACTTTGTCATATATATATATATATATATTTCATGTGTTCATAATGTTACAAAGATATATATATATATATATATATATATATATCTCCAAATGAACATGGAATGAAGAAAATAATTGCAATGTTCAAAACATTAATTTAAAACAGTGCTCAATATAAAAATAGGGCAATAAATATTTATTATTAATTATACTTTAGAACATGTACATACAAACTACTACAAAATGTATAATTTTGTATTAGTTTGTACATGTTCTAAAGTATAATTAATAATATATATGCGCCCATAGCCCAGAGGTAGAATCGCCAATTGATGCCACTTCAGTCGGGTTTCAATCCTGGGTTAAAAACAATCGGAGTCTAACCATACTGATGAGCTGTGATACAGCGAAACAGATCTGTCTGCGGATGACTATATATATATATATATATATATATATATATATATATATATATTAAACATGTCAGATTAAATAAATTGCAAACATTGTTTGCTTATTTTTAATAAAATCTGTTCATACTCACAGATAATCTTTCACATAATACAATCAAAAGATGTCAGAAATGAGCTGTCACATTGGCAGATATTTTTTTCATTCATTTCTCAAGGTACCCAAGTACTTTCAACCTCTTTCTGAGATCATCTTCAGGGGTGTGAGTTATGGTAACAAGTGTAACTGAAAAACTGTGTTGCTAAAAATTACTGTACATTTTGCAATGTCATGGTCATGCACATGTTAAAGCATGGAAAAAACTATTCTTTTTACAAACATTTTAGAACATTACTACAGTATTCATAACTGATTCTGTTAATTGACAGCTTAAGTGTTTTAATGAATATTGCCTCGAGTAAAATCTGTAGTTTGCTTTTGTTGTTTTCATGGTGTAGGATAATTGTATCATCAATCATTATTTTTTTTATATTGTGAATGTAGACAGAAATGTTGTTGTCGATGGATGTCTATGGATGAATGGTCAAACTAATGTAATGTAAGACATCTTGTTAATGTAGTTGTTATAAATCCAACATATGTATTTGTTGTTTTTTTTGTCGGAGATACATTCTCCCATGGGACATTTGAATTGATATATAATGTTGATTTTTTTTTTCCTAATACATCAGTTGGTGGGAAGGAGTTATTACGGATAATTAAATTAGTAGTATTGTACCTTTTATAATATATTATTAATTTTAATATTTTATTAGGATCAATGGGAGATATATTAGTACAAATTAGATTTTTTTTTTTTAATTATTATTTTCTCATCCTGTTTGTAGTTATCATGCATCTGGTTGCAATAGAAGAGTTTGATATGTTTAGGGTCTTTTGTGGAAGTATCATATTTTGTTTGATGTGGATTGAGATTTTTGAAATATCATCTTATTTCTTCATCTACAACATGGTTTGGGAAGTCATTATTAATAAGTCTGCTTAATGTTTCTTAGTTCACAGTAAAATATCTTTTTTGTGGAGGAGCTGATTATATATATTTGTAACATTATGAATAAATGAAACCTATATTTTAATCTTTGTATTATTAATCCTCTGTACTTTTACATTGTCCATTTAGCTAAATAAGGATTAACAAAGTGAATCCTTATCAGTATCCTTGATCTACATTTCTGTGACTTATTATTACTTGCAATACTTTAAATGACCTGTCAGATAATTTTGTTCACAGGTTTAGTTCTTAGCTTTAAAAAAAATGAAATTTTCTATATCTCTGAATTGTAGAAACTTTGTGGCCGAATTTCTTCTCATAGAGGGTAGAAGGGGATATTGAATTTTTCTTTGTTTTCTTTATATATATATATATATATATATATATCTTTTTAGATAATTTTTTTTTTATACACTTTATCCATCTAAAAAAATTTTAAGTAGCAGCTTTTTTTTTTTCATAATGTTGGTGCATCTTGGGTATGACAATAAACTACATCCAGGCCCCGAGTATGACAATAAACTGCATCTGGGCAGCAAGGCCTATGATTGGGAGATTTTGAGGAGCATGGAACCATCTCTTAAATGCAGTTCCCAAGTCTACCCTGACCCGGGGTGATAACACCTCTTAGGGTCCCAGGTATGGGCAAATCACTATGAAAGCATAAAAAACACTTTTTTTGGAGGGGAAAAAAATATCACCAATACGTTTGGCTCTTGACAAATCCCTCTTTAAAAAAAAAAACGTACATCAATAAAACTTGATCTACAAACTGATTTTTTTTTACAAAAAATACATATTCTATTCATATGAATTCATTGTAAAAATTTTGTCAGCCTTAAATAACTGATTGAGATTGATATGATGTAAAACAAAGCTAAATATTAGTAATTCTGTTTTGTTCAAATGAACAAAGAAAATGTAATTGTGATTTACTCTTGATTTTTTTTTGTTTCTTTATCAAACTTATAAATTACCCTTTACTGTTTTATCTTTATTTGCGTGTCTTAAATATGTCTTGATTACTAGTAAAAGTTGAAAAGGCTAATGATTTGAATATATTTTTTTGAGAATTTGGTATGTTTTTATATTTGTTTTTTAACAATTCTTTGGTTACTTGTTTCAGATTGCATGTAATATATTTCGAACCCTACCACCAAATGATAACCCTGACTTTGATCCAGAAGAAGATGACCCAACACTAGAGGCATCATGGCCCCATTTACAGGTATGGTGCCTTTTTTACATAATAATGTTACCAAATTTTATCTTTTACTAAAGACAAAAAATAACATCTATAATTATATTTAAATTTTATGAAAATTTCAAATAGATCTTTTTGCGGAAAAGTCAACTTTTCTTGCAGTATACATGATTCGTGTCTTTTTTTTCTTATTTGACAGTTATTTTAGTGAGGATTTATTATTAAAAGAAAACTAATTCTCCAGTTTAACAAATTGAAATTCAACGTCTTTGTACAGAAAATGATTATGAAAATGTGTTTACTTTCTGTAAATGTCATAAGCTAAAATATTTCTCAATTTATTTTTGAGTAACTGCTAAAAAATTCCTGAATAGGCTGAAAAAGATTGTAATATGGTCAAATGAAATAATGGTGAATAAAACAAATTTTTAAAAAATTCACATTGACATTTTAACAAATCCTACTTAATCTACCACTAGCAGCAATATTATTTTAAGTGTATCTGCTATTGCTACAAGAGTGCTGAAAAATTCTTGGTTCAACATACTTCCCAAAATCTAACTAAACAGCAGTTTTCATTTCTTGTCAAACTAAGAACACTTCAACTCTCATATGACACTTTTGGTAGTATTACTATAACCCCCTCCCTACTTTTTTTTTTTTTTAATCTTATTCTAAATTTAAGTAAAAAGAATGTCAATGCTAGAGCCTGCTTTCATTTTTTTTTTATATATATGCCAAACAATTCCCGTTCAAAATGAATCAAATAAATCAGTAAATATCACAATACAAACAGTTGTACACATTTTTATTTAACAGCCAATTTAAATATTAACAAATGGCAAGTAATATGGATGCTCCACTAAATTGTGTAAATCTAATGACTCTAGAACATTAAGAAAATATCCTTAACTCTTAAGACATTATTGCATTTTTTAATGCAAATATATGTAAACCTTTTACTCACATTTGTTTTTCTCTATATATCAATTTTTTTTTTTTTTTTTATTTCGCTTTGGTCTCTGTCTTGATCATTTAACAAAGACTTGTGAGTTTGCAATGTGTAAAGGTATATTTTATGAGAAATAATACCAGAAAAATAGGGAAAGCAAATGTCCTTTACAGTTTTATATCACTCTTGTTAAGTGATATAAAACAAAAATCACCTTGCTTTTTGTTAGTGGAATCAAAATTAGTTATTATTTTGTTGACTAGTGTTTAACTTTTGTTTCTATTGCTTCTCATTACAACTTACTGGCACAGATCTTGACATCTTTTTTTCTTTTCTTCTACTTAATATAATAGCTACATTGCTGGATAAGGCCATGAAGGCAATGATCCTCGAGATCTAATATGCATTCCTAATTGTCATAGAATAAAAGCCTAAGAAGTTGAAATTAAAACTAAAATTAAGATAAAAGAAATTTTACTTATATTTATTTTATTTTTTCAATTATTTAGAGTCATTTTCATAAGATCTGTTGCTTATTGTTTTGCTGTATGATTTATTCTATCTGGAAACTGATTTAAGTATCTATTTCATATTTAAGTTTATAGAAATATTGAAATTAATCCATTTCAAACAATGTCTCTCTGTAGGAGGGAACTAGTTATTTTTCTTTAGAATTCTGTTCAGATAACATTAGGACTAAGGGCATTTCAATAAATTTTATTGAAACCCTCTCACTCCCTTTATAAACTATAAACAAGTTGATATTATTTGTACAAGTTTTGATAACTGACAACTTTCTCACTGTTTGGCAGTTTTTTGGTTTTGTTTTTTAGACAAGAAGGTTTTATTTATCAAATTAACATTGGAAATTAATTTTCATTTTTTATTTCATAAACAAAATCATACAAAAATTGGTTAATTCCCTTGTATTTGTTTTGCTTGAATAAATAGAAATTGTTTTTTAAAATAATTTTAGAATAACATGCTTAGCTCTCGGTTATTGCTTGTTTTTACTCAAAACTATTACATAATAAATTTGCCTCTTTCTGTAAACAAGAAATATTAAGCTTATTTCAAATGAAATATCTTGTTTGGTTTTAGTGAACATATATCTATAAATCTCAAAAATAGTAAAATAATGCTGAGTTACTGTTTCCCTATACAAAGAATAATAATTTGATAAAAGCTAAGGCTATAGTTATCTTTAATTCTAACTTCCTGATACTTGTTATAATCTATCCACTAAAAACCCAACATCAATAAGATTAACACAACTTGAGTCTGAACATTTTTTATATAAATATCTAAACAGGTAATAAGATCATTAACAAACTCTTATAGTAAATGTTCTTTGGCAAGTGTGTTTTGTTGCTTGTAGTGTTCTATAATTAGCGTCCAGAGAAACTGTAATTTTTAAATAAATTTATTAATTTTTTTTTAATTTCATTAGAAATTATCAAGTCTGCTTTAGGTGCATTCTGGGGATCTGGCGTTGGAGTGATTAAAAGGGAGATAACTGTTGTTAAATGCGTCATAGTAACAGATTATCCAGCTCTCAACTATATTATGTAGAACTTTTTTTATGCCCCTAAAGCTTTATTATTATAAAAATTATACTGAAGGCATGTCATAAAACAATCTATAAAAAAATAATCTGTATTTTAAAATAGTTTCTTTTTTTTTTTCCTTAAGGAATCTATTTAATACTCTACCAAATTTATTCCATATACTCTTATTTATTCCATTTATACTAAAGTTATTCAGGAGAACCATTTTTTTTGAAAATGCACTTTTTTTTTTCCTTTTTAAGTCCCAAGATGAAATTTTTTTCTTTCTTTCATCTTAATTATGTTGAGAACAGATATTAATGGCATAGTTTTAAGATATAGATATATATCAATAAAAAGATTATAAAAGCTTATTTTATTCAATTTCTAGATTTTGTTGCACCTCTTTCTTCAGGCTTCTTCATATTATAATCATGAACACCAAATTGTAGCGACATTACATTTGACAAGTATTTTACTTTATATAATGGCAAAACTTAATTCAACTTTTTAGCTACTTTTAAGATTAGCAATAGTTATTGAATATCTATCTTTAGATAGCAGTTTTGACTTTTTGTTTTGCCTCTAAAATGAATATGCTTTGCACTATCTTTTATGAGTAATACCTTTTCATTTACTTTTCTATAAAGGTAGAAAGCATCTTAATTTTGATGCTGACATTTCTTTCATTGCCCCCCCCCCCACACACACACACACACACACACACCGGTAATTATTTATTTATGCAAGCCTCTTGAAAATATTCACAAGTTTAGTTGCTATGAAAGAAAGCCAGTTTTGACTTTGAAAATTAATACCTGTTAGGCAATTCTATATGTGAAAGAATTAAGTAGCTGGGCAGGCACATGGTGAAAGACACCAATCTTACTTTTTGCTTATAGTCAATAAAAAAAAAAAATATCCTGTCTATTCATAAATTTTAAGAACAATTCAGAATAGAAAAATGATTTTATCACAAGAGGTCTGGCAAAATCTATAGTTTTTGTAAACATCAATTTAACAAACTGAATTGACTCTTACTCTATGATTTTTCATCTATACATTTCTATAGATAGTTCCAGGATGAAGTATTTTCATTCTATTGTGAAGTCCATTGTCTTCATTTTCACATACAGCTAATTCAATCACACACACACACACACACTATTAGGCCCTGTAGTAAGTTTACCATCTTTGGAATGATTTTTGATGGATACAATCAATTCAGTTTCTGAGAAATCTGAAACTTGTGCATAAATTCAGTCACCTTTGTAATTAGCCTTATGACTTTTCATGTTATGATCTTAACACCTTAATCAAAATGCATAAAAAATTACATGATAATATATATATTCCAAATTATAAATAAAATCTAGAGATGCCAATCCTAAATCTCTCTATTCTCTACAAGAAAGAACATTGAAAGATCCAAAGTGTCCAGAGTCAATATCAGGATACGCTTTCATAATAAAATTATGTGGCTGATACTCCTTGTATTCAAATGAGATTTGAACAAGTGTCATTTGTCTGTTACACCTGTCAATTCTAGTCAGATGCCTTTAGTCACAATCATTGAATGGTGCATATGTGACTATAGAATGTATGATCTTGTCAAATGTCTGTACCCTTTCAGAAATGGAATGCCTCAACTATCTGGCACACATTTGAACTCTAATAATTCACTTCATATTCTAACTGATAGAGATCTGGGCATTTTTATTATAGTAGCACCACTTAAAAAAAACAAAAGTAAGCACTTTCTCGACCTGCTGCAGAATACAAAACTAACATGACTGAAGAATTTCAGTTGCTATGCATTTTACCTAGACTTGCTGGAAGATGGGTGCTTCTATTGAGTTACCATCTCTAGAGTGGTTGTCAACCAAGGCTATTATAGAACCAAATCTGGCCTGCTATTTTAACCCATATGTTGAGGGAGAAAAGATGGATTCATGCCTTTTACAAGAGTATTTATTTACATATAATGAACTTGCTGGAATTTGAACTCTCTAATTTCTTATTCCAAGCCACAATTGATTAAATCACATGCACCACCTAACATAATCTTTACAACTGTGTACAAAATTTCTCCTATCTTACTGTTACTTAAATTAAACTAGTTGTCTATTTAAAATTGAATTATAGAGAATATATTTCTGCCAATTTAGTGAACATTGGCTTTTTTTGCTAATAAACTTTCACAGTTATGAAAAAAATCTTTGATTCTACAAAAAGAACTGGTTTATGGATGTTTGTTCTTGAGTCACTAGATAATGTATATAATTCATGTTTCGTCTCCAAAACTTTTGGAGTTCTTGCTTGCACTCCAAACAACATTTTCGAGTTTGTTTTTTTTTTTTTTTTTAACTATTCTTCTGGATTACTTTTAAATTAGGCAGATGGCCAACTTAAAATCACACAATTTACCAATGTCAGTTTTCTTTGATTAAATCACATTTCAGATAATTAGATGAGCCTTAAATGGACAAATATTTGAAACAAATGATTTAAATTTTTAATCTTTAAAATATTAATCTAGCACTGCTGATAAATATTTTAGTCTGGCTTTTTGTTTTTATTCAAAGTGATGTAATATGACAACTGATGGCTACTAGTGTTTGCTTGGGAAAGTGAAGACAATTATTTATGTGATGTTTTTATATATTTCATTAAATATTCAGAAATAAAATTATGAGCAGTTTCTTTATGCATATTTCTATTTAAGATTTTTAAAAAATCACTGGTATATCATTTTGTGAATATTTTACCTAATTCTTTTAAATATTCTAAATGGTTTCTTTTAAATGTTAACTTTTTTTTTCCAATGTTATAAATTTAATTGAAAACTAATAGTAGTAATAACTGAATTAATGTTAGAAGACTGTAAAATAACAAAGTCCATTCTTAATAGTATACAAGTAGTTTGAAATTTGAAACTTCCAAATAGAAAAATCTTTTACTGGCACTACTCCCTACCTTCTTGATGCATGCATCTTAATTTTATAAATAAAAAAAAGTTATGTAGAATTTTTTTTTCTGTTTGTTCTTGTGTATAATTTCTTGTTTCATTTTATAATTAAGTTTGTGAATGAAAATGTTTAATTGTCAAAATCAACAAGCAACTTCTTTTGTTAGAAATATTAGTACATGTGTACTGAATCAAGTCAGTAAAATGAGATGGAATAACCCAGCTATTGATTTTGTATTGCTATGACAGCTTCTGCTGTGGCTGCTACTGCTGTTGTTTTTACTACTGCATCAGAATATGGTAGCCTGCCGAAGATGCTAAACTTATTCTAGCTGTGTTGATCTGACATCCCATGTGTTCGATAAATGTACTTAAAATCCCAAATCTCTAAATTTTTTTCTTTTTAATTAGATAACATTTCTTTTAAATATTTTTATATCCTAGCACAGTGACAAATTTTTCTTTTTGTTATTTCTGATTGTGTCATGAATTGTCATGGGGGAATGGAGCTTTTAACAATAACATATCATTATGGTCGCCAGCTCATTGATATTTGATGATGCTCCCTTCTCTCAATAATCCAGGGGAAGTAACTTTATGAGCAGATTTTTTTTTTTCTTTCTTTTTAGGCAAGAGAGGCTAAGGAATACCAACTAAAGGTAATCAAGAAGATTGGTTGATAAGCAATGTCCTAAGAAATTTAAGAATAAACAATGCATAAAAAGTCGGGTAGGTAGGGTTACTTACAGCAAATAGTTGAGTGGGTATCAGTTTGGTACCAATGTAGGACTATCTGTTGAGTGACCATGTTATTATCAGTATACATATTTTATGGCCACAAAAATCTTACAATTGTAAGTAGTCAACTTTTTCAATATTAAGCCTTGTTTTCAGTGTAATACAATCTATATTGGGTGGCAACATCAAAATAAAGAAAAATATTACAATTACTCAAGAGTTAAAACACTTGCATATTAATAGAAAGTTTAATTTGCAGTAGAAAAGATTTTTAAAAAATGGCCATAAGTGAAGAATAAAAATGGTTTTATTTATTTTCAAAGCAAAAATATTGCCTGAAAAATGACCACTGCTCATAAAAATGTAAAAGTTTACGTGAACAATACCCATCTTGAAAATTGTTTTTGAAGTAAGACTTTTTTATTAATATTTTATAAGTTTCAAGAGTATAAACTGATGTACCAAAAGTTGTGATAGTGGTATTTAATGGTTGGTGATGTCACTGTATACCTTGATGTGGAAATGTCCAAACCAATATCATTTGTGCTCTATCTGGTAAGTCTGTGTGAAAACTGGCTAAACTACTTATGGAAAGATGACATGTATTATTGGAGTTCTAACCTAGTGCCAGATAGATGAGACATTCCATTTTGAAATTGTACAGATATTTGACAGCTCATGATCTACTGTCACATGTGTACCAGGGATAGCTGATGAAGAGAGCATTTGCCACCCACTGTGGGCACTACTGGTTGCTGACCACAGGCTCTTAATAATGGCCAGAAGTATAAATTGTCTTCAATAACAAACATTGGTTTAAATTTCATTTAATGCAGAATGTGCTGGTTGCATATTCAAAAGGTCAGTTGAGTGTTCTTTGGCTTCCCTGGGATGTAGATGCAGAACACCCACTAAGGTACTCCTGTTAATACCATTACACTGGACACATTGTCTTACCTAGGCTTGTGATGTCAGTCTTTCAGGGTTCAATTAAAAATGTATAACATGGTTTGATATCATATTCCCATTTCTTGTGCACTATTGGTAGCTTTCAGGTGTGACTCTGGCTCTGTGAGATAATAGGGCCCAGTTGTCAATAAGGTACCATGCAGGCTGGTGGTAATGCCATGATGGTATAAAGGTCACTTCACTTGGCATGTATTGGAACTGTTGGCCCATCTAAATATGTTTTTTGGCTGGTGACTACTCTTTCACTGTTTTGTGACCATTTGTATTCTTTCACAGACTCCATGTACTTTGGCAATGAGTTGTTCCAACAGGATAATTTACCATGTAATCAGGTTCAAGTTGTTCAGAAAAGCTTTTTTAAAGAATTTTGGGAACAATAGTTACCACATTCACCTGACAAGAGCCCACTTTGAGTTGCTGCACTTTGCCCAGGTCCAGGGATCATATATAGGACTTGGCACTTAACCAAGGATTTTAGGTATGTCAGTATACTAATAAATGCTCAGCATTCCCCAAGCTGAAAAGTAAATACAAATAGTCCAGTATTGTTGTTACTGGAAGGTATATTCAACACAATAAAATACTTGGATTCTTTGTAATCTGTCAGAAATTGTTTTTTCTAGTACATTTGTAGCTATTCAAAGATATTCAAGCACTTCTCTATCTTTAATGCCCTATATCATATACACAAATTATGATGAGCCATGCTATTCATATTGAGTTTATTAGGAGAAATATTTTTATTTTTCCAGTAAAGGAAGAAGTATAATGATTTTTGGTGCTTCCATCTCATAAACATTATACATAAAATTGTTTAAGTCAGAAAGGATTCTTTAAGGTAAAGTTCAGCAGCAGTAAAGGTTTGCTATCGTCTTTTATTGACAGGCATGAAAAGGCTTAGGCTTTCTTAAAATTAAAGTTTCCTAAACCAAATGAAATCTTTATTGGAATGAGTGGAAGTCCTCTTTGTTTCACATAGTAAGAATCATGGACTTGAGATTTGGTATAAGCTTTTTAACTATTAGTTTTACACTATTGCTTAGCTAAGTTTGATCGAAATTACACAGGAATATTTAAGTTTCAATCTGTGTGACACTAGGCCTGAAAGTTTTACAAAAATTTAAAATTCTGCAGGATAATGAACTGCTATTCATACTTGAGTCAGTCTCACACATACACATTGATATGGAGGCATGATTATTTCCTGGATGTGTCTGCAACAAATGATGCTGTTGATTTAACATTTTTTAGCTGTAAGTATAGCCTTCTTACAAAGCCACTTGTATGTTAGGTTATGTTGTGACTAGTTAGAGAAAACATTTTGATATCAATTTGATTTCTGCCTTGACCACTGTGCTGGATGGACATGTTTAAAAAAAAAAAATAAGATTTTGTGATAGACAAAGCCAAAAATCATGGGCTCTTGAGTAAAAATTTTAAAACACATTGCAGTAATTTAAATTTTTAAGTTTTAATTGTAAGAAAATAACAAAGTTAGGTTAAAAACATTATTTTTGTAAATTGAAGACCAGTTTTAAAAATATAAAAAGTTTATATGCTGTTAATTGACATCTAAATAAAATCAGTTAGCAAATAAGGCACTACATGAGTTTTTAATGCAGTCTTAAATTTTCAGATTAAGTCATTAACTTTCATCATTTATCATAAAATAATTTTTCTAATTTTTCTTCTTTTTACTCATGTAAATTTATGAAAATTATGATTCACTTTTTTTTTTCTGCATTTAAGATCATGTCAAAGTAAACGTGTACATTTATGATGGACCAGTCAATGCTGCCACTTTTTGAGAATCCAATTTCGGCCTGACAAACTTCATGGTGCAATAATACAGGGCAAGATCACCAGCACATTTGAGTTCTCTCTCTCTCTCTCTTTCTGTCTCTCAGATAGGAAAAAATACTCCTTTGACCTACATAATATAATTTTAATTCCAGCTTTGAAGGAGACAAATATGCAAACTAATGTACAGCAGCAGATTCTTCATGAAATGATGTACATGTGAACAGATTTTCAATCAGCTAGGTGCAAGTATTTAAAAGCAGGATATACACTAATGTAAAAGAATGGTGGAGTACAAAATCCTCCTATCTGAGGATTTTGTTCCAATTATTACCCTAAAATATGCCTAGTGTGACTGCCAAATGTAAAATTTTCACAATTCAAAAAAGAAAATTTATTCTGTTTTTAATAAATGTGTCAGTATACATGTTTTGTGTTATGAAAAAGGAATTTTTTTTTTTTTTACAATGAATTTTATCTATTAAAAAGTTATTATTACAACTGAACATTTCAAACAAATTCAATTTGTGGGCCTGATATTTCAATATTGTGATAGCCTTGAAATTTTAATATTTACAATTTGATCTATTCATTAGATTGTACTTGAAGGAACAAAAGATTTCATTAAAATATGAAAAAGGAAGTCAATGAAATTGGGTGTGGTCTGCTATGATATTTGAAGAGTGGGAAAGCAAAATATGTAGCTTGTTTTCTAATGTTTTATTCAGTTGAGTATAATGAATTTCATAAAGCTGTTAGACAAATAACTCTTGAGACTTGAATATAGACGCCCAAGGAATTACTGACAGACAATTTTTTTATAATTTTTTTCCCCAGGTCCTTAATTTTAAGAGGCCTCTTCATTTTAGCAAAATCTACCTACTCTCAAGGCAACAATACTCTTTTGGGGGAAAATATCTTGCTTGTCAAACACTTGCAGTTTCATAACTATTACCTGTTAGTGCTTCCGCTTCTCCTTGCAGTGTAGATTGAATTACTTATTTTTATTAGCTGGTTGTTTATTTTTAAATTATCATAAAGTGGGGAAAATTGATTGCATGTTTTTTTTTTTTTTTTACAACTTTAAAAAAAAAAAAAACATAATTTTAATTTATCTTTAGCTCATATTGAAATGTACAGGATGATTAAAAAGAACTCCCCATTTTAAAATGCTTATAATTTTTATAAGAAATGGATATGAGAGAAAATCATTTAGCATGAGGCTTTCTTCAAAATTTGATATAAACACCAGAACTTCACTATCAGCTTCTTGTGTCATCCAGTAATTGTATCAACTGATTTCACCAGGAACTTTTGAAAGACATAACTTCTTGTATTTGCTCTTCAAGTTCTTCCAAAGTTTTGGTTTGGTATAATAGACTTGCTCCTTTAACCAACCTCAAAGAAAAAAATCACAAAGTGTTAAGTCAAGATTCCTGACTGGCCACTCCTATATAAAATATGGAATTACTTTTCAATCACCTTGTATATAGAAATATTCATGTTGTAGGTTGGCGATATATGTGGTACATTTACCCCAAGAAATGGGTACCCTGTAACTCTTGTAAAAAAACAAAAATAAATAAATAAATCAAACCCATTGAAACAATTTTAAACACATTACCTTTAAACACATTACCTTTTTTATGCATTACCTCCAATGTAATTTATTATTAAGCAATATATCGGTTTAAACTATCACTTAAACATAGAAAAGATACAAAACATAAAAAAATATAATAATAATTCTCCTTATTCTTCCTTAGCACATAACTTTATTAATCATTTCAAAAAACTTAAAACAAATTTTGGAGAGATAAGAACTGTCCATCTTCTTCACAAGCAAATGTGAGTGAAACAGTAAACTTAAAGGGGTTCTTTTTCCTCTTTCCTGCAAATCATTCAAGTCTTGTTTTGGATCCTCTGTTAAATTTCTCATCCTAATTGATGATATTCTAAGGTGGAATTCCTCTCAATGAGTTTTCTAAATTGTTATAAATTTGTTTACACTATCAACAGAAACTGTTGCTCTTTTTCCATTAATATTTTGACACATTCTCAAGGACAAGTTTTTCTTGCCTTCTCAGAAATGATCAGACCTACTATTCACCTGGCATGTGGGTTTTTGAAATATGCACAGCATTTCACTGCTTTATCTAAGAAACATTTAACAAATAACCTACAATCTATATTCTTGAAAGCATAGTCATCATCAGCAAAGGTGGCCAAATATTGAGTAATGGACAACTCCTTTTCTGGAAGTAAGGCTAGTTTGCACCCTACATCTAATGTGCATCATGCTCCGGACACATGATCAGGGGACCTTCTGAGTACGTGAACAGTTCTTGCAACCTCTTGCAAAGTTTTCCTTCTTGTACAATCTTGATTGTCTCTTGCAAGTCATTGTGTGAGTAAAGCCTCTCCTTTTTGGGATACATTTTTCTCTTGTAATGTTTTACCACCTATACAAACATAAGTAAATATCATTGATAGCTAGATATTATAGCATTATTATATTTTTTTTTGTCATAGACTATAATTTAGAAATTAGGCTAAAAGAAATGAAAATATTATTTTAAATATTATTTTAATCCTGTAAGTAAAGAAACCAGTTGGTGTGCATTTACCCAATGAAAAGTTGCACAATTACTCCAACTTTTAATTCATGGCTCATTACAATCACATGCCTTGACCTAACACCTTGTAATTTAACCATAATCTACCTTAGGGTAGACCTCATTAATGAGCCTAAAAAGAATATCGTATTAATTTTTTTTATTTTTTTGCCCTTAGCATTTCTAACATTACGTTTCTTTAAAATAATTTTTTCAATACACCTCTTTCCCTTTCCAAAGCTTTAGTTGCTATTTTAATTATGCCTGCAATTATATTTTCACTTATGTTATTCTTTGAAGCATTTAAACTGTAAAAAGAAACAAATATTCAAGATATATTTTTGTGACATTTTAAATAACTTGGGTCTCTCTTTACCTCTAAGAGGGCACATTTTCCCCACTCTACAGTGATATTTCAGTCAACAATAATTTATTTGCTTTAACTTTCTATAACTTCTATAAGTTTAATTGTATATCAGTATATTCTTTAAAAAGAACTAAAATTGTTTTCTACATTTTGATACTTTGTATAGAAAGCTAAAATTCTTTATTTTTCCTTATTTTTTATCTAAGCTATGAAAAATAATAAAAACTTTCAGTCCAGATGTATGAAATTTACATTTTCTTAGAAACTTTTGGTAATAAACTGAATAAATTTTATATAATACTTAGAATTGGTTTTAAGAAAAAGGATTAGCTTTTCTTTGTATGTGAATACCATAATCTGAATGCATAATTGGTTTCATTTTTTCTCTATTGTTCTTTGGTGTCCTTTTTTTTAACTGCCTCTGCATTTTTATTTAAGCTTTATAAGTGAAATTGAACAATTCATTAATATCAATATATTGTTTGTAATCTATATCATGTTGTAAAGATTTGAATAGCCTTTTTTCCAACAAAGATAGACACTTTCTAAATATAAAATAGTTTGACTTACATAATAAGTTCAATTCTTTGAAATAGATTATTGTTACATCAACTTAAAATTATTTTTTGTTTTCAATTAAGCCAATCAGAAAATGGAACCTGTGTGAAAGTTTTTTTTTTCTTTTTTTCTTCCTCCTATCTTGATGGGTTATTTACCTAACCTTGCCACTAAGGAAGAATGTGATGCAAAGTTTTTATGTGAGGTGGGTAGACAACATACCTATGGTCAAAAGACAAAAATTGCTCAGTCCCCACAACCACGATTATGCTGGCATTTGTATTACACATACTCCAGCTCTATTAGTTCAATGAGGAAGGTGCTACTGCAGAGTAAGAATCCCAGGACCAGGTGCTTTCTCCCTCATCTCAAATGTGGAGAAAGCAGGTACTACCTTTAGTTTTAAAATATCTGAGATTGGGGTAGGAGTTATGCATTTGTCAATTCTAGTTGTTTACCAATAATTCTTTATATTCTCAAAATGCATATCAATATGTCTACAGTTGCAACCACTTCAATTAAAATCCAAATGCTTTTAGTCAGCAATTTCATTCAGCAATCACCAGATTGCAATTGACTTCAGTTTTGCCTGTATTTTTTGTTATTTCTGAATTTGACGTGTTGACAATTTTAGAAACTTGAAATGCTAAGAATGTTAAATTCTGTAAAGAAAAATCTTACTTTCATTGCAGAGCTGAGACTCTGACTAAATTGTATTTTCTGGTCATTGCCATTCAAGATGCAAAGCTGTTCTGAATTGGATTTTATTTGTTGATTAACATCCAATGTGTGAAAGTTAAACTGTTTATATAATTATTTTTGGTTTGAAAATTGGTTCTTAAGATTTTAGAATACACATTTAAATCAAAGGTCTGATCACACTTGTCTTTATTTTTTTTTTTTTAAGTTGTCTAGGGAATTAATTAAATTTTTATACTATTTTCAGTATTTTTAATGTGTACATATGAAAAATGCAACATGAATAGATCGTACAATAAAAAATGAAGTAGTAAAACATTAAAAATTTAAAAAATTGCCTACAGTAACTGTTAATTTTTTATTTCAGATATCATAGAAAATTTGAAGATGATTCTTAGCGTTTCACTTAGTTGATAATATTGAACCACATCTCAGAGTTATTGCGAATTATAAATGAATTTATCTGTAAAAAGTTGTTACTGGTATTTTCTAGTTATGTGCATCAATTAGCTGTTAAATTGTCTCTGTAATGATTTGTATGTTAACTACTGAACCTGAAAAAAACAATTTTGAAATGATTGCTATCTTATTTTAACATTACTTTAAAAATAAAATTTAGCAAATTTAGCTAAGGTCCTAAATTTAACAACTGCTGATGAAAGCTTTTTTTTTTTTCTTCTTTTTTTTTTTTTTTTTCCTGCAAGAATATTAACATTTAAAAAAAAATAGCAGATTTACATTCTAATTAATCATAACGGAAGCTTGTAAAAAACACAATCAGAAGGGATAAGTAGGCAACAACTGGAAAATGTGAGTCAGAACTTAGGTGCTTATAGGTATTAATCAGTGGTGATTTTGAACTGTATGCCACATGTTCTACTACTTAATCACAAGTGATTTGTAGATAAGGTTTATTGACCCCAATTCACTCAGCTGAAAGAAATTTCTGGTTTCTAAATAAGGGCAGGTAATTATGGGGTATCAGTAGGCAATGGTAAATTGTTCTGCACAAAACTATGCTGAATGTGGATAGCTGACATGCTAATGGTTTAAATACAAGATAGATGTTACTAAATGACAAAAAAAAAATACACTTCAGTTGGCTAGCTAGGAAGGTGCATCAACAGCATATTGAAGTATCTAAAAATGTATGTGAAGAATTAAACAATATAAAAATTAAATTTTTAAGGTTATCACGTAAAGAATGAAACATAAACAATTTATTGAGTTGTATGAAATTAGATTTTTTGAGAAACCTTTTTTATTCTAAATAAAACTTGGAGAATTTTCCATTCATTGTCTTGTGTATATGATTAGAATTTAGGGAATTGCATATTAACAAAAGTATGTATCTATTATAGCAAGCAGCTGATATATGATCTTAGATGGGCTGAAGTGCAAAGCCTCATGAGACACCTTACTTGTGGGTGCTATATAGTTGGATTAGTAAATTGTTACATAATATAAATTTACTGTGAGAAAATGTTACCTACACAGGAGATGCTAAAATATTTTTTAGCCATTAAGGAATGACTCTATTAGAATACCAGCTGTTTTGTTAAGCTAAAAATAGCATGCGATTATCTGTAATATATCTTGTACCTATCACTTTTGTTACTAAATTTGGTGTACAGAATACTGTACAGAATCAACATTGAATATACAATCCATTCTATCTTCATTAAATGTTGGCCATCATAAATCTATATACTTGTGTATATATGAGTACATTCAACTTTTTTTTCCTTTTGAAGATATGTCAGAAGGTTAATTTATATCTGATTGTTCTATCTGACATTCTGATTTTATTAAAGTAAACTAAAAAAAATTATTTCAGTCAAAATATTCCTTCTTGGCCTCTATACATTTCATTTTGGTGGTGGTTCTCAGTTGCCTTCCTAAAAATAATTCTTCATTCAAAGAACCAATAAATTCATTGTAGGTTCAAAGTTGATTGGGATTGGAGAATTTCTTGTTTTTTTAAAGTAATCTAGCTGTTTAAGAGAGAAAGAGTAGTAGAAAGGTTTTGATAAGGACTTGGCTAAATAGACAATGCAATAAAGTTTCCTTCTTCCAATGTGGTCATGTCACTTTTGCAATGTGAGAATGGGTGGGTATTATGCGACAAAATGACACCCTCCTTTTCGACTTAACTGAATGTGATTTTGATTTTGGAATGTTTTTTCAGGCTGGTCATAAACATCTATGATTTAGTTTCTGCTCACTTTTAAAGCCCTAACAAAACAAACTATTCCAGTTTCACCAAATTCTCATCATAGCCTTACAGGGATGTTTTACCTTTTCATCAGCCTCCTTGCAGATCTTGAATTTGATTCTACTTAGATTTTTTACCACAAATAAACATACTAGGAAAAGAAATTAATTTCTATAAATTCAACATGATAAATATTGACTTGATAATTTTGAGTTTATTTCTTCCCACCTTTTATTTCAATTGAAATGAACCCATTTATTACCCCCCCTCCTCATTTTTAAATGATTGGAAATTGTTCCGTTTTAATCAATACATTATAGTTGCTGGCAGAAGTTTTTAGATCATTTGCCTTCACAGATTTCATTGAGGTTGTGCATAATCTTTCTTTGCTCTATGGTCTAAAACTACTATTTGAAAAAAATTTCAAACCAGTATCTTTCTGTCACTAACAATATTGTCCTCAAATCAAATTTATTTTCCTCACAGCTTCTATTATGATTACAACTTGTAAAGTGCAAATTATAATGAGTTTTAAATTTGCTTTGAAATATTAGCCAGTGAAAACTTAATTATGTATCAATCAAAAATGTTTTTTAAAAAATCAGCATTTTTGGGTTAGCTATTTCATTAGAAATTTATTTTTAGTAATTATTTGGATTAAAGAATAAAACTTACTAAAGCTGCTTATGGTCATTTTATTTTTATGAGCTTCCCAAAATGAATTCTTTCACCTTTTGTATAAATTATACAAATGTTAAAAGTGTATAAAATAATATATGTATCTATTATTTTATTTTTTAGTGCTAGCCATGTCAATATGTTTACCTGAAGAATGAACAGTTTTCCTTTTTTTTTTTTTTTATCCCATCTTATTTTTCTAAGCTCTATGATTAAAGGGTTTTTTTTTCTAAGGAACTAAGTGTATTGCTGACTTGATAGAACTGGTCAGCCTATTTCTGCATAGACAGTGTTCTTATGTTGAGATTCTTTCAAACTTTTATCCTTGGTTCAGAACAGTTTTGTTGTATTTTGTATTGTAGTCTTTCATAAGTATGTGTCATATTTAGCAAATCATTAGAGCATGTTGAGCAGAACACTATTTCATTCAGGAGCCATATTGTTAGTTTCTTGCTTTTTATCATATCAACTATAGTGGATATGATAAAAATAGTGATATTGTTTTCTACAAATTCCATGTCAATCAATGTGAGAGTATGTCAGCTCAGAGGAGAAAGCAAAAGTTGTAACAATTACTAAGTCTGATATTTGGAGGAAGAATGCCATGACAAAAATCAAAGGATTAAGACATATACTCCTTGAACAGAATAATATTACCAGCTACAACAGATGAATAAGAAAGGTCGGAGGTTATAATGTCAAAAATGTTACTCAGCTTATGTTTAATTTAAAGAAAAGATTGAAATGCAATTTATAAGGCTAAGAGAAGGCGGGTTCTTAAAGCCAACATTCCTTTCCTATTCATTTTTGCTATATAACCATTCTTTATAAGATTGTATAGGCTAACAAAGTATTCTTTCAATAGACTTTCAGTTTCTTCTAACACTTGTTCAGTGCACCCTTTTCACCATAAGTCAGAATGTCATTTTCTACTCTTTAAGATTGTCTAACTCAAAAGATGCATTCCAAATAATATGCATCTATTACTGAAAAATATTCATTCTTTTTCCCTATTACTACATATGCATCTACATAGATTGTTATTCTTGAGGAATTTTTCCTAATTTAATAGCCATAAAAAATCTTGATAGATTTATAAACTTGTACAGTAATTTTTAATTCATAACTAATAAATAAAGCATATGCCAGTAAACGATTTCAATAGAATACCAGGCTGTTACAATTCAATAAAGAAAACCTTGTAAATAAAAAACAAAAAGTAAAAGATTCTTTTTCCCCCACCCCCAGCCCAAAGCCCTACAAAATCTGGGTTAGTTTCTTAGCATACCAATATCACTTGGGCCAGTCTTATTAATATTTCTCTGCAACTGAGTTAAATTTTTTTATTTATACCTTAATTAGTTTATCACTTATCGCCTAAGTAACATTTAAAGCATGACTTTTGTTCTACCTAATTGTTTTACTGATAAAAAGTTGCTATGTTTTCTATTGTTTTAGTGATGTCGAGAAAAATGGATGTGCTTCTATTTTGGCAATTTTTTTTTTTTTAATTTAATAGAAGAAAAGATCAAAACTTTGTATTAACACCAAGACTTTGAACCTAAGCTTTTCTAAAATTTTTTTTTTGAACTTTATTATCTAGTCAGAAACAGAATCTATATCTGATCTTACCAAATACTTATATCTGAAACTCTTCTAAACCTTGTTATAAACTGTCCTACATTAGGTAACCAGAGCCTCCCCCTCTATGATATTCATTTGCATGGGGAAATATTTGAGATCTTTGACTTGCATGCTAACTTAGTTTATCTAGTCAGACAATGGCATGCTTCCTTTGACGTAAGCTATGTGTAATCTGAAGATTATACTTTACTATTGCCTGCCAGCCAGCATCTCTATCCGCTCATCTACTGGGTGTTTTACTTTTGTCTACCATAGTTACCCCCCCCCCCCACTTACTCTTCACATATCAATTGTCTTTAGTAGTGCCTCTTTTACTTCAAGCTATCCCTAATTTGTCACAATATCATCAGACTTCTATCTCTGTTCTGCTTTTGAATCCACATGGTTTTTCAATCTGCTGTTTTTACTCCTCCGTTGCTGTGGTTGCTACTCCATTCCTGTTTGTATAGACTGCAATTGACATATCTTTATATAGTTCTGTTTATTTATCTCTTGGCTGCAAATTACCAACTATCAGAATGCAGGATGAATACATTCTTTGAGTAGTATCCACAGGATTTCTTTTCAATTTGTTCGTCATATACAACATTTTCTTTTGGTGTCTGTTATATTTGTTCTTAGCATTTCTGCTACTGATAAAGCTGTTAAAGTTTTGTGTCCATCTGATTGCAATATTGGTAATGGAATCATTAGTGCTTATAAATATTATATTTTTAAAAATATGTAACAGCCAAACATTTTTTTTTCTGGTCTGTAAACTAGCATATTTTACAGGATTTTATTTTGTTTGAATTTGTGAGATGAAAATTTAAGATCAAACTCTTTATTAAATTCATAGGGTTAGATTGTTCTCATTCCATTGTCCCGACTAGAGGATATTTTTCCTCTTTTTTTTTGAGATTGTGTCTTCTTTATTTTTACTGCCTGGCCTAAAGATTGAACTCACAACCTTCAGGTAACTAGATACACAACCAATGATTTTTGTCCACTTAGGCATTACCCTATAAAAGTCATCTGCTTTGATTCAATGAAAAGTCAGAACATCACATGAATTAACTAGGAAGGCTTGAGAAAAGATCTGTTCTAGCATGGACAGTGAAGAAATGAGACCAATCTAGCTCTGTGAAATGAATAAAGCAGAGGTTCCCAGGAGTACCAAAGGATACTCAAATTTGATTACAGTAATATACTAACTTTAGAGTAAATCCTCCTCCTCTGCAACACCAAATGTTCAATTTAGAATCTAAATATTTAGTAATTCTACCTTACCTTCTAAATTGAACACCCAGTTAACCCATTTCTACTACAAAAATGAAACATTACCAGAAGAAACAAAGGGGAAATTTACTCAAAGCAGTTCAAAATGCATGAGAAATTTATCTTTAATTTGTGTTAATCAAATATTATTATTTTATTTTTTCCACTAACCTAACCACATAAACATAAATGCAGTTAAGTTTTTTCTGATTTAGAGAGCTATGAAAAACATTATTATACATTAAAGATACTGTGATTTGGAAAAAAAAGTTTAAAAATCAAGGGATTAGTCTGCAATTCCCAGAAGTTTACCAAATACAACAGAAAAGCTGAAAATGCCTGAAGTATACAAGTCAAAACATTGTAATTGTAATAACAAAGATAAAGACACTAGTCTGAATAGATTAATTTCTAATGACATTTTCAAAATTAGATGCATATGTGATGGCTACAAACCAATTTTTTTCAGCAAACTAATAGTTTATGAACACATAAAATTACATTCAAGAAGTGGAAGAGTAACCAATCAGTGGGCTTTTATTATGATTGTCCAGAGCTTCAGAACCTCTTTGTACTCAGCTAAGTTTTTTGTTATATAAACATTATTTTTCAATGCTTTTGCTAACATTATTCATTATTTTTTCCCAGCAGAAAATTTTCAGAATTGAAATGTTTTGGCATTTCTTGAAAGATTTATGTTGTTCCAAATGTCCAGACACTCTAATGATTACAGCATCAGAAATGTTGTTCTTGGCTCCTCTTTGAATCTTTGTCATGTGACATATGGGTACAAATTATCAGTTCCCAGAATTGAATGTTACCATATTGAGTGGGTGGAAGCAAAATGTCTTCTGACAATTACATAATGATTTACATTACCCAATCAAATGGCTGGCATATTTATCTGCCTCAGATATTGATTTCCCCATGACATAAATCTTCTTCACCCACAATATAACCAAGTGGCAACCAGTTATATTAACTGGTATGCTATAAGTGGCTGGCTGGATGTCATGATGTCTGATAATACTGTTAACACTAAAGCCTATAGTAATTGCACAAGAAAACCTTTTTTTTCTGTCAATCTTAAGTTTTATCTTTCATTTCTGCATGTGTTATTAATTGCATTATATATTTATAAAAATTTTTAAAAAATTCTTTGAAGTGTTTTTTCTTTCTCTTTTCTTTTCTCTTTTTTTTTTTTTTTTTTTTTGTTTTGTATGTTTTCTTTTTTGCTAAATCATATTTCATCACCTTTGACCTTCCTCAAGTAATGAAACAAAATACAGTTTTTTAAAATTGATATTATGAAATTTCTTTATTATAAATTATAGAAAAATCATGCAATATGTAATCATCATAAAATTTGATCACTTACAAATTTTTATAAAAATGATTTTACAAGTTTTTCGTTATTACTGATGCTCACAGAAGGCTATTTGTCAGTGGAGTAAATAAATTTCAGTCAAATAATCTTAATACTTTTTTTGCATAAAATCTTAAAGATTTACTATGCTGTAATATTTTTACCTTTTAAACCTAACACCTTGTAATCTTTTATACTGTTTAGTTTGCCTTAATCTAAAAGGTAACTTTAAATAGATTATCCTAGATCAGGAAACATTTCAACAGCATTCATTTTATGAAAAGCCAAATATTAAGGGATTTTCTTAATGCTTCTAAGATTTTTTCTAAATTCCTTGTTGGTCTTTACCTTAGACACTGGCAGTTTTGGGGACATACATTCTTGAAGTTTAAGGGGTTTTAAAAAAATATTACAAAATTCTGTTGATAATTTTCATGTAATTAATATGGAATATAGAAAAGTTACCAGTCTTGAAACTTTTATAGAATGTGCCTGCCAAACTTATTTCTGTATAAATTTACTTTTTTTTTATGTCAGCCAGTCGGAAAATTATGATTTAGAGTTTCAAATAATTAAAAATTAAAATGAAATAAGGATACGCCTGTGATATATTAAATTCTTTTAAAGTATAAAAATATTTTTGCTTGGTTAAAGCAAATAATAATTCACTAATTTATTTTACAAATTAGTTAGCGCCTTTAAAAGCAGATTATATAGACCAAAGATTTTAAAAAGAAGTAAGAAGTTTATTTCAGGCATCATTTACTATTACTATATAAGACATAAACATTTTACTCTTAATACTGAAGCTGTATGTGACATCTGAAACAATTTATGTCTACCAGTGTTTAGAATTATTTCTTTTTGGTTCAGAAACATTTGAGAATGGTTGCAATAAGAAAATTAGACAATAATAATGGTTCTTTAAAAATTGATATTAATATAAAAAACATTGATGCTATAGAAATAAATTTTAAATGTTTCTGCAAAGCTTCTTATTTAACCTGTATAGATTAAATATTTTTGTTTTCAGTAGAATATTGTTTAGGAAGAACTGCAAACTTAAATTGTTTCATATTTATTTACATTCAAACTAATGCTCTGGTCCTTTTTATCACACTGTTTCATTTGTTCTACCCTTCAGCCTTCAAGTGTCTATTGATTCAAGTAACTTTCAGAGGTTTCAAACTAAATCCTTCCTTTAATCTATGGTTATAGATCATTCTTCTGCTCAGTTATTGCTTGCTGTTTTCACTGAGTCTTAAATCTGTACTACCTCATCCAGGGATTGAACTCACAATTATTGGCTCACCAAATTCATAAACCAATGCTTTAACCCCTAAAGTTTTTTGGAGAGTAAGGGATGCAATGACCATATTAAATCCTGCTTACTTGTTAATCTTATGGATAATATTGGAATACAAATAAAAATATATCCTATTTGTTTCATAATGAGTTAACAAAAAAAATATCTTTTTGCAAATAGATGTTTTTAGTTATATAAATCATTGAAGTATCAGATAAGCTATGACAATCTAGGTTTTAACTTTTTAAAGATTATTACCCATCAAAGTAAATGAATGCAAATATTTGTATATTAGAATATTTTACTTCAAAACCATAAAACCATTCATAAGTTTCAAACAATTTCTGTTTACACGTTTATTTAATGTTATTAAATCTTTTTTTTAAAATTTTGTATGATTTCAAATCAGCAAATATGATAACCAATTGCTCAGATTTGCGTTTGCTTTGAATATCTTTGATATCTTAAAATGTTTATTTTTTAATATAAAATATCTAGACAGAGAAACATCTAATAAAAAAGAAAGTGTTTTTAAGTTGCAGGCATGGACCTTATATCCTTTTCTTTTTCATTATTCAATTTACTTGATATTTGATCATAATTAAATTAGACCAGTACACAGTTGTGGTAAAAAAAAAAAAAATGTTCAATGCATTTATATTGTAGAACTTTCAAATATTTTACATTTGGAAATGAGTTATTTATACAACCTAGTTTTCAACCTTTCGGTATCTTCAGGTGATTTGCAATAACTGATTTTTTTTTTGTTTTTCAAATGCACGAAAAGGGATTTTTTAAAGGCGTGATTGGAATTTTCAAACAACCAAAAAATTTTCAAAATTAAGGAGGGTTATTCAAGAATCTTATAACACTTTCATCCATGTTTGTATGATCTATATATATTTATAGGTATGATTACTTCTGGACATAATTTCTGATCTTTCATTTAGTAATTTTTTTCATTGTGGGAACAACATAACAGCTAACTTTTCCTCCTGGCACAATCTGCATACGTTACCACTCTAAGGTTTGGCAATTTTCACTATACTCAAAGTTATATCAGGGTCTTTTCTATTTTTCAATTTTAATTTCCATACATGGCTATCCAGTTTAGTACAATTTTTGAGATTTTCCAGTTTACATGTAGATTTATAATTATTCCATCTTTTTTCTAAAACTGTCTTTAGTAGACTCTAAATATGTTTTTCTTTGTCCGTCTGTCATGTACCTCTGCTTTGTAAATAACCCCTTCTGTTTCACAAAGTCCATTAAGCTTGCATTTGTTTTTGTCCCTATAGTTACATTCCTTGTTAATGATGTTAGTTTGTATGTTGTTGTTTAGGTTTCTGATTTTTTATTAATGTAATTTTCTAAATTACTGGTACATCTATAACTTAATTTGATTAAATTCCGATTGAAAATTTTGTTTAATTTTGAGTTTTGGGGAAATGTTTATTGATTAATTTAAAAAAATATTTGTCCTATTTTGGATTTTACTTCTAATTTAAATGGGTTGAACCAAATAATGTTTTAATTTCTATTATTATTTTTTGTTTGTTTGTATTCTAAATTGTTCTTATGGCCAAATTCCTTTAAGGCATTTTCATAATCTTTTTTCTTTTCATCAGGTATTGCTTTGACAAATTTTTAGATGGCCTGTGTTCTATTCTATTATGGATATATTTGATTATGCTTGTAGGATGGTTAGATCTTGTGTTTACATTCTTAAAATTGTTTGTTTTCATATATGGAAAGATACTGCCAGTTTAGAAATTAAATTCTAGATGTAAATATTGGATTACCTTTTTATTTGTTTCAACTACTATTTCAAAGTCTAAATCTTTAAAGAGTTCAAAAAGCATTTTTCTTGTTCTATCATTCTCTCTTTTGTTGTCCAGAGCTATCATTAATCCATCATCTCTGCATAATCTCTGGATTATTTTGTTGATTTTGCTTAAAATGTGTATTCCTATCAATTCTGGAATTTCAGCTGTCAAACAAGCCTTGTGGTACATCAATTGTGCCTTTTTGTGCCACCATTGTGGGATAGTATGGATTTTTGGCAATGTAGAATTATATTTATATGATCGGATGGTACATCTTGTACTGTTTAGCGAAATTTAATGCTTTCATTAAGTTTTTTACAGATATTGATGGGTGTGTGTATGTACTTTTATTGATAAGTAGGAAGGTATTGTTTTTGCTTGGAAGAGACAAAAAAAATCACCAGTGCTTGTATAGATGTTTCCCTTTTTATAAATTTGATAAACACAAAAATTCTTTTTGAACAATTTCAAATGAATTTCTTTAATTAGTTAACCTATGCTGCTTTGTGTTTAACTGTATGCTTTTATATCCTTGTAAACCGGCTCTAAAGTATCTTGATTGTTGATGCTATAGTGGTAATTCGAATGAAAATTAATTTTTATAATGCTAATCATATGGACGTATATTCTTGTAAAAATTCACATGAAACACTTCATTTACATAGTCTATATATTTATTGATGTATCTCATAATAAAAAAGGCATTTCTTTTACACAACCAATATTTTTAACAGGATTACCTTCCTTTTCAGTACCAATATTTAGTGCAGAAGTTATTGCCATTGACTTAACCCTGGATCTCATCCCTAAACTTACTCCAAACAAAGTTGTTATATTCTCGGATTCTTTGGCAGTGCTTGAAGCAATAAAGAACCAAAAATTAAACAATCCTTTGCTCATCAAACTTTTATATAGAATACATGTGATTTCACAAAACAAAGTTATCATTTTCTGTTGGATTCCCAGTCACTCTGGATTTCATGGAAATGATAAAGCCGATGTGGCTGCAAAAAACTCCCTAAAATGTGACACAAGTAACATAAAGGTTCCATACACTGACTATAAACCCCTAATCAAGAACTATATTTTAAAGAAATGGCAAGAAACCTGGAACAACTGTCAAAACAACAAATTATTTAAAATCAAACCCATCCTAAAGAAACAACTATCAGAACCCAGTAAATCACACAAAGAAGTGATTATATCCCGTATTCGAATTGGACATACACACATAACCCACTCTTATCTCCTAAAAAATAAAGAACCTCCTGAATGCATTGCATGTCAAGAACCCTATACAGTAAAACATGTTCTACTCAACTGCAGTGACTTTACATATATTCAACAATCTCTCTATAATGTTAACAACCTGAAAGATCTTTTCGAAAAAAATAAACTCTAATACTATTTTAACCTTCCTCAAAAAGATCAAACTATACAACAAAATATAATCGAAGTAAAGATCCGAAGATCAAAAATAGATCTGATTCTTACCAGGGGAAAAATTTATAAAGTAATACAAATTGAGAGCAATGGAAAAGTTTAAAAAGCAAGACATCTTCCAAAATTCTGTAAAAATAATATAACCTTACCTAAAATCATTTGTTGTGACCTTAAATGATCCTATAAGGGTTGATAGGTCGTTAAATCTCAAAACAAACAAACAAAATCCTTTTCAATATTAAACACATGTATCTGATATTATACAATGAACATTTAAAACCGCAGATCAGCTGTCAGGTTGTAACTTTTTGACTGAGAGTGCATTAATACTTGAGTGTTTCAACAATCATGAATAAGAACATTACATTTTTTTTTTTATATCAAACTGGTTAATGCCAAAAACATAAAATTAAAAGGTTAATGATAGAAATATATTGCTTCTTACATGTAGATGAAGTTCTGTTAATATTTTACGTTTAGAAAAACAAGCAAATAAAAATTAAACCAGGCAACACAATTTTGATGCTTATAATTATAGCACTTGGGTACCAGTGTCTATAATAATGCAACTATTTTTCTAGAAACTAAATCCTCTTGCTCTAGCAGAGAAGTGATACAAAGTTGATAGTCACTGGTAGTCATCTGTATTGTTATATATCATTTCTAGACTAGTCTCTTGGATTTGTTTAAAATATTTGTTGCAAATACTTCAACATTTCTTTAAAAAAAAATTGTACTGATTTATTTTCAAATGATTACGCACAAAATCTCTTAAGTTCAAATGAATTATAGAAGTTTCGTTAATCAGCATCTGACCTAACTATTGATTCTGATATCTAATAGTTTCTTCTGTCTCATTTCTCACTAGTGAAATCTTTTCTGGCTTCTTGCTTTCCAGTCAACTTAAAAAAATTAAATGCAATGCAAATTGTTAACTTCTGTCTTAATTCTTGTTCTCTCATCATAATAGTGTTTTGTTTTGTTTGTCTCTCTCTCTCTCTCTCTCTCATATTCTCTAATATTCAGTAACCTCTTGTGCTTTAGTGACTTAATTGCCTTGCTTGGAGTAATGATAGTGTCTTTTTTATAAGAAGTCAGTTAATTGTATTTTCTATTTCAAAATCTCATTTTCATTCTTCTGTAATTTTTTTTCTTTTTCTTTTTTCTTCCCCAGATTGTCTATGAATTTTTCTTAAGGTTTTTAGAATCTCCTGACTTCCAACCAACTTCAGCTAAAAGATACATTGATCAAAAATTTGTACTTCAGGTAAGTTTCCTATATAATTTTTAATTTTCTAAAAAAAATTTTTTTTTTTTTTTTTTTCATTAAGCAATTTTAGTTTCATTATGGATGTGTGTGTGTGTGTTTTTTTTTGTTTTTTTTTTTTGGCGGGGGGGGTTCTTTTTATATGAGAATTTAAATATACAATAGTGATGAATATCTGTGCAACATTGCTATTTACTATTTTATTTTTGGTAAATTCAGATTAAATTTTTAGTATAAATGAGGGCTGTAATATTGAACTATGCCTGTTTCATATTTAGATAGCAGACTTTCATTACGGCAATAACATCTTTATAATTTTAAAGTTATATTTATGCCATAATAACATTGAAATGTTTCATGCATCTTGTATTCCTTCTTTTGAAAGCTGATTGTTTTAAAATCTCAAGTTTTTTTAATTAATGTAATTTTTTGAAAAGAGATTTTATTTTTTGTAGTTGTTAATTTTAAGATCTTAAAGGAAATGCAATTGAATTTAAACTTAAAAAAAAAAATTTGCATTGTTTAAAAATATTGAAATCTTTTAAATCTAATACAGATTTGAAGTATCTAATTTATTGCTAGTTTTCACTAATCAATATCTAGCTTTTTATATAGTTAAGTGCCATACGTGATGCACGCTTTAGGCAATCATGTCTCTTTCAAGACATGACTGACTGGGCAGAAGATTATCCCACAGTAGGTTGCCATTGCTGTGGTAGACTGGTTGCCAGCCAAGGCTATAGAACCTAATCTGTCCTATTATTTAACCTATAACTGGAGGGAAGAGACAGATTAATACCTTTCCCATGGGTATTTGTGCATAAGTGAATGCAAGGAATTCAGCTGAAATTCGAACTCGGAACCCTGATTTGTCATTCCAAATTGATATCCACTGCACCACAGCACACATCCTTTTATATAGTTCTTAAATGAAATAAAATCAAATTAAACAAGTTTTAACTATTTGAATACATCACAAACAAAATTTGTTTGTAACTAGTATGTTTTTTGTTTTTTCTAAGCTCAAATAGTTTGTTTCTTCCAGCCCCTTTAGACAAGCAGTTTTATTTTTAACCAAACCTTTCTATATGCATGCTCTGCAGTTACTAAATGTCATGCCATGTGCACAATCTGCCAACCTAATCCTTTGCTCTAGGTTTTCTTGTTTCTATTTTGCTTTCATGATATCTAACTGACCTAATATTTAATTTTGTTTTATATTATATATAATACACAGGGAGCAATGTATGAATTGTCTATATTTTGCAAAAATGAAAATAATACTGACACCTTATTTTAACATACATTTACCAAAATTACACAAAAATATCTTGAAATGCTAAAGAGTAAATTTATTTGATAAAATTGCCATTGGCTTCAATTACGCCCTCCAGATGACTTTGGATTTGACTACAACTCTTCCAGACAGTCTCCTTGTTTAAATTGGTGAATGCTACCATAATGTTTGCCTTCAGTTCATCTTACTAGGAGTTTTTTTGGCCTCTCACTCAACCGTGTCCCATACATAATAATCAAGAGGGTTGTAGTCTGGGTGATGTGATCAAAGAAATTGTCTGGCAGCCATGACTGGGTTCTCCTGCTTGTGTGGCATGGTGCAGAGTTTTGTTGCCAAACATAGGGTCTTCCATCACCACCCTCTTGACACAGGGCAACACTCTCCATTTAAGGCACCTGATGTAGGCCTCCATGTTAGGTCTGAGGCCTTGTCAGAAGATGAATGGAGGCATAACATTGCCATTACTAGTGATCACTCCAAATACCTTCATAATCACCATTAGACTCATCCAACTCTTTTGAATCCTCTGTGCTATCCTCAGATTGACACCCAAACACTCTAAAAAAGTTTGTATTGGAGCTTCTGGCATAAATACCAAGCAGTACAGCATGCCATTTCCAAATTACTAGTGGAGGGAATTGCACCCTGGTGCTTCTTTTTTTTTTTTTTTTTTTTTTTTTTTCCCTCACAGATGGTGGCCAACTGACCTTACTATAATGTTCAACTGACAAAATAAAAAGCAAATGAGTATATGCAAAATTAAAAAGTATAAAATGGCAACAATTTACTCATCACACCTCTGTGTGTGTGTGTGTGTGTGTGTGTGTATAATACACACACACACACACACACACAATTTAACTAATAAGTTATGGATCAATCCTGTTTACTAGTTTTTGTGGAAAAATCCAAGTGTAATCTAGAAATATGATTTGGGAATTACTGAAAATTTCAACAAGTAACCTGGGTGAAGAAAATCATGTCAAGTGAGTTTTGTATAGCAATCAATTTTAAACAATTTAACTTTGTTCGATGTCCCTTCAATCTTTTTATCACTACATCTTAACAGGGACCTCTACTTTTCTCACTTAATAAATAAATGGTGCTTGTTACAATCATCTTGTGAGAGGTTTTGTTATTTCTTTTATTACATTCCTTCGGTTTAATCTGGCATGATTTATCCATTCAGCAATTCTTTCATATTCCTTTAATTTAGGTCATCTATAATTTCTTTTATTACATTCTCTGAAAAAAAGAAATTCTTCCCTAATGCACTATATTTTTTTTTTTTTTTTTTTTTTTTTTTTTTTTTTTTTTTTTTTTTTTTTTGTCTTTTTTTTTTTTTTTTTTTTATAATAACTATATATTGTTACATATTCACTAAAATTTGCTGGCACACAGTTTATACAAAGTTGCTTGATCTTGTTTTCTTTGCAAGAAAATTTTATCGTTTTTTCAAAAAGTGACTTTGTAATCATAAATATTGCAGATAATTTTCAAGCCCCATCCCCAGTAAATAAATAAAATCTTTGAGTCAAATTCTTTGCTTCAGCAACACGGTGACTTATGTCGTTATAACCAAAATTTGCCAAATTAGAATTACACCATCTATCAAACCTAACACATCACTCAATAAATCCCGGAACTCACTAATAAAACAACAACTTTTACACAAAATTCAACTTTATTCATCAACATAGTCTCCTTCTAGGGTGATACACTGATTCCAATGCTTTTCTAACAATTTGATGCCTCTTTTTTAGAAGAATTTGTCTTTGGCCTCGAAATACGGCTCAGTTTCTGATATCGCTCCTTCATTGGAGCCAAATCTCTTTCCCTGGAGCATTCTTTTTAGCCAGTAGTCACTAGAGGTCTGATCTGGAGAATTGGGTGGATGCAGAAGCAATTCGAAGTGCAATCAATGTAGCTTTGCCATCGTTGTGATTGATTTGAGACACGGTGCATTGTCTTTGTGAAAAATCACTTTTTTTCTCTCTCTTTGTTGGCCATTTTTTGACAATTTCTTCCCTCAAACACACTAATAATGCTATATAATTTTTGCTATTGAGGGTTCTTCCTTTCTCAAGGTAATCAATGAACAAAATACCTTGTGCATCCCAAAATATGGAGACCAAAACATTGCCTGTTGATATTTGCATCTTTGGTCACTTTGGGTGGCTTACACCTGCTGTTGTCCACTCAGCTGACTGCTGATTGGACTCCAGAGTGAAGTGGTGGATCCATGTTTCATCCATTATCAGATATTTATGCAAAAACTCCTTGTTGTGTTGAAACAGTTGTAAACAACGCTCTGAATTGTCAACATGTTGTTTTTGATCGACTATCAACAAACACAGCACCCACTTTGAACACAGCTTTCTCATTGACAAATGTTCATGCAAAATGGTGAATGCACTGCCTTCTGATATGTTCAACTCCTCTGCTATCTCATGCAACTTTAATTTGCAATCTGCCAAAACAAGTTTGTAGATTTTTTTTTTGTGTGTGTTTTCCAGGATAACTGTCAATTTGGGACAACCTTTAGTGTTCAGCATCATTTGTGCCTATACAACCACATTTAAAGTGAATATACCACCTCTTAACTGTTGTTTCCAACAGAACAAAGTCCAAATAACTTATCAAGCCATTGCTTTGCTTGAATAGTATTTTTTCCCCCTATCAGAAAGCAATGCTTTATCAACCCACAACATTTAGATTGTTCCATTGTTTTGAAAACTTGCAATAGTAGCTTCACTTAAATAACTGTAATTTGTAAACTAATAATCCAATTGAGCCCAAACTTTTGTCATTGCCATTAGAAGGTTTGTACTTCATAAAAATCATATGGATTTTTTATTAGTGGCACAAAGCCCGAGACCTAATCAGTAATGTGTTACTTGGCAACTTTTGAATATTTTTGCTATGAATTACAAAAATTGTAAAACAGTTTTTAAAAATAAGGTAAAACCTAGATTTAAAAAAAAAAAAAATCAATGGTTGTGCTAGCACAAAGTCACAAGTTGTCATTGGGTATCCTGGCCTTGTTCAGACTTTTGTTCACACTAGGTAATGCACTCACTCCCAGAAGCCATAACTAAGGTACACTCAGCATAATTGCAGTATAAACCACTTACAGGTTGGCTCTCTGGGTGTTGAACAAATACAAATATGCCAAAGCTATGGGTTTGGGCACCTCAAAATGTTTTAATGGTTAGCAAGCTTGTCTCACTAGACTCAACTGATTAGTGAGTTCAATCCTCACTGGGTATCCCCCTACTTTTGGCCTTGTTCCACATCTAAGCAGTGCTTAGAAAATCAACTCTACTTAGCTAGGGATTAAATAGTGGAGCAGAGTGACTTTTTTAGCCATGATTGGTAACCAAGTCTAGGGGGAAAACTTGGAATTCAAAATTGCATAAAATATGGTTTAGGTTTGTGGGCTCATCAATTGCAGTAGAAAACATAATCTGGGCAATGAGGTATGTGTTTATCCCAAGCAGGTTTCAACAATTACATGAAACATCACAAAATGAGACCCAGATGTAACTAACAGGTTTGTCAGATTGTCTTGTTCTGGTCAGTTTAGACTGGCCAAATACTTGAAAATCTGTAATCCAGCTAAACCATGAGGGACAAACTCCCCAACAATCAATGGTCTATATCTGCTGTCTCTGCAAGATATCTTTCAACTATCTTGCCTGCTTCAAGAGCCATTACCAGCCTCGTGGTCACATTTATTTAATGAATCAATAGCCGTCATATTAGTCAAAAACTTTAATATGATAAACTGATAAAATTTGTCTAAAGTAAGTGTGTAATTTATTTCAGGTAATTTTTCCAGAATTAGTATGATCCTATTAAATCCTATATATATATATATATATTCAGTGCACTAAAAATCTTTTTTTGTTATTACTTTAGATTTAACCTCTGTATATACAAATGCTGCAATTTCTAATTGTTGTCACTCCCTCTCAATATCTTTTTCTATAAATATTAGACATTGCTATAATTAACATGTTTTATAACAATTTTTGACATCAGACCACTGATGTTTACCATATCAGTGAGTTTGCATTAAATAAAAAAAACCTTGTTTGAGCTCTTTAAATTTCTTTGAAGCATTGAAGTGTAAAGTAAATATCCTATTGTCTCCTATTCTGATTCCAATTACTAAAGTTGCTATATGACTGCACAATTGACTCTACTTCACAAGAATCAAAATTGTATAGATGACATTAGTGCTAGCATTAGTGTTGTGATGAACACACCTCTCCAGAATATGACTTGCACTCATCGAAATTGCATATATATTGACATCAAGAATCATCTGGAGAGAACTAGGTGGAAGCGAAGCCTTATATCCTTATTGCATAATTCAGTAAGACTGTTGACTCCAAGCAACATTATATTGCATTGTGACAACAAGGATTTGAATTTACATGACAACAAGGATTTGAATTTACATGAAAAAGGAAAAGAAAAAAAAATTCTCTCACTTAACATAAATAGCTGACAAAAAATAATCAAAGTTCACAGAAAAGGAATTTTTTGGAGTTTGTGTATATTCATAGGGCAACTTGGAAGTCAATAAATTATAATGTTGTATGAAGTACTGGTATTAGGAATAAAAAACAAACCTTTTCTTCCTAGATAATTTAAGATAATTATTCAGCAAATATTACCACATATACAGTGGGAACAGATTTAATATTGAAAACAGTTGAAGGCTAGCCTGGTAAAACAACAGTCAATGCGACAATTTCATTTTTGCTGGACTCGGTCACTAACTCGATTAGTGAATTTAATTACGTCCTTGAAGAGAACATTACATTCCTATCGTACTTCAGAAGGAGCAAGGCCATTTTCAGAGAAAAATGTCAAGGATGGTCAGATGAAAAAGTACATCTTCTGTTAAGAAAATTGTGCCCTGCTGAACCTGAAAAATATCTACTAAATTTCATTTTGCCAAATACTCTAGAAAAAGTGTTATTTAAGAAAACAGTGTCAACATTATCAAAAAATTTTGGTGAAAAAAATTCACTATTTTCTATACACATTCACAGTGCATGAACCTTACTAAGGATGAAGATTTTGTCACATATATGGGTAAAGTCTACCATGAGTGTGAGAAATTTAAACTGGATGAACTATTTCCAGACAGATTTAAATACCTAATCTTTGTTAAAGTTTTAACATCAAGCAACAATGTGGAAATACAGTCTGGAATCCTTACAAAACTTGAACAAAATTCAAAGTTAATGATACAGACTGTTCTGGATGAGTGATAAATTTTTTTTTTATTTAAAGCATGATACAGTGAAATTTGAACAAAATGGCATATCAGAAATGCAAATAGTTTTTTTGTTTTTTCGTTTTTTTTTTTCCATTTTGACAGTAGTACCAAAAGAAAAATCTAAAATAAAAATACTGCCGAATTTAACCCATACTATAGTTGCAGTATGCTTCATGTCAGAAAAGACTTCACTTGAAACCAAAAACTATTTTAATTGTACAAAAATATGCCACAAAGCTACTGCAAGTCAAAAGGCAACAGAAATACACAAATTAACTTGCTGAAATTTGGAAAGTTCAGACAGAAAATTTGTGATGTTAAAAATGAATAATGTTATGGTGAGATTTCAATTTGACACTGGTAGTAATATTAAAATTATAAATGAACAAACTTGGAATCGAATTGGCAAGCCCAATGACAAAGTAGCAAGAGGAATATTGGCCAAGAAATTAATTTTCCTTGGGAAAATTATCTGTAACATCACTCTTGTGGATAAAACTAAAAAAAGCAGATATTTATGTATTTAAAAAGTTCTAACTCGAATTTACTAGGCATCAATTGACTATAATTATTTGAACTGTGGTTTTGACCAATTCATTCTATGGAAAAATTAATTGTCCATTAAAGAAAAAGATTACAGTGAAGAAACACTGAGTAAACTAAAAAATAAATTAACAAATATTTTCTCTGAGAAGTTGGGGAAAATGTACAAAGTCAAAGGCATTTTTCAAACTAAAAGACAAAGGTGATACCAGTTTTAAGCCTAAAAGAAAGATACTCTTTGTTGCATTATAGTATATTAACACCAAACTTGATAGGTTAGAAAACCATGGAGTTAGAATATAGAGTATTCAAGATGGGCCACATCAGCAGTTTATATTAGAAAGAAAAATAAGATTTGTTTATGTGCAGATCTTTTGACTGAGTTGAATGACCGTCTCCTACCAACTACAGAGGATATATTTGCCAAATTAAATGGTAAAGTGTCTTTTTCAAAAATTGACTTCTCTTCAAATCGAAGTGGATAGGGAATGCCAGAAGTATTTGACTATTAATACACATAAAGGACTCTACAAATTTAGAAGATTACTCTTCAGTATAAAAGTAACTCCAGGTATTTTACAGCAATTAATGACTACAATGTTGGGTGAACTAGACGGTGCCGTTACTTGCACAGATGACATGCTTATTTTTAAAAGCACTATGAAAATACAGCACATAAAACTGATTCAGCAAGTATTTCAGAGATTGCATGATTATAGTTTAAAATTCAGTGAACAGAAATGTTAGTTCTCTGTGAAGAAGCTTAGATATTTAGGTCAGATAATTGACAAAAATGGAAGGAAGACCAGATCCCTGTAGAGCAAGTGCCATTAAAGACATGCCTCCCGCAACAAATTTGATAACCCTACAATCATTTCTTGGATTAGCAAATTATTATATTTATGTGCCAGGTATATGTACAAAATGCAAGACGTATAATAATAGCATTGGACACCAGCAAATACGACGTAAGAACAGTAATAGGCCATGAATTTAAAGATGGTACAGTGAAAGCAGTCGCCCATGCTTCACCAAGTTTGGCAAATACAGAAAAATATCACAGGCAAATTGAAAAGGAAGTGCTTCCTATAATTTTGGCTATAAAGAAATTTCACAGGAAGAAACTCATATTGGAAACTAATCATCATCTGTTATTGAGTATATTCAGTTCTAAGAAAGGGATTTCTATGCATTCCACAAACAGACTACAGTGTTGGGCTAGAATTTTATTAAACTATGATTTCAAGATGTAATTTCTATCATCAAAAACTTAGGACACGCAGATGGTTTGTCCAAATTGATATCAAAATCTAAAAAAGATTTTGAAGGTACTGTGATTGCTTTACTGGAATCCAAAAGTAAAATGAAGAGCTTGGTGTGTAACACTATTAAAAAGTTGCTGGTCACAATAGAGGACATCAAAATTAATTCTAAAACGGATGAATGATAAGTTGAAATGGAGTAAAACTAAAATTAAACCTGATAACAATAATACAGCATTTTCTGCTTGTGATGGAAGTACTTTAGCATGCAGAAAGAGTAGCAATTTCTTCATTATAAAAAAGCATTTTGAAACAATTCCATGTAGGACATCTGGAAATAGTGAGGATGAAGTCCCTGATGAAAAATTACATTTATTGGACAAAGTTGCACAAAGATATCTGAAATACAATTAGAAAATGTAATGTTCATTATTCAGTTGCAAAATTATTCAGCCACCTATAAATTATCAGGCATGGTTGATCACTGATAAACTGTGGGCAAAACTACATACAGTCTTTGCTAGACCACTAAACAGCTCATACTATATAATTGTGGTTGACATTTTCACAAAATGACCTGAGATATTAAAGTGTAAACTGCCTACTACCATAATAACAATTCTTTTGTGTGCTTTTTGCAATGTTTAGAGTATCTGACAGTGTGGTATCTAATAATGGAACTCTATTTACTTCTAGGGAGTTTAAAAATCTCTGCAAAATCTACGTGGTTGAACATTTGACAATACCAATTTATCATCTGAAGTCAAATGGTCAAGCTGAGCAATTTGTTGACACTTTCAAAAGGTCATTAAGAAAAGCTAAAGACTTGGAAGCTGAAGAAACAAGAATTTTTGAGTATATATCAAATGCATATATTACCACAAAAATGTCACTGCTGAACTCGTGTTTGATAGAAAAAGTTACATCTATTTTTGACAAATTACTACCATGGAACAAAAGTCAACACTTTCAAAAAACCAGGAAAGGAAAATTGGCAGGAAGGAAAAGTTGTTTGATGCCTTGGTAATATGATGTACATTGTTGAAGTTGGACAGTTTCAACATAGAAGACATATAAATCAATTGAGGCACAGAATAGGCAACTGGTACAATTTAATTCACTTATGATACCTTTTGAAGTACTCATTCCTAAAACTAATATTGCAATACAACACCAGGTAATCAATAATATGATCCAACTGAAACATTGAAAGTGGACTAGTGTCAGAAAAAGTATCCACTAAAGAAAATGCATCTGAAAAGTGGGAGTGTTGTGGCAATGAACACCTCTCTCCAGAATATGACTTGCACTCTTCAAAATAGCATATATACTGATACTAAAAATTGTCAGGAAAGAGCTCAGTAAAACTATGTTGACTCCAAGCGACATTATATTCCATGAGTGAATAATCTTCAGTCAATGGAATGAAGAAATCACAATAAGCTCCCAATATGGAATGTGGGTTCATGTGTGTTGTTGTTGTTATTTTTTAGGGAATATTTTATTTTTTATTCATTTTGCTTGTCTATTGATTTTAGACCATCACAACTTTAGTGTTGTGATAAGGGAACAATAAAATGAAAAAGGAGGAGTCAAAAATTAATAATGTTCTCTATTGAGAACTTGATTAACAATACAATGAGATAACATGTTTTAATAGTGAAAGCAGTCTTTGCACATATTAAATTATTTTGTTGTTTTATAATATATGAGATTAACTGAAATTTATTATCTACATGAATTTGTATGTGCTGTAATTTGTATATCATTAACTAAAATTCAAATTTTGCAAACATGTTAAGATCTTCTATAACAAAGTAAGAACAGCTTGTAAAGTGTACTCCGGACTCATTATGAATGATTTAAAGTCACTTTGGAAGTAAATTCTACCTCAAAAACTTGAAGAGAGTTGCTTATCTAACTTATGCCAAGCAACACTTTAACAGCAGGAAAAACAAAAAATTAAAAAGATGCCTCTTACATTCTGACATAACCAAAACTACTTTACTCGCTGAATTAGTGAAAGAATGAATTTTGTTAAAAAATGAATCAAGTGGTTTGATCATGTAAATCTATTGTCATTTGATAATGAAATCAATAAATTTATACCAAATTTTTAAAATACTAGAAATCATAGTGGGGAAAATATTTTAGCCTTGGTTGGCAACCAGTCTAGGAGAAGGACAATAGTTGCAATGAACTGTTTGCATTTATAATATACATGTACCTGAGAGGTTCAGGAGTTAGAGCAGTGAACTATCAGCCATTAAGTTAATTCCAGATATGTTAAGAATCTCATTATCACAAACTGCTAATAATTCAAACTTCAACAGCATTAAAGACGACAATAATATCAAAAATAAAATATTTTTTGCAAATCTAGTCAGGGTATTTTTTTTTTTTTTTTTTTTTTTTTTTTTTTTGTATAATTTGCTATAGATTTGGTTGTAGTTGGTTTAGTTTATTGTATATTTTCTACTATATTCTGTACCTCCTCTTATTTGTAACTAGGCTTACTCCATTCATAAACAGTCCTTCTCAACCTTGAACAGCTGGCATGCATCATTATTTTTAGGTGTTTTATTGGAAGCAGCTACGATGAAACCAATTTCATCAACTGGGTAGCTACCTCAGAATAACATTAGCTATTTAATTTCTGATTGACTCATCCTGTTTCTCTTAAAGTAACATATTTCCAGCATCTATCATCAGTAGGTGAAGTAATGTTATGTACTTCTCAATTGACAGATTTGAGATTTTTTTCTGACAATTGTAATTCTGCTCCATTTTTCTCAGGTTTAAAATGTTTAGCAAATCTAAATGACCTATAAATTACTTTTGCCATTACTTTGGTAAATTAAAGGATGATGATTATCATAATGGGTTTGAAATGTTTTGTAATTGACATTTTAATAGAGGCAAGACATGTTCAGTCTCTATTTTCTTCCCCCCCCCACCTTGAGAAAACAATAGTTATTTCAAATATTTTGCTAATATAACATCTGTAACCAAAGAGGGATATATGATTAAAGTTATGCCTAACTCTAATGAATATTGAATTAGCTTAAGCTAGGTTTATAATGCAGTGTTCTTATTTGAAATCAAGTATTTCAAATTAAAATACTGAATTTGTTATTTTTATTTCAAAGTGAATAACTAAAATATATTTTCTTTTTTTAACTTGGTATTTAATAAACTTAGTACAGTACAACAAAGATCATATCAATCTTCCATGTGGAGTGTTAAAAATCTTGGCTTTTACACTGATGAGAAATATGTCTATTTCAGATGGGAGGTTACTCATTGAATTTTCAATAAGAAAAAGATATAATTGCAGAGAAATAATGTAGAAATTGAATGCCATTTTGCACTGTTGGCAGATCAGTCTGTAAGTTTGATATCTACAAAAGACTAATTTAGATATGAAATCTATAAATTTTGAAGCTATTGTGTAACCAAACTAGTTTAGCACATCATCACTTGTATAAATCAAAGTAACAGAGACTTAGCTGAATTGTTTGTCATGGAGTTTAGTTGGGGGGATTCATTCTAATTATATTTGATTATATACTTTAATTACTTTAAATGCCGTTTTGATAAAAATAATGTATATTCTTTAATCAAATTATTAGCACCATAAATAAAATAGATATCTTGAAGCTGAAACATTCTGTTTTACAATAAAATTGAAAAATATTTGTTTGACTAAGACATTTATTAAATATCTCTAATTTTTCTTCTCCTCCTTTAATAATTGTAATGCAAAGTTATATTTCCTGTTTGCTTATAAAGGTATTTGTTATTGATTTTCTTTTTGGCATTTTAGTTAACATTAGAGCAAAATGTTATTTATTGAAGCCTTTCTACCTTGATAACAAATCTATATTCTTTCTCATCTTGGGAAGATTTTTTTATTTCAGTCACTTGTAAAATTCTTTAAACCCATTTGTTAGCTGCAGGTAGGGATTTTTGAGAACTTTTTATTCTCTCATTGTAATTTTTTTTTTTTTTTTTTCTAGAATTACAATACAGAAAATGTGATCAATATATTTTGAATTTTTCTTTTAGGGTAAAAAGGCAAATGAAATACAGCTTAAATTTTAAATTCTATCAGTTACATTTAGAATTTGTATTTTTGTCTCTGTAATATTCACTAAATGAAATTGGTTCACAAGCTTTGTATTATGGTATTTTGTGCGTTGTGTTCTTGGCACAAAGTCACAATATTGAGTTAGTCAATAGGATACTACTTTCTACAGTAGCAAACCATTGTCCAGACATGTATTTATAATCTTCCTTTGAATGATGCATGCAAGAATAGATATCTTTTTAAAGGTTAGGTAGGACAAAAATGGCTATACAATTTTGGCATACAAATTTTGAATTATCATGTAGAATTTTTAACTACTGTTACAACAACAATGTAACTTTGTCCTCTCAATCTGAGCCACCCATTTATTGTCTATTATATTGATTCATCAAAACCAAGCTTGGCACAAATTTACAATAGCAGAATAAGGCTCACATTCACTGTCAATATATGATGGAGGGGCAGGTCAAAGAATTAACACTAAAGGTTATAAGTATTTATAGATCACATTAGTTATTTCTTATATTAGTCTATGTAAGAGTTTGAAATAAGCTTTATATATATATATATATAATCATTTCATTCCAAACAAGGCAACAAAGCCACTAGGACACAAGAGGTTACTGTGTATTAAAGAATAAGAGAAAAATGACTGTTAAGGAGAAAGAACAATAAAAGAATAAGGATCAACATAACAGAAGATAATGATTGACATTGATTTTCAAAAATTTAAATGCTAAGTTCACTGGGAAGCAAGAAGCCAGAAGAGAAGTCAGCAAACAAGAAATGCAATAGAAGAAAGTGTTATCATAGAATTTATGGTTACATCTTGACATTTCAACTATAAATTGATAGAACCTGGCTGTAATTCTAGTTAGTCAGTTAAGTGCCATACGTGATACATGGGCGAGACCTGACTGACTGGGCAGAAGATTATTCCGTCGTTGGTTGCCATTACTTTCTGTGATAGACTAGTTGCCAACCAAGACTAATCTGTCCTGTAATTTAACCCATAACTGGAAGGAAGAGACAGATTAATACGTTTCCCTAGGCTATTTGCACGTAAATGAATGTGGGGAATTCAACTGGAATTCAAACTTGGCTCCCAGATTTTTCATTCCGAGCCAATATCTACTGCACCACAACGCCAATCTAGTACTGCACTTAAATTTATAAAGTCTAATTACCATAGAGATTAGTTCATCAGAACAATTACCATGAAAGTGTTTATGTAAAAAGCACAGGGAAGCTAAGTTACACCAACAGAAAAGGGTCTGGAGCTAAGATGTCAGATCAAGACCAATAACATTGCAGATTCTTTGGGTTTTATCAAAAATCTCTAAATAGATAGCAGAAGCACCAGGCCATATGTGACAGCGATATTCAAAGCAAGGACAAATGGTAGATTTATAAATACGCAAAGCAAATTCTGTCAAGAAAAATTGTCTAGCATGACATAATGAACTTTCTTTTAGCTACAGACTCAGCAGTTGGTTCACTTTCCACTTCATGTAAGCCAAGACGATGTAATAAGTCACTCTACTGCAGGTTAGCATCAGCAATTCTGAAGGAAAGTAAAAAGATGATTAAAAGAGAGCAGTTTTATTTTGAAGGCATTAAAATTAACAAGCCACTCCTTATCCTGTTTAACAACACACTGTAGGTCATTTTTTAGATTAGCTGCCAATTTGACTTTATTAAACTGATTAGATTTACTATTAAGATGGGAGTAAATAGTTGTCAACAGCATAGATACCAAGTTGACAAGTAATAATATCAGGAAGATCATTTATGAAAATTAGAAACAATGTAAGTCCAAGGATAGAGCCCTGGGGAACACCTGTATTTATGCAGAGAGATCTGCCCATTCAAGACAATTTGATAAGAAAAAATAAATTGGTTCAAAAATCCATCCAAAAATACCATAACCTTTTGACATGTGAAGAAGTCCAGTATGCCAAACACACTCTAATGCCTTCTAGATATCTGAAACAAGTTTGAGCTTCCACCATTATCTGAAGTTTGATAGACTACTTTCAGCAGTAGTCATCAAAACATCAGTGAAAGCCATATTGCTTATCTAGAAAAAGACACTGTGATGTAAGATACTTAACCAATTCAATTAGAGCCTCTAGTACTTTGCCAAAATAGGTTGATTGTTTGAAGGATCAGACATTTTGCTTGAGTTCTTAAAGGCTGGAACAACAAAAAAGATTTCCAACAAGCAGGAAAGCAAGAAGCAGCAGCAAGGCATTTACTGCAGAGTTTAAAGAGAATAGAAGACAGTTCATTAAATCTACATGCATTGTAAGGATCCAGTTTATTATAATTGAATGTATAAGTCCCCCATATAGAAAATAACTATCTCTTTTCTTCAACACACACTGCTATCTAAATCTTGTGCCATGTTCAATTCAATATGACTCATTTTAAATCTCTGTCTTTTCATTTTGCTGGCTTGGTGTCTTTTAGTATATATGTTCTGCAGTAATGTTTTATAAGTACATCAGTTATATTAAATTTTACTTTTTGTAGTGATTTTAACTTATGATATATCTCTATCTTGAATCCGATATTTTTTTTCATTTTCCTTGGTTGTACAGTCTTTTGGTTATGGCTCTTGAAATGAAATATGGCATTCTTATTAGTCCTAAACTTTTGCTGAAATATGAACATCTAAGTAAAGCTTTACTGTGTTTTTATTAAAAAATATTGCATGTGGTAGATTTTATATTCTGAATAAATTCCAGTTTCTGAGTTCTTACTTGTGTCCTGGAAGAATAACAAGCAAAGAATAAAAAAAATTCTAAGTTAAGAGAGGAAAACAATTATAGTTCACAGGTCAAGATTTCTTCCCTATTTTTATTTTTCTCTAACTCTAGTTTCTTTCTCTGTTATCTAAAATCTTGACACATTTAGTAAGAGAAATGGATATTTAATTTTGACAAGATTCAGCAAAGCATCACCTTCTCTTGAATCAAGTAACTTTTTGTGTCTCAATCATCAAGTCTTAGGATGAAAAATCAGGATATGAATGTCATTCCTATCTTTGCTTAGAACTAGATGGTTATAATTAATTTTGGAAATCTATTTTTATCTCTGACTTATAAAAGCAAGTTTTTTTTCCTCTCTCTCTCTCTTAAATCCACTTGAGATTTTGTTCTCTGACACTTGTTTTATGTTGTCTATATTTATGATAGAGTATTTGTGTAGGAGATTTGATATGTCAAGCCCATCATGTAACTTGGCTCTTATTTTATAGATATTCCCAGGTACAACAATAATTTTATGTTCTTACAAATAGCTTGAATTGAATTGATGCCCCCAAATCCTTCAAATCCTGTGGAAGTTAATAACAATTTGGAGGCATGGACGCATAGCAGAACAATGGCGACACTCGGAAAGTATATGGATTCCCAAAGAGGATGGAGCCAGTAATATTAATCAATTTAGATGCATTTCCCTACTGAACATTGAAGGGAAAATCTTCTTTAGTATTCTAAATCAACGTCTATCAAAATTTCTAATTAGAAACAATTATATTGATATGTCGGTTCAGAAAGGAGGGGTTCTGGGCATACCAGGTTGTGTTGAACACACAGGTGTCATATTGCAGTTGTTAAAGGAATCGAAAAAAAATAAAGGAAACATTGCAGTCCTTTGGTTGGACGTAAGAAATGCTTACAGTTCAATCCCGCATGAACTAGTCAAAGTGGCTCTAGTTCATCACCACATGCCCCCCAAAGTTACCGATCTCATTTCAGACTATAACAATTTCAAATTGAGAACAGTAGCAGAGACCCTCAACATCAGATTGGCACATTCTAGAGAGGGGGATAATAACTGGATGCACGATTTCAGCAACGCTCTTTGCATTGGCAATGAATATGCTGATAAAAGCAGCAGAAACTGTGTGTAGGGGCCCGTCACAAGTTCTGGCCTAAGACAGCCTCCTATACATGCCTACATGGACGATGTGACATTAACAACCACGTCTGTCATAGGAGCAAGATGGCTGCTAAAAGGAATTGAAAAGCTTATTACATGGGCGAGAATGAGCTTTAACGCCTCGAAATCAAGATCATTCATGTTGAAAAAAAAGGGAATCTTTACTGAAGGACTTTTTGAACTATCAGTCGTACCCATCCCTACGATCAGGCAAAACCTGGTGAAGTGTTTAGGGAAGAGATTTGATGCCTCCCTAAAAGACTGTAGCAATACACCAAACTAAAGTCACTTTGGAGATTTGGTTAAACAAGGTTGACAAGTCAGCTTTACCCGGGTGTTTCAAAGCATGGATATATCAACACGCAATCCTTCCCAAGTTATTCTGGCCAATAACCATATATAATTTCACAACTTCCACTGTGGAAATTATGGAGAGACGCATAACAGCCAGGTTACGTAGATGGCTTGGTTTACCTAAATCATTGTGTAGTATAGCTTTGTATGGAAGCTCCAATGCATTGCACTTACCATTTACAAGCCAGGTGGAGGAGTATAAAGTTGCCAAAGTGAGGTCTACCATACAATATAATTTCTCCAATGATCCCAAAGTGGCTGGGGCAGGCAATGAAGTTTACACAGGAAGGAAATGGAAAGCTACTGAAGAATTAAATATGGCAGAAGAAAGACTCCGTGCAAAAGCTATATTAGGTACGGTAGCAAAAGGTCATGCTGGCTTGGGCTATTTCCCTTCAATTAGATACGACAAAGTAGCAGGGAAAGAAAAATACGCTCTGCTGCAAGAAGAAGTGCAGAAAGGAGAAGAAGAATCAAGGATAACTAAAATGGTAGGAATGAGCAAGCAGGGCGCCTGGACCAAATGGGAGTCCATCATCCACCGAAAAGCGAAATGGACAGAAATTTGGCATTATAACATGGGGTTGAAATTCTTAATCAATGCTGTGTACAGCACTCTACCCAGCCCGGCTAATCTGAAGTTATGGAATAAAGCGGATTCACTTCATTGCCAATTGTGCAGACAGATAGGAACGTTAAAACACATCCTCAGCAGCTGCCCATCATCATTAGCAGATGGTCGGTACAAATGGCGGCACAATGAGATATTAAGAGAAATCACAGAAATAGTATGACTAGCAACCCAAGAAAATGTACTAAACCCTCACCAAAGATCCATAAAGTTTATAAAAGCTGGTTCTAAACCTCTGAAGAAAAAGCCCTCAAAAATAAACCTACTCACAGGTGCAACAGACTTGGTCATAAAGGCCGATTTGGGGCCTAGACTGATGTTCCCAGAGCATATAGCCCTCACACAATTATGTCCAGACATAGTGTTCTTCTCCAATAATCAAAATATTGTAATTTTGTTGGAATTGACCATTCCCTGGGAAGAACACGTAGAAGAGGCTAATGAAAGGAAGAAATTCAAATATGAGGATTTATTAGAAAACTGCAGATCAAATGGCTGGAAAGCAAGCTGTATGCCAATCGGAGTGGGAACCAGAGGCTTTGTAGCACAGTCACTCTGCAGAGCCTTAACAAATATTGGATTGGTGGGGTTAAAACGAAAAAACGAAAAGCCATTAAAACAATTACGGACACCGCTGGGCGAACTGCCAAATGGCTATGGATTAAGTGAAATAGGGCGTGGCTCCTTAAAAATTAGAAATGACCATTTTTGATTAAACACCCGCTGAAGTTCGTATTTAATTATATTAAATGGAAATTTTTCCGACTGCTTGAAAAACCCAACTTACCTGAACGCTATGGACTCTTCTTATGTGTTTCCTGCCAGTATTAAACACAAGTCGGCTAAGAAAATAAATCAGTATCGTATAGCATAGAACAGAAGGAGGGTGCATCAGAGTCTGATCAGCTCTGACGGGGTCAACTCAGCGAAAGTAGTATGATGTTGCAAGACCCAAAACTGCCCAGTGACCTGAGTAAAATACATCACTGATGATATCCTCCTGCGCTACAGAAAGTGCGTATTTTTTAAGTATTGTCTTTTGCTTAGGAGGGTAATTTTGCAATTAAAATAAATGCTTATCAAGAATAGTTTCGATCATTTTAGCAAATTGTACTAAGAGAAAAGGAATGTAATTTTTACTTCTAAAACTGATTTTTTATATATATATATATATATATATCATTGAAATCACTTTCTAATCAAAGCAGTAATCACTGTAAATCTGTCTTAATCAAATTATAAATAAAAATATTTTAGCTAAATTTTCTGTGAAGAAAAATCTTTGATTACATTTTATATTTACAGCATTTCCATATTCTAAGTTTACACCCCATTTTGTTTTCAAACTTCAGAAATGTTGCACAGATTTTGCAGTAGAAAAAGTTTATATATGCAACACATGCATTGTATGCCTTAATTTCTTTCTATGGTTGATAATTTTTACTATCCTCCTTGCTTGTATTATTTTTCAATACCCCATAAATTGTGAACATGCGACATTAGTAGGGTAGTACATGTAGAGAAAGCTCTTGCTTCTATATCCCCATGGTAGTTCTATGCACAAGCACAAAGAACTTGGAAGAACCAAGTAAATGAAGCTTAAGGGGTTATGGTTGAATGAGCAAGAAAAGGGGAAAAAAGCAGTGGAGTTAGCTGTTTCTTCCTGTTCTACCCATATATCTTATTCTTTGAGCAGAAAGGATGGAAAAATTGGTAGCTTTATTTAGGGGGCAAGGAAGCAAAACAGAAATGTGGGATCAAAGACAGAAAATCAGGTTTTTAGCTGCTTCCAATCATATTTCTGTTATGTATGTTTTTCTTGACTAGTTTATTTTTTTTATTTTTTAGTAGAAAACCTTAGCTGTGATCACTTGAAGAGAACATCAAAACCTTAACATTCAACAACATTCATTTTAAATTTTTCATTTTTTATAAAAATGTTAAAAAAAAAAAATGGCCTTTTGATGATGAATGAATAATTTCTTATTAAAAAATTCTAGCAAAAATTATCACACCAATGATTGTATAAAAATTAGTATCTCATTAATCTCAAATTTAAAAAAAAAAAAGGTGAAAATCCTAAATTTTCACTTAAGTTTTTTTGTCTGTTTTTCCAACAATAAATCTAATCATTGCAATATCGATTTACTTTATTTTTAATATTTGAATTTAAATTCAAAGCAAGATAACTAGAAAATCTATATGGATGGATCCTTGTAAATAAACAATGATTATATAACATAATGATGATATATTAAATATTTAATTTTTTTTTTTTTTTTTTTTTTTTTTTTTTTTTTTTTTTTTTTACATGAAAAGTCATTAGGCTTTTTTCTTTTATTTCCCACCACCACCATTTAGAGTTTTTTGTTTTTTTTTCTTTGTGTGTGTGTCATATTAATTGGACTGTCGTGACTTGCTGGTGGGTTCTAGTACCCTATAAAATTATTTCTATTGTGATGTTTTGTCTTCCAACTGTTGATTTAGTGGCATTAATTTTTCAGATTTCCATTTTGTTATTATATAAGAATTTTCTCAATGTTTTAATGATCTTCATCTCTTAGATTTAGAAATTACAATACCTTTTTTACATAAATGACCCCCATAAAGTGAGTGGCGGCGACAGTATCCCAACAATTGTCCTCAAGAAATGTTCCTCTGAATTCTCCTCTTTTCTCTCTAAACTATAACTACTGCCTCTCTGCTTCTTGCTTTCTTGCCTGCTGGAAGTCCTCCTCCGTGGTTCCAATATATAAAAGCACTGGTGAACTCTCTGACTCCTCTAATTATCACCCTATCAGCCTCCTACCGATTTTTGGCAAAGTGTTAGCAGCCATCATCAGCACACAGGTGGTTCAACATCTCACAGCCCACAGATTTCTCTCTAACAAACAGTATGGTTTCTGCTTCACCAGGTCTACTGCTGATATGCTCACAACCATCACTGAGTATATACACCAGGCTCTTGACAAGAACGGCAAAGCACAAACTGTTGCCTTAGATATCTCCAAAGCATTTGACAGTCTGGCATGCTAGCCTTCTACGCAAACTGTGAGGCTATGGTATAACTGGACAACTGTTTGACTTTATCCAGTCATTCCTTTCAAATCGCACAATGAAGGTAGTATTGAATGGACATGCCTCCCAATACTATTATACGAACGCGGGTGTCCCTCAAGGCTCTATTCTAGGTCCTATGCTTTTCCTTATCTACATTAACGATCTCCTAGATGTAATAAGATCCTAAGTAGGCATATATGCTGACAACACTACAGTTTATTTTTGTATCAATCAAAAATCTGCTGAAACTGACAAAGCAAACCTCACTGCCGAGCTTTAAAAGGACCTCCAACCCATGGTGGACTGGGGTAAGAAATGACTCATGAATTTTAATGCTTCCAAAACAAAGCTGCTATCTATTAACCATGACAGACAATCACACCTCCCCATTAGCATGTATTAGGCTAGTCTCCTTGAAAGCAAAACACTTTGCCACCTCAGGCGGCTAACTCTCACAACAGACCTCAAATGGAATGACTATATAGAATCCATAGCTAAATCCGCTGCTAAGAAAGTCAGTTCTCTGTGTAGGGCCAGGAAGTTTTTCTCGTCTGAAACAATCCTGCACATGTATAAATCTACCATCCACCCTGCTACCATATCTGGTTGGGTGCTCAAGCTATCCACCTAGGTGTCCTTGACAAAATCCAATGGAAAATCTGTAATGCGATTGATCCCAACTTGGCAGCTCAGATACAGTCACTTTCTCACCAGTGCAATGTGGCTTCCCTATATCTTTTTTACAAATACTTTCACGGCTTCTACTCCGATGAACTTAGCTCGCTGGTGCCCCCTATATATGAATTTACTCAACCCACAAGATTAGCAACTAGGTCTCACCCTTTTACTGTGAAACTAATAAAATGTAAACACAAATTCTATTCCAGCAGCTTCTTTTCTCACACTTCCCGCTTGTGGAATTCTCTTTAAATGTAAAGTCAATAGTCATCTCCTATCTCACTAACCTGCATCCTCTCTCTCATGCTCCTTTCCCCGTCCACTTCACTCTCATCAGTATTTTCATCCTTCTCTTACCCATTTCCTGATACCCCCTATAACCTGTCACTCTTTCTCATAACTTTCCTCCTATGTAACCCCCTGCAAAACAGTGGCAGTAAAGTGCCTTGATTGGGGCGATATCATTATAAAAAACAAAAATAGAGATTTTTACAATTTTAAGTAAAATGTATTTTGAGTTACAAACTGTAGAGAACTATTTTTAAAATTACATATTTAAAAGTAGAATGAATTTGACAAAGTGCACAATGGTCGAAATGTTGATAACAACTTAAAAGATGAAGACAATAATCCAAATGTATATAGTGTAAATAAAATAAATTTGAATGGAAATTTTTTTCATGTATGTTTGATTTGAACTTTTACAGAAGTTGATTGCTATGAAAATTTAAAAGTAAACCAATTTTTTTTTTAGTCTTTTTCCTAGTTGAACAAACTGAAAAACAAATTTCTGAGATGGCAAGCCATGTTTGTTCTTAAAATATTTTATCAATGTAAAAAAAAATGATAGTTGTGATGGCTTTGACTAGAATAGCCTCACTCTAACCCAATTCAAGCCACCTTTGTTAGATAGATGCTCAGATTTTTACTTTATAATGAAAAGCAGCTTCATTTTGAGAATCACCTTGGATTATGTGCGGCACCTCCTCGGCCTCGCTGTGTTCTCCCGTGTCCCACATTGTGTTGATTAATCACAAGATAGTCACATGAGTTCTCCACTAGCTGTCTCTCTGCCGAACTAAACCAAACCGGAAAGCGTGCACACAACTAAGTAATAAAAGAAAGAAATATAGCACAAAAAAAAAAAATAATTGGACCGACGTCTGAAGTGTTATGAAATAATGTCTTTATATACAGATTATACACAATAGTCTCTTGAATAATTCCCAATCCCTGCTTCTGTCAAACTTGTAATGGAACAGACATTTCTTAAGTAAATCGAATTATTCTCCAAAGTAATAACAAGAAATCTGGCTGGTCACAGTTCACTGCTCCAAACAGAGTTCTAAGTTTGTTATAAGTCTAGTCAACTTGTTTTCCGGAATGTTAGGGAAATTGCCGAAGTGCTGGGTTACTCTCTTCATTTGGCAATTTCAAACTTTGTCTGCAAATTCTCTTTTTGTCTGTCTCTTAACTCTGGTTGGTTGATTGGCGACAGGCTTCTCTACGGTCGACACCCAACGACACGGAAATCATCTCTCTGTCTCTTTACTTCTTCAACTGGGAACTGTCTTTGATCATTACGTCTCTGGGCCAGGAAATCGAACTCTGCCACTTGGGCTGCAACTACTGATTTTGGTCCCTTGGGACCTTGTATTTATGCCCATGCCATGATGTGGGGCCGACGGTTGCTGGGTGTCAACCCCTCATCTCAGTGACCAATCGTATGCCGGGGTTAGCTGCTACTCGTTGTTGCCTGTGGTTTACCCAATGGGATTAGTTTTCTTTCCATGACGTCAATTGTTAGTCGTCTCCACCTTTCAGGGCTTGTTCACAGGACCAATGGAATCTCTCTCAATCTTATGACGTCATCTTCCCATACACCTTTTCTGGGCTAGACTTAACCGAATTTTCTCTCTCAAAATTTTTCTTTCTCACGAAACAATTTCAGGGATTTTTTTTCTTAAAACAATAGGTATTAACCTTTTTGAACTGACTTCACCCAAAACAAGTTAACAAGTGTCCATTGACATTGTCACCCAGATAACAATTTCTCCGCACCTGTATTTTTAATATCCATTCTCTGAGTCACCTATATTTTCAAGAGACAAGAATGCTTTATCTGTCCTACCATGTTAAGTGGAAATACCTTTTCTCTAAATTACTTCGACTAGGAATCAAAACATTTATCTCAATTCTTTTCACAATTCATGCTAGCGAGACAATGACAATTGGACACAAAATGAAATCTCCTTTTCCGTTACCCAGAAAAAAATAACAATTAAATTTATCTTTCCCCTTATGTTTAGAATGACAATTGCCAGTTTTCTGGGTGAGCTGAAATCAAAATCTATTGTTTCATGGCATTGAAACAAATTTAAGTCTTTTCTTTCTTTTTTCTTCTTTCTCTGGTCTTCTTTTTTTATTCTTTTGCCGACCAAAAAAAAAAAAAAGTAACAATTGAATCTATCTTTCTTTTAGGTTTAGAATGATACTTGTTAGCCTTTATAGGTGGGCCAAAATCAACTTTATGACATTAAACAAGTCCATTTCTCTTTTCTTCCTCTTCTTCTTTCCCTGGTTTAAAATAACAACCGAGAAATACCATTGATAGCCTTCGTTTTTGTTTTTCTTTTCTGAGAATAAAGATAATGTCTTTTAGTGCATTCTCCTGACTTATAATAGTAATTAGATTTTCCAATTATAGTTAACTAGCAGTATAGCCCGGCGTTGCTTGGGTGTAATAAAAGCTTTAAAACTAATCCATGGTCCTGGAGCTCAGACTCAGCCTAAAGAATATTTGTGTGAAGTTTGGTGAGAATCGGATAAAAATTGTGGATTTGTATAAAGGACATACAGACAGATAAACAGACACACACACACAAACATCTTGCCTTTTTATATATATATATATATATATATATATATATATATATATATATATTATCGATTTTCTGCACTATTGTAAGTACTGCAACCTTAAAACTTCTGAATATCATTTCTTATGTCTTTGTCTATGAGTGTATCAAATCCGATTAAAATCGGACCACGCCTTCTATAAACAATTTTTTTGATTATCGATATTTATCGGGGGTACCTTGACACAAAAGGTAGCTAAGAACACTCGCAGACGCTTATAGTACAACTGTGTAAATTTTCAAGAAAATCGGTTCAGCCGTTTCGGAGTCTATAGGTAACGTGCATGCACACGCGCACACACACACACACACACACACAAAGTTCCATTTATAAATAAGTTTAGATAATTAGTTAATAAAATTAATCACCTCTGTTTTCCTTTGCTCATATTCGGAGGATAAAGAAAATTCTCTTACTATGTTCTCTTATGATCTATAATAGCAATTAGATTTTCTGGTTATAGTTAATAATTAATTAATAAAATTAATTATTTCTGATCTGCTCCAAAATATTGTTATAATGAATTCAATCCAAGTGATCATTTTTAGTACCTAGATAAGTTTCAATCATTTTATCATTTGCCTCATGAGAAGAACCTTTATATAAATCTTTCACTTAATGTTGTTTTCTAACTTAATAGAAATGTTTCGAAAATTTCAATGTGATATTGTCGCCTCCCACTTGGCCAGCCATCCAAATGTCCAACTCCCATGACTGATCAATGAGATGACCACTTTGAATCAAATTCTACTTTATCCCATGTTGTGTTTAGTGTTGCTCATCAGGCTGGTAAAGATCGAATCGTCCTCAGGGATTCTCATATTGGATTGCACTAGGCAAAATAAAGACGCAAGTAAAAGAAAATAATAAAGTTATATGCTTTATATATGTTCTTTTGTACAGTGCTTGGTTATTCTTGATGTTAGAATTTATCAATTTCTCATGCAGACAATTATTGACTCATCCCACTTAAGTTGAACATGATACTTTGGCTGGTTTGGTTAAGTCTGGTACAAGGCTTTGCAGTCTTCTCTCGTCTCAGTGTCTTCAATCACTGCCCTTGGACACTTTGATTCCTTGCATTTATTGACATCCACCTAAAACCGGCATGGGGCATGATATGTTTGGGAAGTTAACGCCCCTATCTTCCAACAAGAGCCCTTTTGTTATCTGGTTCCCGAAAATTAATTAAATTTCCAAATCAGGAGATCTCCTTTTCCCATAGGTGGTGGTCACAGGTATTGAGCCGCCTTGATAACTTCTTCCTTTTATTAGCATCTCGCGCCAATACTCGGTATTTTACCTGTGCCTGCTACTTTGGCTGCCCTTCAACTAATCTGGCTCAACTTACAGTCATTAATTAAATAGAAAAAAATATATTTTAAATTTAGTTTACGTAAAATTTCTATCCTGGTCTTGTTCAAAATCAGATATTTACCAGATGATTCTCTGGTTAGCCATGCCCCGAAACCTGTCAAGGTCATTAATTTCTCCAACCACAAGGAAAGACTATTCTTGAGTTTTGGTTAGAGATCAAATCTGTCCTATTTGTGTTTTCATGACCAGTACTTTGGAAGTGAGGTCATTAATCACTTGCCATCCTAAAGATCACCACATGGCTTCTTGTGATGGTATCGCCTTTCCATAAGCAAGTTGTTTTAAAGAAACAAGATATTTTTTCAAAAAAGAAATCTTCATTCTTTCTCTCAGTATGTCCATCATTCTATTCATTAACCCTTTCTTTCCATTTTTCGGTGTCAAATAGTGTCACATATAAACAATTTTTTTTTTTTCTTAAATTAAAGGCCACATTGTCAGTGCAATGTTAGTAATAGTTGAGCTTGCCATTATTTTTTCTTATCCTTAAAACTTCATATGTTCCCAGCATGTATAAATAGTAGTTTATTTTACCCTCTCAACATTAAATATAATGACAAACATCTTCATTCTCTACCATAATTAAAGGCCTTTTCATACACATGACAAATATATATTATGAAATATATATTATGACAAATTATATTATGAATCGCTTTTCCCAATAAAGTTGGTATTAATCTACTGATATCTGAAAATTTCAAGATATCTTTATGTGAACAATATATCTTGTTAGATTCAACATACATTTATCCTTATTAAAAATACTGAAAACTTTTCAGGAGGAGGGGGTTACTGTTTTTTATTATGCAAAATGCAGCATGAGTTTTTTATTTATAAATAAATTAAAATATCTGTTATAAAACATGTGATAGACACAATGTTCTGTATATCTGAATTATCTATTTTTTTACATTTTAATATGAGCCACTTGATATTCAATGACTTAAGTCATACAACACCAGCCTTAAAATATTTTCTTGTTGGTCAGTTATGTTTCACTAATCTTTTTGTAACCTTCTTAAAGCTAAATCTTGCTCGCTCTCTTTCTCTTATCAACATTTTTGCAATTTCCAATGTTGCAATTATATCACTCAAAAACTTTACAATATGAATTCTGACTCTTAACAATTTTTATATATCTGAAATTAAAAAAATATAACTCATTATAATATGTCTGTATTTTTTTAAATGAAGTATTGTAATTATTTACACTGTTCGGACTGTTGTCCTCATCCTTCAGACAATAATTTGATGCTATCAAGGCCCGTCAAATACAAAAATTTAACAGATTCAAAGATCAGAAGGTGACAAAGGAGGTTAATCACCCCCTAATGAAGGCAATAACCAATTATTAGTCAACATCAACTGAGTGCCTCTGAAGAGATAGTATTGAACAATGGTCTCAACTTCGCCATCAGGCAGATAGCATTCTTGGTATCTTGCCTGAATAAAGGAAATAGCCTTGAACATTATTCAGGCTCAGGTAGATAAGCTAAGATGGAAAGTGAGACAGATACTGGAGAAAGTCAATCCATTCAAATCAAACATCACCAAACTGGAGGGGCTGGCAACAATCAAAGCCCTACAGAGGAATGACATCATCATCATCATCATCATCATACTACCAACTGACAAAGGCAATGCAACTGTAGTGAGAGGCAAAACAGATTATACACAAAAACTGGAAGACTTCATAAGAAATGGTAGCTATAGTAAAGTAAAAAAAAGATCTAATGTCGAAAACAGAACAACTGTCACAGATCCTAATCAAGAACAATGTCCACTTCCCACCTATGACATAAAGGCAGTTGTCTCAGCATTACAGTAAGCTACCTCACATATATGATATCCCCAAAACTCACAAAGACTATTCCACTCAGGTCAGTGGTCATCTTTCAAGGTTCTGTTTGCCACCATCTGAGTTTACTTCCTTGTTGATATAATTGACCTATATAATTAACCCAAAAAGTCACCATCATATGTCCAAAACTTTGCTCACTTTGTGTAATTAATCAAAGATACTCCCATCCAATTCAACCAGATAGTTATCCTGGGCATAGTGAGTTTGTTCACCAAGGTACCCCCAGTGGAGGCACTATCAATAATCAGGGACAAATTATTTTCAGACTCATCCCTAGGAGAACATATTAGTATACCAATAAATAACCTGATGGAGATGTTTACTTTCTGTACACAAACATCACACTTCAGAATGAGATCAGATATATCATCAGGATGAAGGCTTAGCAATGTGCTTACCATTATCACCAGCAATGGCTAACATATATATGTAATACTTCAAAGAGATGGCATTAGAATCCACTTCACTAAATCCATCTCTATGGCTGAGATATGTAAATGACACTTTTATACTGTGGCCACACAAGGAAGAGGTCCTGCATGTAATGAAATCTCAAACAGCATGGGTTCAAGACATCTATAAGCCAACATTCAACACCCACTGCCTATAACATCAAGCAAAAATCAGAAGTGTCGACCCATAGACATACAAACAATCACAGTGTGGCTTCCCTGGTCTCTTCTACAAATACTTTCACAGCTTGTGATCACTATACACAGTATCCTACAACATAACAACTAGCATGGGTACATGACAGCAGCTCTAACAAACTAGGATAGAAGTGTATAAGAGAATAACAACACTTAAGGCAGGCAGACTGAAACTTTTCTATGTGAAGGGATTATTGGAAAGATGCAAAAGATCTGTGTTCTATATAACATTGGGGCAACCTTCAAAAGTTGTTCAACACTTTGCAAACACTTCTTCCAAGTAAGACTTCACATGTAGAAGAAAATGATTAAGGACTGTATATATGCCATCCCATGCAACTGTAGTAAGAAATATATAGGAGAGACGGGTGCTCCTTTGAGATAAGACTGCAAGAACACTGCAAGATCATAATACAAGGGGAAATAGAAAAATCAGACATAGCAGACAACATTTTTTTTTTTTAATCATAGCACCCCAAGCAAGGCGGTAATGTCACTGATGCGCAGGGGGCTACGTAAGAGTAAAAAGATTGGAAAAGAAAAAACCAGAAACCACATAAACAGGGAACAAGGGATGAGCCTCTACACCTGTTCAATAGACGTGGGTGGAGTGTGAACCGGGCGATAGTTTAGTCTATCTACTCCAATTGAAAAAAACAAAAAAAACAAAGTGAGAAGATTAGAAAAGAGAAAACCGGAAACCGCATCCTAAACAGGAAACAAGGGATGAGCCCCTTCACCTGTTCAATAGATGTGGGTAGAGTGTGAACCGGGCAATAGTTTAGTCTATCTACTCCAGGAGGGAAAAGGAAGATCACCACAGTGGGATGAAGTTGAAATAATAATGAAAAATATAAAAACTTAAGGAATCAATAAATGTGTTAGGCCACAAAAATCTAAGTCAGCCAAGCATAGAAATAGGAATGAGTGCTAGAGAAAAATAATTATAAACAAAATTTTAATATGAGCTTTGTTAAAAAAAGAATGGTTACTGAGATATTATGTTTATAAGTCCCAAAAATTCATATGCTGATGTCCTCAAGGTCACATGGCACAGTGGATAAAAGCATTTGTTGGATCCATTGACTCGACCCAAAGTATTGAGAGTTCAATACCTTTAGCACAGTTCGAGTTAAAGGGAGATAACTGATACTGAGACCTCTGGAAGACATGACTCATGGAACTAGAACAATCTAACTGGTGAACAAAATAGTTAGAAATTCCAGTCACTGGAGTGTATAGCAGCCGTAACATGAATATGGCCACATATGAGGAGAAAAGTCTGAACAATGTAAATATAAATATTTACAGTATGATAAACAACTATGTTACCTATTAACTTATATGGCGGTATGAGATTATATTACAAATATTTCTAATAAAGACATAATAAATTGAAATTTATTTGTCATATTTATCATATAAATGTATCCTATAAGTTTTCCCAATATTTAGTTTATATAAATTTTGTGTGAACATTGACTTGCATAATAAAATCTGATGTGTGTATATGTGGACGATAAAACGTGCAATATGCATTTCTTTTTCTAAAATCTGATGTATGCTTCTTTTCTCTCTCTCTCTCTCTCTCTCTCTCTCCTTTTTTTTTTTATAATCTGATGTGTGTATGAGTCAAAGAAATTTTACAATATGCATTTTCATTCTAAATTTATAAAATTATAATTGTTTTTTTGTTTTTTTTTTCCTTTGCTATACCAACTCTTGATTGTTAAGTTTTTTTTTTTCTTTTTTAATTGAAAAAAACAAAGTGAGAAGATTTGTTTATTGGGGTAATGGATAATAGTGAAATTGTATTTTGGGGTAATTGCAGCAAAAAGGTTGGAAACCTATGCCCTAGAGGTTACAATCCCAGTGGCCAGGTTTGGCTCAATTCTTGTTGCATCATTCCCAATAAGAATATTGCATTGTGTCCTGCTCACAGATAAAAAAAAAACATCTATGGAAGAACACGTTTTGGATTAATATAAAAAAAATACTGAGGGAGGGGTACCTTTACAATTAAACTGGCATATCACTTGATATTTCAATGTTCAACATTGAATCTTTTGTTTCCAAATATTTTAGCGCTATTCAACTGATTACTCAAACTCTTTTCCTTTCATCAAATCCTTACTTTAAGAAACAATCACTGCATTGTAACTATTATGATTGGTAATGTATTGTTGAAAATTGGTTTCTCATTTTAGTATATGAAATTAGCAAGAAACTCAGATGACCAAGTTCTCTGTTCTTAAGTCTAGGTTTTCTTTTGATTGGTTAAAGAACAATTGATTCTGTGTTAAGTTTTATCGTTGAATTTTTAAAAATAAATTTGAGCATATTTCAGTTCTTAAACAAGCTTCATCAGTAGATTAAATTTTTTCTCATAATTGGTAACGAAATTTAACATACCTTCTATAAAGTCACTCACAAAATATGCATTCTCCAGTTTATATTTCAAGATAAATTTGAAATTCAAAAACTTAATATTTGTGATTTAATTTATATTTATCTTTAGAATTTCAAGTGTGAATATCTGTACTATATATAATTTTCACTTGTATCTTTCCTATAATATCATGAGTAGATTTGGTTGAACAAAGTTAGTAAACAGATTCATTTTCTATGCTTATCAAAAGAGCCTCTTTTCTCTTGGACTAAAGCAGGTCACTTTGTTGATTCACTAGTACTCAGTTTTGTATCTTCTCATCTATATTTGGATATTCAAAATGGGCATCTTTTATCATGTGAATTAAAATCTTCCATCAGCTCTCAAGTTATCTAGTCTAAAAGATGTTTAATAAATTAGTTTAATAAATAAGTTTACTTGATCATATACAAGTTGAGTGTATATTCCAAAAATGCAGTTTCAATACATAACTAAATTTAAACATTTACTGTATGAATTTTTTTTTTTTTAACCTACTCTTTCAATGAAGGTTCAGTAAATAACTTTTTACATATTTTGTGGATAAATAGCCTAGAGCACTCTAAGCAACTACAAAGCATCCTTTATAAAGATCTGATATCATTTTTGTGAGAATCTCTGAAGCTTAGTTAATATTAACATAGTATGTAATATATATATATATAGAGAGAGAGAGAAAGAGAGGGGAGTGATAGCTTAATTTTGCATTTGATATATTTGGTTTAAATAGAACTTATATTTTAAGAAAAATATTTGCTGTAGCATTTTGATTTTAAAAAAAAAAAAGCCAGTAAAGGATTATTATTATAAAAATACTTTTCTTTACATTCTCTTGAGATTTTTCTAATTATTTTAAGCTTTTTTTTTTTTTTTAAATTACACTTTTTCTTTTTGACATTTAAGTTTGAATAATGCATTCTTTTTTAGGCAACAAAAGAACAGTCTTTATTGATAAAGAATTTTTTTACAACATGCTAACACATTGAATTCCTCACAGTATTTAGTATTGTTGAAGTTATCGCTAACATTTTTTGTCATGATTTACAAACTCTTTCATTCAATTTCGCAAACTAATCAATGAAATTTGAATAAGCTGAATTGTTTGAAAAAATACTATGAGAAAAAGCTTACTTTTGTGGTTTTTATGCACCCTAGTAAAACCAATTGTACTCTATGCCTCCCTACTTACCTTTTCTTTTTTTTTTTTTTTCCACTTCTTCCCAAAATTTGGTTTTGATTAGTCATTGTATGGCTATTTTAGTGGGTATGACAGACAAACAGACTAATGGAAGTTAGTTTTATATATAGACTGCAATTTTAATTTTAATGATATTAATAAAATAAACCTGTGATGTAACCAACTGTTGATCTTACACTTTTCATACCTGAACAATTAGAAATTTTTTTCTACAAAACATTATTCTATCAAAAATATATACTTGGCATATTTAAATTTTAAGCTCTCTCTCTACTGAAAAATATCTTCATATTATTTATCTTTTTGTCTTTGATTTTCAGTTATTGGAGTTATTTGACAGTGAGGATCCTCGGGAGCGAGATTTTCTAAAGACAGTACTTCACAGAATTTATGGCAAGTTCTTGGGTCTAAGGGCATTCATTAGAAAACAGATAAATAACATATTTCTCAGGTAAGTACTCAGTCATATTTTTATTGCTTTCCTTTTTCTCTCATCACTCTCTCTCATCTGAAATGAGACATATATAAATTTGTCTTTCTTTCTTTCTTTTTTATCAAGATGTACCTTGAAGTAAATACTGCCAGAATTAATCTGATCTAAAATTATTTATATCTTTGCTCTCCTCAGACTTGGAAAATTACCACTTGCCAAACAAATTTGGTGCCATCAGAAAACAAAAAGCAACAAACTCAATTTAACAAAAATGATCTTTCTAGAATAGAAGTTAGATTAAAATAGTTACATAATCAATGCACTGTCATCCAACTGTATGGCTTTAGCACTAAATATTGGATTACGATTTTGAAAATAGGCACTATTTTATTAAAATACATAGTAAATTTACCATGTAATTTAAATGCAAAATTTATATATGATGGGGTTCTTGAAGTTTATTGGCTTAACCAGTATAGAGCTTTTTTCTCTCTCTCTCTCTCTCTCTCTCTCTCTCTACAATCTAACATGCTTCGCTTTTATTAAAGCTTCTTCAGAAATCTGGTTAAAGATGAAAAATGAAGAATTGAAAAATTTTGACAAAAAGACAGTATATTGGAATGTTGTTTCAGGTTGATTCTTATTGGTCAGATATGTGTCACATGTAATAGAGTAATAGACGATTATTTTTAAATGTATATAGAAAAAACTTTTTGTAAGAGTATGTATAGGAACTCTTGTCTATTTATATGTATGTGTGTGTAATTATATATATATATATATATATATATATATATATATATATATATATATATATTAGTCATCCACATACAAGCCTGTTTCACTGTATCACAGCTCATCAGTGTGGCTAGATGCATCCACTTCCTTCTGGCCAGGATTGAAACTCGACTGATTTGATGTCAGTCGGAGTCGCTACTCCCTAAGCGTGGAATCAGAGAAGGGATATATATGCTTATATACAACACATTAAAATTTCCCTTCTCTAATTCCATGCATCGATGGCTTAGGGAGTAGCAACTCCGACTGACACCAAATCAGTTGAGTTTCAATCCCGGATGGAATCAGAGAAGGGAAATTTTTAACGTTTTGTATATAAGCAGTGTATACACATTATGTGTATTTTTTATATATATATATATATATATATATATATATATATATATGATACTTCCATATATTATTCTATATATTACATAAATAATAGATATTGTTCTAAATAATACATGTAAATTATTATTAAAATACATACAAATAAATTCAATGAAATATCCCAACTACAAAAACATTACATTCAAATTTATTTTTTCGGAAAATTAGAAATATATGTATTTGTATACATTCTTCACTACAATTTAAATGTAAATGTATTCATTTTATCTCACACACACACACACACACACACACACTACCAATTGACAAAAACACGCATTCACACACTTTACCACCTAAGATTTTCTCGTACATATTTTTAAAAACTGTCCATTGTTTTAATACACATGTATTATTATTGCACACACATACCTACAAACAGACAAGCATTCCTATACATAGTCTCACAAAAAACTTTCTCTGTCTACATTTTAAAAATAATCATGTATTGCTTTATTATATGCACACATATCTGACCAATAAAAATCAACCCCAAACCACATTCCAATATACTGTCTCTTTGTAAAAAATGTTCAGTTTTTAATTTCTCATCTTTAACTAGATCTCTGAAGAAACTTTAATAAAAGCAAAACATGTTAGCTTGACACGTTTCCTGCCTTGTTGTTTATTTATTCTATCATCTTGTTAGAAAAACACCTAAAGGATTGATAAGCTGTAAAAAAAAAAAAAAATAAATAAAAGTTAATCAATCCTTTAGTTTGGCTTAAAGTTCCCCAGCACCTCCAAATGCAAGGATCCTTCATTGATGAGATATCTAATAAGGTTTAGCTCTTCCATTCACCTGAATAACAGTAGCTATGTCACATGGTATGGCATCAACAATGTACTGGAAACATTGTATCAGTATATCTTTTCAGTCAGATTCCATAGTCAAAAGAATAACAATGCACCAATTTTAGTTACATGGTCTGTTTCAGAATTTAGCTCTAATAGAATATTCCTCAGATTTTGTTTGTGAATGTGTCTGTCTTTGCAAATATTAGATTTTTAGCCTGAGAAATATACAAATTAAAGAAATAAAATAATGCTGTCTAATAAGTTATACTAATAGTCACAGCTAGTTTAACAAATACAATTAATGCATGTGATTTTTATATTTTTCACACAGTAAAACAATTAACTTGTCTGCTATGTGCATTGTAACAATAATATAGCATTTAATTATTGAAAATAAACACAAAACTTGTGTGACGCTGATCATTATGCCTATATTTGTACTTATCAATTAATACACTTAACACTTATTGTTTTTTTTTTATGTCTGTTTTAGTATTTCTGCTAATACTTGTATGTACTATCATGTATGTACAAATGATATAATTATGTATTAGGAGACCTAGTTCATCCTATTTGAGTGGGTGCTGAAAATTATTGGCTTGACCCACTTCCTAAAATCAGTATTCCAAGGTTTGATCATTAAAATACTGTTGTTGTTTTTTTGTTTTTTTAAGAAGTGGTTCTTTCTTAATATCTAAGAACCCCTTCATAATAGGGTTAGTATGATTTTACTAAAAGGAAATTATGCTCTAAATAAGATAATTCTTTTGTAATTTTGATAAGGGTTCTTTTTTTCTTTTTTTTTTTTTTTTTTTTTTTTTTTAATTCCAATAATGACTAAAATTATTCTAGCTGAAACTTTCATGCAAACTGGAAGTGATATTACCACATTAATGCTTTAGAATACAAAACAAGAAATTGCAAAGTTCCTAACATTCAAGGCTAAAATTATTTCTAACCCACATATCTCAAAATTAATGCTTACACAATAATTAGTATTATATATAGATGGTTTTTCAAAAAAGTACAGATAAGTACTAATAATTTTGTCTTAAATTATTGGAAAAGATCCAGTTAGTCTAAATTAGAAGTTTTCATTAGAGCATATCTTAAAATGAAATATACCTTATCATACACTTTTTTTTTCGTTCCTCTCTGGTACAAGTATTTACAAGTATTCAGTTAAACTTTAATATTTTATTTGGATATTCTTAGTGATTTGATCCATAGTTTTATTTTTCTGAATCTGGTGATGGGTTCATAAACTTTCAAGCAAATCTTGGCTGGTAATGCAGACAGGGAAAAAAAAATTCTGTCCAGATTTTCTCTCTCTAAGAGCAACCCAATTTACAATGTTCTCTGAATAATAATGGAAATACACAAGTTTATAGCTTTCTCTTAAAATAAAAAAAGCTTTAGAACCTTAAACAGTTGAATGTTATATTTTTGTCAAAATAGAAACATCTGCTTAATGCCTCAAACAGATTTGTTGACAGAACATTTTTGTCTCTTTACATTGATTTTATTCTTCTCTTTGTCTGCAATGTCTTTGTTCTTTTTTATCATATCGCCACTAAAGCTATTCTGCCATATTCTTTTACTTTTCATTGCTACCAATCAAGTGGATCACATTCAAGAAAATACATTGATAACAATATATTCTTAAAGAATATCTTGTAAAATAACTTAGAATTCTGCTTATCTACTTTTAATTGTCCTTGTTGGAGCTGTTCATTTCTAAAACTAATTTTATGTTGGTCAACTAGATTCCATACCCAACTTCTGTCTGTGGGGACTGATAATCCTCTATGACTATCTGAATAGAAATAATTTTATGTTGCTTGAACGTATATGTGCCAGGCTAACAAAGGGGAAGCAAACGATAATGTCTCTAAATCTATACAAGCAAGATAGAAAAACCTGTTCATAGAAGTTAATTGAAAAGTGAGCTGAGATATTAATGTGTTCATCTGCAAAGACTCACCTCTCCTCATTCTTTAAAAAAATCTTTTAACAAGTTATTTTATTTGCCTTCTCACAGGAACTATGAGTAATCCAAGTGTGCTGAACTGTGGGGGTGAATATATCAAATAGCTTGTACATTTTCTAGCTGTAGGTCATTCTCTCCTTGATCAGCCAAGAACTTTTCAGCACCTACTTCAAATGCACCAAAAGATTTTTAATGTCTTAATGCAATAGTTTTTAAAATAACTTTGTAGCAGTCTCCTCAAAGATTTAATAGCACTTCTGGAATATTATTACATAAAAAACAAGACTTATTTCACTTAAGTTATTTTCTATCAACATTGAGTGGCAAATCAAGTATTTTATAACACTAAATGCACAATAATATCATTTTATCATAATTTTAAATATTTTTTCCTCTCTCTCTCTTCCCACTTTTCTCTCTTCCCACTTCTTCTTTGATTTGATATTTTCACAATTCTGAATAAGTTGTTAACTGTATTTTAAATGCATTGTTAATATCAGTTCTATAAGAAAACAAATTTATATAAGATGTTAAAGTTAGTCATGAATATCAAGTAAATTATCTATTACCTATTAATTATAGCAAAAATATTTACTTCTGACATTATTTTTTTAATGATAAATTAGTTTTACAGTTGACATAAGTATATTTGACTTCAGTGTTCTTTTACAAAATTTTTAATTGTTAAATTTGTTTCTCTATTTTATATTTGTTTCCTTTCTTGACACCAGTTTAATATTTTTTTATACTTTTACATTTTGTTATGTGGCTTTTTCACATCAATATCAGTTTATTACTGTTTATTACTTTATCTTTTGCATTTTTGTTTGCTTAAATTATGGCTTGGAAAATTAATTTGGGATATTTTATTCATGGTAGAAATTATCTTCTGTTAATGATAAAATGAGTCCATTTGGTATAGACACAGATATTGTTGCTACTTTGAATACAGAGATGAATATAAAATTAATTAAACAAACTTAACACTAAAGTCTATTGTTTAACTAGAGTGCAATGTCTAAATTTGACTTCATATCTTCTCTTAGTATTCAGTTTTCTTCTACCTTCCCCTTATATTTGAAAAACCACTTTTCAACATATCAAAGCACTGCAGTGATTAACTGTCAATATCTTTCTGAAGATATTTTAACCACACAAAGTAGTCTTTAAATCCAAAGTAATATATATATATATATATATATATATATATCATAGTTGATCTGGAAAAAAAAAGAAAAGTTAAATGACCCGATATTTTAATGTTTTTATATATATATATATATATATATATAGTTTAGAACATGTACAAATTATAATATACTGCAATAGTGTAGATTTTGTTTTAACATCAAAAAAACAATGTCTCATCAGGTAATTGTTGATTGGATTATTTATTATTGGATTTATTTTAATGTTTGTAGAATGTAATAAACTTATTTCATTTTTTAATCTAATGTTCTGTTTCCAAAAATAATCTACATCAAAACCCATTTTAACATTACTTTTTTTTCTATAAGCATTATTATTCAAATCTTTTGTCAGTATACAGGGATCTGCGTTGTGTTGCAGTGGATATCGGCTTGGAACAAGAAATCAGAGAGCCTGGTTCAAATTCTAGTTGAATTCATTACATTCACTTACGCGCAAATACCCTTGGAAAAGGTATTAATCATCTCTTCCCTCCAGCTATGGGTTAAATAGCAGGACCGATTGGGTTCTATAGCTTTGGTCGGCAGCCAGTCTACTGCAGAAAGTAATGGCAACCTACTGCGGGATAATCTTCTGCTCAGTCAATCATGTCTCTTTTGAGACATGATCGCCCAAGCGTGTATCATGTATGGCACTTAACTGCCAGGGATCTGGCAGAATTATCTCCACGTAATGGTAAGGCATTAGTGACAATAGTGTCTTCATCAGGCTGTCACACCATTATGTCGTGGGGTGGGTATTTCTGTCGTACCATGTACAGTATAACCCGGATATAAGAGATTTTCTCTGGTCCCAAATTAGAGCCTGTGGTAATGTATATAAAATAAACCAAACCTGGATATAAGAACTTTTATCCAATTCCGACAACTCTCTTATATCAGGGTTACTCTGCATTACCCTGTTTATAAGTAAATGTATTTACTTAATTTTATATCAGTTTTTTTTTTTCTTTAATAATAGATTTCTAGAAAAAAAAAACTTTATTAAATAGTAACATAAATCACTAATATTCACATATTGGATTAGCTGGAATGTTGTATGTTCCAAGATAATCATGTAGAAACAACTGCATGTTGCTTTAAATTATAGAGTAAACAATTCCTCTGCTGATCCATAAGTCACTCTCTCTTTGTGATAGAATAAATATCTAGATGACCATCATTTATTTCAACTTTGACTCTCTTGGTAATAATTATTCAGAATACATGGCAACATGTTATTAACTTGACTTTTTTATTTGCTTTGTTTAGATATGGCTCAGGTGAATGCTATGTGTGCTTTGATCTAAATTGGCTCTAAAAAAAATAACTAGACAACTTTTTTTATTCTGCACTCATTACACTAATTTGTAAAATAAATTTTTAAAAAATGTATAACAATTTATTCCTTATTTTCTCTTAAATGTTTATTAGGTGTGGATGATGAGTATCATTTAAAACTTATTTGGTTTTATCTTTGGAACTTGGACGAGATTAAAATATTGCCCATGTTGATAAATATAAAATATACTTAAGTTCAATATGACTTTGCGCTTGAATAAGATTTTTTTTCTTTTTCTTGCAGCAACTTGTTTGGTTATTTTTTGATAATAAATCTAAAGTTCACTTGTCACAAGTTGGATTAAGTTTTCTCTTAATTATCAAACAATTGTCTTAAACATTAAATAAGAATGTTGTGTGCTTTTATCATTAATAAAGGTTAAATTAGGCATACAATTGACAGATGTCTGAACAGTAAGTATAGACAGGCATAAATTGACCTGAATTAAAACCTTGTGACAGCTGTAAGCACAAAGCTTGCATGCAGTACTCATAACAGCTAGTATAGCCTTAATATAATGATAAAGATGTGAGATGTAATAAGATTTTTGCATGCCAATGGCAAAAATCCACCAAGTTCACTGAACTTATCACTGTCGGTAATGAGTGAGTATCAGCCTGATGTAGTGTGTTTATAGGGACATGTAAATCTGCAGGATAAATCTTTGGTCAGGTATCTGCATTCATCTATAATAAAAGAAAATAGTCTACAAATGAAAAGTTTGATTTAAGATAATAGACTGCATAAACTTAATATATCTGTGGGACTTTAGCTTCCGAAGTTGGTGGTCCATTAAATTGTCCTTGAACATTTTATACTATTTATATTTTTTTTGAACTGTTGCCCTCAAACTGTTTACATTGTTTGGGCTGTTGTCCTCATTTTTTTTGGCCATTGTGTGCTACAGCCTTCATCAGGTAATATATGTTGAAATTTCAAACCAAACTCTTTAGTCCACAAGAATAGATTGTTCTAGTTCTACATAGCATGCCTTTTTCTGTGTATCAGTTTTCAGTTAATTCTTTTTAGCAACTCAACTCTTCAAGTTTTTGTTTATCTCTGCTGTGGCCAGATATTGAACTCACAACTCTTTGGATCAAGTTACTGGATTTCTTCATGCAACACTTTTAAAAATCACGGCATGTGAAACTAGAACAATCTACCCCAGTGGACTAAACAAAGAGTTTGAAATTGCAATGTGTATCGGCTGAAGAAGACCGGAGCATACAATGGTCGAAACGCCATGAATATAACAATAAAAATGAGGGCAACAGTTTGAAATAGTAAATAGTGTAAATAGTTACAATACCTTATCAATGTAACTGGGATGTTTTTATTGCAACCACTTCATAGATTTGGCTCCTTCAGATTATCATTGGTTTGGGCCTTTCAGATGGCATTTATTCAGGAAATTATTTGGATGTCTCTCATAAATTCAAATAACTAAAGGAGGTATGAGCTTAAAAGGTACTTGATTGCTACTTTCTCAAATAATGATTAACATTAACTGCTGTCAAATATCAGGTCTTTGAGATCCAATTTTGTTTTGTCCTTAAGTATCTAGAACAGCATTTCTCAACCAATACATCCTGACAGATAACTAGGTGTGCCCCAAGTTAACGGAAGGGTAATTTAATTATTTTTCTCTTAACAATTATAAGCTGGTAAAACTTTGAGTTTGTAAAGTTAGACTAAATCCCATTCATAAGATCTGAACTAACACTTGGGGGAAACATATTTTTTAATAAAAATCATTCACTGACTATACTGAAATATTAATGCTTCTTAAATAAATAGTAACTAAACTATTTTTTAATTTCTTCACCAGACACACGCACGTTTGTGTGTGTGTGTAATATTGGGATATACAATTCGAAAAGCATACAGAAGTGTACAGATATGCACGTGCAAAGAATGAATTATTCCACATGAAATACAATCCTCTATTAAAATGTAAAATCTGCTTTGAAGTGTAAAAAAAAAAAATGTTGAAAAACAATGATGTAGAGAATAATGCAATCTATTTGTAAAAAGGCAATTTCAATAATGCAGAAGTAGAATAAATTTTGCAAAATAAAAATAATTTGTATAACCCATTCTTGAATTATTGAACATGTTATACTGATGTTTTTAAAAAAAAACAAAAAAAAATAAAATCTAGAATAAGTTTTGAGAAAGTTCAGTTAGAAAAAAATGACTTATTGACAGCATTTGTAAGAACTATTTAGGTCCTGATAGCATTTTCCTCTAGATTCATATATCTATAATTATTCAAAATATATAATAAAAAACTAAACCTTAACTTGCTAAAACATTAAATTTGCTTCATAGTTAAAGGTACAGCCATACTTTTTAATTCTTAATATTCTTTCTTTTCCAAACTGTTTATTGATGTCAACGAAATTGTTTCTCCCTCTCTGACTATTGATTATAGCTTTTACTTTAGCATTTTCCTAAGTAAATCTCCCATTTTCAACTGGTGGTGGCATGTAACCTGACTAATAAAAATTAGATATTTATAAATTATATATAATTCATAAAGTTTATTAAACAAATAAAAATTGTAATAGGTGAAAGTAATATGTTTGTACTTCTACAGATTTGCAATACTTAATGTTTGAAAAGAAATTTTTGAAGATGAAAATCTTTCTTGAAGCTTTAATTTTAATTTCAAGCTACTGGATTAAATTTAATATCTACAATAAGCAAAAAGCTTTGCTGTATTTCAACAAATTTAATTTAAATTGATTAGAAGGAGTTCTCATTTTGAAATTTCTGAATTTTTTTTTTTTATTTTAGTGCCATTTTTAGCTAACTTTTTATCAGAATAAAAACCGTCCAAAAATAAAATACTCTTCAGAAATTTTATTTGAGGAATATTAGCTGATTTAATGTATAATTAATCTGATTTGAAACAAATATTATTTGCTTTAAGTTTAAAATATTGCAGAAATGTATTATTTTTAACACTGGTAGCTTTTATTTAAACTGTTCAAGTGTTGATAGTTTGATGACAGATGTTATGGGGGAAGATTGGGTTTTAAAGTACTCAGTAATCTTAAAAATTTAAGAAAATATTTTCTATAATCTAATGTTATGTTGGATTTTAGATATTTAGACTTTAAATTTATTATAGTTATCTTTTTCTGATAATTTTGTGTACAAAACACCATATCTACAAACATCAGCACATTTATGCACATACAAAAAAACTCAAAATTTTTTTTTTAAATATTGGTGTTTGATGATTTTCCATCTATGATTAGTAAATATAGATTTTACTTAATATCATTAAAAGGGTGAGATTACGACAGAATTTTAAGCTCTAAAACTCAATTATTCTGATTAAAATTTTAAAAACAACAAAAATTCTTGTAAAAGTTCATTATTCATCAAAAAAATATTTTTCTTGAGGTGATACTGTTCTTAATGTATCTTATTTATAATTGCAATTAAAAGCTTTTCTAATTGAATAATATCATTAGTTTCATTGAATTTTTTTATTGTATAATTCATAGTAGATTTTCAGTAAAGGGTGTTTCTGTTTTACAAAAAAAAAATTGAAGATTCAAAGAGTCCTGTTTTGAACTAATATAAATATGAAGGTGGGGAGTGACATTTTAATTTCTTGAAATTTCATAAAATTAAGTGTGGGGTAACGGATATTAAAAAATGCATTTTTTTACCAAATTTTCTTTTTTGAAAAAAAGTTTCAAAAATAATTTTATTTGTGAATAAGTCCTGAAAATTTCATTAAAATCTAACAATTTGTTTTTGCAAAAATTTTCAAATCAATGTTCTTTACCACATAACAGATGCTAAAATTTCTTATACTAATCTTTGGTAATAGGTATTTGTTCTTTGTTTCATAAAAACTAACCAGTTTCTTGCTTTTCTGTATAATCATCTTATATATAAAGAGTATCTTGTTAATCATAACTGACATCTGTAAGGAGGAGAGAATGAAGATGCAGCTCTAAAAAATAAAAAGCTTTCTGTAGAAAATATCTTATAGAGAGAGAAATAACATTCAGTCAAGTGCCATACATGATACATGCTTTGGGCGATCATGTCTCAAAAGAGACATGACTGACTGGGCAGAAGATTATCCCCACAGTAGGTTGCCATTGCTTTCTGCAGTAGACTGGTTGCCAGCCAAGGCTCTAGAACCCAATCTGTTCTATTATTTAACCTATAACTGGAAGGAAGAGATGGATTAAATACCTTTTCCAAGGGTATTTGTGCATAAGTGAATGCAAGGAATTCAACTGGAATTATATAGTTTTAGTTTTTGTGCTTGTTACTTCAAGATATTTTCATTACAACTTAAATTAAAGACTGGGAAGTTATTTGGTAATTTTAAATGCAATTTTTTTTTCTTTTTTTTTTTTCATGGTGAGTTTTCTCACTAAGGGATTATGTCTATCACTATCCAATATTTTTATCCTGATTGTATTGGCCAGTTGTTAATTCTGGGTTATAAAATATTGAGCCAAGGAAGATTACAAGAGCTCAACAAGTTAACAACAAAAAATTCATAATCATCTCTAATTCTTCATTGGAATATGTAATTCCCAACAGACAAAGATTATCTAAAACCTGTTTTTTTTGTTTTTTTGTTTTTTTATGCTCTTTTTTCTTTTTAATAGAAATTTGTTTTCCAGAATATATTTAGAGCTCTTTATTAGCAAGCTTGGAACAAAACCTTAAGAATGTCTCTTTTTAGAACTGAATTTCTTTTCCTGTCTTCTCTACGCTTTCTTTAATCTGACTTATTGACAGTATTTATTATCTTTCATTCTTGTTTATTATAATTTCTCTTTGCTATATAAAAGATATTCATAATCAGACTTGTTGGTTTCTTTTTCTAAAGTTTCTTTTGTTTAGTAACAAAGCATCTTTCTTGCCCTGAATGTTTTGGTTTCTGCTTCTATTTCCATGAATAACTTTATTGGCACCATGAGATTTCTCAAAATTCTGGCAGCCATAATTTGTCTTGAGATAGCTCTCTGGCAATAGTTTTAAATTTGTCATTCATCTGAGACAAGCTTGAGTAAAGTACCAAATACAATTTTATTTTCTATAGAAAGCTCACACAGCATGTGAAGATTGTAAGAAATGATAGTCTGCTACAGAAAAAGTAAAATTTCTATCAAAGGCCCAGAAGTCCTTGAATTCAATCATCTTCTTTAAATGTCAATTTTAATTGCAGTTTCTATTTGAGCATTCAACTTGCTAAAACTTTCATGTATTTCAGTCAGTCAGTTAAGTGCATAACGTGATACATGCTTTGGGTGATCATGTCTCGAAAGAGACATGACTGACTGGGCAGAAGATTATCCCCACAGTAGGTTGCCATTGCTTTCTGCAGTAGACTGGTTGCCAGCCAAGGCTCTAGAACCCAATCTGTTCTATTATTTAACCTATAACTGGAAGGAAGAGATGGATTAAATACCTTTCCCAAGGGTATTTGTGCATAAGTGAATGCAAGGAATTCAACTGGAATTTGAACTTGGCTCCCCAATTTGTCATTCCGAGTCGTTATCCACTGTATGTATTCATGTATTTATTGCGCTCTAATGCTTTGAAAGCTCAAACAGATGCAGGCAGTAAAAAGGGAAAAAATATTTAGGATTATTTAACACATTGAAACATTGAAAGTAATTCATTTTATTTTTTTCGCTTTTTGATCTAACTCCAGTTAGTGCTAATCTAAGATCATGTTCAATGTAATCTTTGATTATCAGGCCCTAATTGTTCCTATCCTCAGGCCAACCTCACTATGGTTATTTTTCCCCTCTGATAATAATCTATAGCTGACAATGTTATCATAAAGCCTTGGTAGATATTGTAAACACTAAAAAAAAGTTAAAGCAAACATTTTTATATTTATTAAATTCTATTCAATCAAAACTTTAGTTTCTCAAATTTGTTTTCTTTAATACAGATATATAATTTTATCATTTTTCTCAATTTCCAGGTTCATCTATGAAACAGAACAGTTCAATGGAGTTGGTGAATTGTTAGAGATTTTAGGCAGGTAAGTAATAGGAGTGTTGTAAACTAAGATAAAGCCTTCATAAATGTTGTAGATGAAAAGCTACAGAAAAAGACAGGTGTATCATTTTACTGTTAACAGTAAGACATTCCTTGAAGTCAGATGCTATCTCATGAATTATAAAAATCTTCCATACCAGTTTCTAATTTCTACTTGACTTCTCTTTGCCCAATAAAGCAAAAGGAACAGATCATCAATTCATTACAATTTTAAATTTTATGTTTTATGTAAAAGATATTTCAGGGAAAAATTTCAAATTCTGATTTTGAATGCTATATATTTAGTGATATTCAAGATTTATCATTTTTGAGAACTCTAAAACAAAATATATGCTTTTTTTTTTTTTTTTTTTTTTTTTTTTTTTTTGAGATTGTGAATAGTAACTAATTATTAAATTAATGTTTCTTTGATTCAATTAGTATGTACCAATTTATTAAAAAAAATAATCATGTTTTTCCCCCTAAATAGTTTCTGACAGACAAACCATGTAAGAACTGAAATACAACAGTAGCAAAACTAAATTTACTATAGCAAATGATACATACCTATTTAGGTATATCTCGACAATGCCAAATAATTAGCTCAACACTTCAATGGGTACAACATATTTCATGTAATTGATTTTAAAAAAATATATTCATAATAAAAAGGCCTTATTTTAACTTTTTAAAAATTTATGAATTTTTAGTTGTCTCAAAAGAAACCTCAATGAAATAATGACTTAAGTCAACAATAATTTGTTGACCACATCTCTTTCTGCTCTCATGCAAACCTTTTCATTTCAATAAATAAAAAAAAAGGGTAAATCCTGTATTCTTCACTTTGATTTCCCCCCTCCCCTTCCTCATTACTAGCTATTCTTTTGTCTTGTAAGAATGCCAAATTTATATGGAATAAGATTATTTTAAGAATTGACATTATAGTTTTGATTAGGATTGTTGGTAACTTAATATTCTTGCCCTTATCCTTCTGCACAAATCCTCATGAATTTCTGCTTTCCCTCTCCCAAACACCCTCCATCCCTGTCACCATATCATAACCAATATCAAGTCATCCACTCTTAAAATACTACACATTTGTCATGTAGCTAATATTTCTTATTTCTATGCAAATTTATGTAAATATTTTTATATTCACTATAAAACTGACTTTAAGAACTAGCCTCTAATTATATATTTTATGTGTTCATTACATAATTGATTTCAGTGAATAGATTTTACTTGGGTGTTTTTTTTTTCTCTATCTTTTGTATTTTCTTTAAATTCCATTTAAATTTCCTTGAATTTTATAGTCATACTAGACCACCCATAAACCTGTTGGATTCCTTATGAAAGCAGTTTATGATACTTGAATGGAAAGGCATTTTGTAATAGTAGCCCTGGAGTGATAATTTATACCAATTTTAGTATTTACCATATAATTTTCAAAGGTGAAGGTCATTCAAAAAATAACAAATGGTAATTGTCTACCTAAGGAGATTCATATTTACTGAAATAACAAAGTATAGATGCCTCCTTTGTGTGTACTTAATTTCATTATTTTCTAGATAATTTCAAAATAATAATTAATTTTTTTTTATTATACATACTTGTTTCTTCCTCATGTTTATTTCAAAATATGTAATAGCAGTAAACCAGCATAGATCTATTTATCTACCATCAAGTCATATGACATAATTTTTCAGCCATACAGATGACATAATCGCATAGTGTATTCACCTAGGAAGTATTTGCCAAACATCAAATATTTGCTTATAAAAAGGTACTACTCTGTATAAATATACCTAAAAGTTTCAGGCTGGTTTTCAACACAAAACAAAATTATACCATTAAATATTTATTCAATTAAATATGAACCCTTTTGTTGTCCTTTCTTCATTTTTTCTTCAACTTAAAGATTCTATATTCCCAGAATTTTGGTGGTTTCTTGGCAAAGAACTGATTAAGGTGGATTTTTATGTCATCCAAACAAGCAATGGCAAGTGGAGTAACACATCCCAGCCAAGCTGCAACAATTTTTACCAGGTTGCCAAAGAAACATGAGTCCTGGCATTATCCTGATAGAAAACAACACTTTTCCTGTTTGTCAATTCTGGACATTTTTCTTGAATTGCTGCCTTTAATTCATCAAGTTGCGAGCAGCACTTTTCAGAATCAATTGATTGGTTACTTGGCAGAAGCATATAGTACAGGATTCCTTTCCAATTCCACCAGATGCACAGTATTACTTTCTCAGGATGAAGACATGCTTTTGGGGTGACTAAAGTTGGCTCATGTTGCTTGCAAGATGGGATCCTTTTTGCTGAACATTGTTGTAAACAATCCATTTTTCATCTATCAAAATTTTCTTCTTTGCATTTATAGATAGAAATGTGATCCAAAAGTTTCTTTTCCCTCAGATCATGTGATACCCAAATATTGTACCAAAGCTTCACTAAGGGCTTGTAGATGGTGATAAATTTAGGGTTTGTCAGTTCCTGCGTTGTGTAATGCAGGTTATTTTCAATGAATGACTTGATTTCATCATCATCTATAGAAGGGGGTTTGCCTCAGGGTTCTTCATCAATAAGGCTACAATCACCAACTCTAAACTTAGCAAACCACTTCAATACAGTTCTGTAAGCTAATCTACCTTAACTGTACTTTTTTGTTGCTTGCAAGACAGTTTTGCCTTTACTGTCTAAAATACACTTTATATTCTATTTTGATAGGGATGCAAAATTGACACTAAATAAGTAATTTTAAACTTTCTTTCTCAAGAGATAGTTTGAAGTATACTCTAATTAGAAATATAAACATATCTGTCAATAAATTTGTCTTTGAATATATACAACAAAAATCAGCATGAACTTTCTGAACAACCCTATATAGTGTTATATATATATTTAAATTTATTTAATGTTGTTAAAATCTATTATGAATTTTTATTTTTCCTACACATAATAATTGGAATATAATATACAAGTGTTTGTTTATATATGCAGATTGATATGAGAATGTGTATTTAAAACAAATACTGAATTTCGTATTAACAATGCCATAAAACAGAAAAACAACCCTAGCTCAAGAACCTCTTGTATAATTTTACTGAAATTTGGCACTGCACAGTACTGCACTAAGGTACAATATACTCCTAAATTGGTTTTGGTATTATGTATTATTTAAGCTGTATTGCACAAACATACATACATACAAGATTATTATTATAGTAATTTTTTTTAAAATCTGTATCACCCCATGCAAGGCAGTAAAGTTACTAAAACACAAGAGGTTACAGAGTGTGAAAGAATCAGGAACAGAAACATTAATAATGAGCAGAAAGAGAAATGAGTAATCAGGAGGACAATAAATAGTGATTGACATTGCATTTAAAATTTTGTAGATTAAAGTTGGCTGGAAAGCATGGAGCTGAAAGAGAGTTCCACAAGCAAGAAGTGCTAGAAAAGAAACTGTTAGCATAGAACTTAGAGCTATATCTAACCAGCTCAACTGTAAATTGATGAGACATTCTAGTACAGCGCTTAAGTTAAAAAAAAAAAAAATAGTTACCTTAGTGAAGAGCTCATCCGTACAATTACTATGAAAGTATTTGTCTATATTTCTGAGATGAGGTAGTATTTACACTATTTACATTATTCTGACTATTGTTCTCATCTTTGTTTCCATTTCGGTCGTCATGGGTTATCTCCCTCTAACCTGACTCTCTAAGTTACTTGTTCACCACTGCTGTAGTCTGGTATTGAACTCACAACTCTTTGGGTCAAGTCACTGGAACTAACCAACATCTTTATCCACTGGGCCTTGTGTCCTTAAGGACAAGAACAACTGAATTTCTGGGACTTATAAACCTAATGATCAGTAACCATTTTTTTACCAGAGTTCATATTGCAATTTTTTTATGTTAATAGTTTTTCTCTAGTATTTTTTTTACCAGAGTTTCCATATTGCAATTTTGACACTAATGATTTTCTCTGGCACTCCGTATTACTGGTTCCCATATTCATCTCTATGCTTGGTCAGCTTAGGAGATTTTTATAGCCTAGCATATGTGCTGATTCCTTAACTTTACATAGTTTCCAGTGGCATTCTATTATTTCAACTTCATCATATAGGGGATGGTCATCCACTTTCTCCTTTCATATGTGGTCAGCTACGCCTGATTTTTCTACCTCCCTTTGTGTTACAGCCTTGTGATGTTCTTGTAGCCTTACCTTGAAGAGGCAGCCTGTTACTCTTATATTCTTTCCACATCTACATGGAATGGCATACACACAGTTCTTAGTCATGTCCCCCTCTGTGGTGGGGTAGTCTTACTCAGAAGAGGTACCTGCAAAGTGTAAACACACTTCAGAAGATTGTCCTGATGTTATAAGGACCACAGATTCTTTGTATCTTCTTTGATAACATCTTTACATAGACCAAGGCTGTTTTCTGAAAGTTATCCTTGTGCACCCTCCCTTCCATGTATGTTGGAGTTGTCATGTATCCTGAATAATTATTTCTTTGTGGGGTACTGCTTATATTGACCATTTCCTGTTCATATGTCTCTGAGTCGCCGTTTGTGGATGATCCCTTTCTTTATATTGTATGGGTAATAAGAGTTGAAGTTGAGGTATTGTCTGGTGAATGTTGGTTTGCAGTATACGGGTATCTTGAACCCCACCTCTGTTTGAGTTATTAGCACATCCAGGAATGCCAGTTTGTTGTCACTCTCTTTTTCCATAGTGAACTGTATGGATGATCTTATTGAGTTTTCATATGGTCCAATAGCATCTGGCCCTCCTCCTGGTGTGGCCAGAGTATGAAGGTGTCATCAATGTATCTCAGCCATGGAGTTGGCTTTAGAGGTGTGGATTCTAATGCCATCTCTTCAAAGTATTCCATGTATATGTTAGCCTGTGATGGTGATGATGGCGAGCCCGTTGCTAAGCCTTTATCCTGCTGATACATATCTGATCCCAATCCAAAGTGTGTTGTTTGTGTGCAGAAAGTGGGCATTTCCATCAGGTTATCTGGTGGAATACTGGTACGTTTTTCTAGGAATGAGTCTGAAGCCAGTCTGTTCTTGACTACCGATAGGTACCTTGGTGAACAGACTCACCACATCCAGGCTCACCATCTGGTTGCATTGGATGGGAGCATCTTTGGTAAGTTCCACAAAATGGGTGGAGTTTCGAACATATGAAGTGACTTTCCTATCAGTTGGTCAATTATATTAACAAGGAAGCAACTCAGAGGATAGCACACCAAACCTAGGCTGCTAACAATTGGCCTGAGTGGAATACCATCTTTATAAATCTTAGGTAGATCATACATGTGAGTTAGCTTGCTGTAATGTTGAGACAACTGCCTGTATGTCCTAGGCTGGAAGTGACCCTTGTTCTTGATTAGGATCTGCGACAGCTGTCATTCTGTTTTCAACGTAGTTCAGCATTGACTCTTCAGAAGCACTCAGCTGATGTTGACAACTGTCTTCACAGGTGGGTGATGGACCTCATGTGTCCCCTTCAGATCTTTTAATCTATTTAGTTTCCATAATTGGTGGACCTTGACTACATTGAATTCTTGCCTGAAGGATTGTCCAACTCATGCAGAGATTCTTTTTCGGACTTCTTCATCAGTGATCCTGCTGGGGAATGCTTTGAGCTTCTAGAAGATATCGGAATTAAATTTTTGTTTCATTCATCAGTTGTACTGGATACATTCTCAGACCAGGGCATGTCTCGCTTTTTCTGCAACCAGATAGGCTCTCCTTGAATTGATGGCATGTCTTGGTACCAAGCCTGCAGGGATGAGTTGTAGTTCCCTGCATCAGTGTAAGAATCTCGAGTGGTTTGACATTCGTGCCAGCTTCAGGTAGGATTTTGTCTACTCGTCTCCATATTTTTGGTGTATCAGGTCTGTACTAATCCTTCAGTATTTGTCTATATTTCTGAGTTGACGTAGTATTTACATTATTCGAACTATTGTCTTTATCTTTGTTGCCATTTGTAGAATGTTCTGGCCGTTGTACGCTCCAGCCTTCTTCAGTTTTATATGTCCCAGGAATTCAGTTGTTCTTGTCCTTAAGGACACATGGCCCAGTGGATATAGACATTGGTTAGTTCCAATGACTTGACCCAAAGAGTTGTGAGTTCTATACCTGGCTACTGGCGACTTTCTTGGCAGCTACAGCAGTGGTGAACAAGTAACTTAAAGAGTCCAGTGAAAGGGAAATAACTCATGACTGCCAAAAGAGGCTTCACACAAGGAATAAGAATGATATGCCCTAGTGATGGTAATAAAGGGCTCAGTTCGAAATTCCTAGCACCTGAAGAAGTACAACAACCGAAACGTCATACAAATGGCAATAAAGATGAGGACAATAGCCTAAAAAATGTAAATAGTGTACTATGAAAGTATTTATTAAAAAAAGGTACAAAGTCAACCTGAATAAAACCAAGCCACTAGATCAGGATTCTTCTTTGGATCTTATCAAGGAGATCAAGATAGCAGGGGCACTGGTCCATAAGTGGTAGCAATATTCACAGCATAGATGAATGGTAGATTTATAGATTTATTCCGGGGAGAAAAATTGTCTCACCCAACAGTGAACTAACTTTCTTGGAAGCTGAACTCGTCATATCAGCTGAGAACATTAGCCTGAGAGAGTGCAACAAGTCACTTTGCCATGCTGATGGAAGGCAGAGATAGGTTTCACAGATGATTAATTTTTAGTAGGTACCTCCAGTCAAATCGATAACAAAAACAGTTTAGTATGAATAAAAAAGGTCCCAAACTTAATAAAACAAACTTTTTCTTTCAAAATGTTTATTATTATTATTAAGAGGAAAGATCAAAGTAATTTTTCATTAATTTTTAAAAAATTTTTTAATCCCTTCTAACATTTTCGAAATTTTGTCAAAATGTTTTGTTTTGACTTGAGTTAACAGCTAATGAAACATTATGACTGTTTTACAATGAAAACATAATGATTGCATTACCCACTTTTTTTTCGGTGACAAACACATTAATTTGGAAATTCTCACAAAAATCAAATAATTGTCAGATTTTAATGAAACTTTTAGTACTCATTCACAAGTGAATGAAATTATTTTTGAAATTATTATTTTTTTTTAAATCTTGATAAAAATATTTTTTTACCTCTGTTACCCCCCTCTAAGTAAATCCATGAAATCTTAAATTTTATATTGATGGCTAACTTTTGTTTTATTAGTTCAATGCAGGACTCATTGGGGAATATAAATCATCTATTTTTTTTTTTTTTTTTTTTTTTTTTTAAGTTTACAATCCGAAAATCCTCTCCGAAGAATAAAATGAAAAATGCAATAAAACTCTGATATAATTTAATTTGATAAGCTTTTAATTGCTGGAATAAATGACTATTAAGGACATTATACTCCAAAGAAAAAAAAATTTTTGACTAATAATAAAATTTTAAAAGAATTGTTTTCATTTTTTTTTATTATTATTAAATGGTTTAATGATATATAAAGTTTTTAAAATATTTTTAAGATCTTCAAAGAATTGATTACGAGTAGACTTTTTAGTTAAGAATTGATGATTATATTGCCTATCTAAATTTGAAAAGTTTAATAAAAATCGTTCTGCAGAAATATTTTTAAAATAAATTTTTTTTTGTGTGTGTGTGTGTGTGTATATATATATATATATATATATATATATATAGATATATATATATAAATATGTTCATTTTCATTAAGTACAATGTTCCATTTGAATAAGTACAATGTTCCATAGGAGTCATAACATGTTTCCATAAAAATTAAATTAGATATTTTTACCATGCCTTAAACTTAATGATAACTTATTAATAAATAACATAATATAACTGAGTTCAGTTATTTTAATTTCATTCTTTCTTATTAAATTAAAATTATTTTAGAAGAAATTTAAATTTTTAAATTTTTATTTATTCAGAAAGCATATTCAAATGTCTGGCTATAAATCTAAACTTAAATTTTATAAAATATTATATAATTGCTGAGAATATTAAGTTAAGTTTTTTAATTTTACTATTTAGTTAAAAACAACAAAAAAAATTAAAATTTGAAAATTTTGTGTTTTAACCTAATTGAAATTTTGGCACATTTGGTCGCCACCCTTTTAGTGTTCTTAAAAATTTCCAGCTGTCATATCTTTCATCACCCTGATAACGCAGATAAAAATAAGCTACTGGAGTTAAAAAGTTTTTTTTTGTTTTTTTATTGTAAATTTCTGGCAGTAAGCAATTATTACTTGAAGAAATCAGATAAAGGTAAGTTTGAATTTTAAAAATTGACTTAAATGACATGTCAGTGAGGTATATTTTATTTTTGCAAGATTTTTAAAACAGAAATTTGGCTACTGTTTACATAGTGTCGATCAATCAAAAATAGTGAGAAATTAAACTTTTTTTTTTCAAATCAGAAAAAAATTAGATTAAAATCAATATAATTTTGGTCTAAAATACACCAGTGTATTTTTTTTTTTTTCCTGGAATTAAAATTTAATCTCTTGGCTTTCAATTAAAGCTAATTTTAAAGCTTGAAGAAAACTTATTTATTTTTAAAATTTAAATTTAGGTATCAAAAATAAGTGGAGGTACCTAGTTTTTAGAAATTTAGTTTTGGACAGGTTAAAATTGACTAGCCATATTTTGACCTTGTCAGACTGATTATCCTTACTATCAAAGTGAGAGCAAATGGTTGTGTTGTCAGCAGAAATGTGAAGTCGAGAAATGATGTCATTGGGAAGGTCATTAATAAAAAGTTAAAAACAGCATAGGAGAAAGGATGGAGCCCCAGGGGACACTCACATTAATACAAAACGAACTAGATGATTGGCCAATCAAGATAATTTTCATTTCACTATAGGAAAGACTGGATCAACTCAAAAATTTGTCCCAAGACACCATATCTTTTCAGCCTGTGGAGAAGAACTGTATGCAAGACTATCAAAGGCTTTTGAGATGTCTAATACTACAGCCTGAACTTCCCCATTTTTATCTAGAGCATGATACTCTTTCTACAATTTTCATTAGGAGTTATCCAAAAAAGAGAATGTTAATAGGCTGGTAGTTGGAAGGGTCTGATAGCTCAACAGTATTCTTAAAAACTACAACAGACGATGACTTCCAACAGGCAGCTAGGCATTTATTATACAGTTTAGAGAGAACAAGTTCCAGCTCAGGAGTATGCTACTTAATGACTATTACAGGGATACATCAGGTTTACATGCTTTGTGGGAATCTAGGTTAGAGATTATAGCAGAAAATATGGAAGGGATTATATGCATATCACTCAACACAGGCTTAGTTCTAAGTGGGAAGTTAGGTGGGGATGTTCCAGATGATTCAAAAGTAGAGCTTGAGGAAAAATTTACAGGCAAAGCATTCAGCTTTATCAGCAGAGAATGATAACACCTCAAATCTATTGAAGTAGGGTGAATAGAAACTTTTCACTTATTCCATATTTTATTACAGAGCTGCCAGTAATTATAAGATGCAAAGTTGTTAGAGCTATACGGTGCCTCATTCTTTCAGCAACCAAAACTTCTTTGAGGACTCACTTATATTTATTATGAGCAGTAACAAATAGGCATATATATGCGTATGATATAAACACCAGCGCCCTCTTCCATTGTTCAATCGTCCTGCCATCAGTTTGTCATTGAATATTTGCTGGTAGACTAGTAGAGGATACTGTGTCTTCAGCACAAAGATATAGAATCAACAACAATCATGTGCTGATATCTCTTCTTTTAATTCCAAACGTTCTATGGGAAATAGGGGCATGGTGATGTGGCCAGGTTTAACAAACAAAGTCCACAGTCACAACCCAAGACTTATCAGAACATCGTCACTTGTTGATTGGACAGCAACTCGTTTTGGTGGAATCTTTGGGTGATTGAGCAGTCCTTCTTAGGGAATGCACCGCTCACATCACCACCCACCCCCAACGCACGCACACACACCACCACCACTTAAGAGAGGTCTAGAAAAGATGACCTAAAAATTGTCTGTTCATCCTTCTTAGTGGTCAGTTTCCTCCAGCTGACAGTTGTTCATTTGTGCAGGGCAAATACAAAAATACTCTCAAAAATATTTTTAAAAAAAACCTGTAAAATCAATTTGTGTTGTTGGAATGTAAGAATACTTCTTGATCATTACAATTTAAATCATCCTGAAAGGTGCACAGCTGATTGAAAAAGGTGCTGGAAAGAAAAAGCTGAGGGTATAAATTGTGAGGCAGGTGTTGCATTTGCTATCAGATCTGATTTGACAATGTACCTAGAGCAGCCTCAAGCTATTAATGAGCATATCATAGTGTTGAAGCTTGCTTTGCCTCATAAGTGTTTTATGACCATCATCTTCCATCTATGCAGTCACTCACAAATACTGAAGAAACTGTAATGGCTTTCTACCAAGATCTCAGAAATGTATTGACAAAAATTCCAAGTGTTGATAAGGTTGTCTTGCATGGTGATTTCAATGCCAGGGTAGGTAAAGATAGTAACACCTGGGATTCTGTTGACAAATATGGACTAGGTAAAATGAACAGTAACAGTTTTCGTCTTCAGTTACGTACTGAATTTGAACTTGCAATTGGCAATACTTTCTTTCAGCACACATTGGTTCATAAAGTCACTTGGAGACATTCTCGCTCAAAACATGCTCATATTCTTGACTATGTTATTTGTCATAAACATGACCTGCAGGATGTTTTTAACATCAGTAATGTCTTTGGCTGAGTATGGTAGTGACTGTATGATGGTTAGAGGAAAATTAAAATTATACATTCGACAAAAAATGTGAGCAAATGGGGTAATCTGTACCAAAGCATATAAATGTTTCCAAGTTATGCGATCCAAATTTGTTTGAAGATTTACAGAATGCTTTTGAGAATTCTGTATTTGATGGTACATGGAATCAATTTAAAGAAACAGTTTATAATACTAATGCCCAAATATTAAGGATTGAGGAAACACAAACATCGGGACTTGTTTGACAAAATGATGCAGCAATTAATGAACTACTAAAAAGGCAAAATTAAACTCACCAGAGGTATCTTAATGCATCTGACAAAGGTAAGTTATCCCTGGTGCAATCTTTTCAAAATTTGAAATCTGTTTTGCAAAGTGATCTTCATCTAATAAAGAATGAATGGTGGTATAAACTTTCTGGCCAAATTCAAACTGCTTTTGATCAGAAGGACTTAAAATTATTATATCACTTGATAAGAAAAGTGTTTGGTCCTAAATCTTCATCTGAAGTGCCTTTGAAATCTTATGATGGATTTTGATGTAGTATTTTTTTTTAAAAAAAATTTAAAAATCCAGAAGTTGTCATGAAATTAAATATTTTGTTGACTTGTTCTACAATCCATCTATTGTTGATGAATGTGTTATTAAGTCTCCCATAAATGAACTGGCTGTATTTTGTTTTAAAGTTTTGTTAACCGGGTTTCATTCCTTTTATCATTTACTAGTTTTCCTTCTATTCTTGTAATTTTTTCTTTAACTCTTAAGTGTTTTATGACTTAATAATGATAGTGTTTGTTTGTTTTGTTTTTTTTATACTGATCAAAAAAAAAAATCTTCATTTTATAAGTGATGGTCATCTCCCATGGGGAAGTAGCAATCATATATATATATATATATATATATATATATATATATATATATTTTCAAACTACTTACAAATAGATAACAGATGATGCTACAAAAATGTTTTAACTTGTGCTTGTTTTTATATTCCTGGCAATTATAAGCAACCTTTATACAACAGATTTGAAATAAAGTTGTCAATTACTAAAAATTAACATATTAAGTTCAAAACGTCTTTTCAGATTTGTTTTAGTTATTAAATCTCAATATAATGCGAATGTCTACATGTATCAGTCTTTCTTGCTTATAAGAAAGTTAAAAAATATTTCTCTTACATTCTTATCTCAGTATAACGCTCTACATTTGTATCGAGCACTCTTTATAAAAGTAAATGCATGAACAAAAAGGTAAATAAACTTACGAGTTCAACAACTTAGTTACACTATATATATATATATATATATATATATATATATGAAACTAAGCAACCTTTCATTGCCACTGCTATAATTTGATGAGGCTAACCAAAATGCAGCTTTATGAACAAGAATGATCTAAGCTTTACTTGCTTCACTTTAAGATTTGTCTTTGCCTTTTTATCCAAATCTTAGTTGAATCTACAAAACATTTATTAAAATGTTTTCTTAGCATAACAGATAAGCACTAAGATGCATAACATTTTGGCTATAACTCCCTTCTGGCTTCATACTTTCCAGCCAACTTTAATCTGCAAAAATTTAAATCCTATGTCGATCATTATTTACTGTCCTGATTACTCATTTCTCTTCCTGATTCTTACACGCTCTGTAACCTGTTGTGTTTTAGTGTTTTTTCTGCCATACTTGGAGTGATACCGTTTTTAAAAAATTATTTATCAAGTGTTGATCCATTGAAATAAAAGTAAACAGTTTTTAAAAAAAAATCTTTTAAAACTTTACTCATCATTTTCTTTTTTTCAAGAAATTATCTTTGGTTTTATTCTAATAACTGATCTACTTCATTATTTTTTGCTGACAGTGTCACTTGCTAATGCCAGTAAACAACTCCCCTGTTCTCTCTATTTCCTTTTATCATTGTAGAAATGTACTACAAAAAACTTGAAATTGTATCAGTTTTAGGTAGTTTCTGTCTTATTAAAATTTATCTCTATTTTAAATACTCTAATTCTAAAAGTATTATGGTTGATTTCAAAAATAAATTTTCTGGCAGATAGGCAAAAACTCAAGTTTCTTGCTCTAAACATTACATTTTAACCTGGTTGAGGATTCATATTACATTTTTTGGAAATGTTTATTTTCACTAGTTATCAATTCATATCTTATTTCATTAATTGTAATTGTTAAGTGTAACAAAAGGAGAAAAAAAATGATTGACCAAAACTCAGCATTAAATCACAGACAAATATTTAATTTACCAAAACATTAAATAAAAATATTTACAAATATACAATTTTTACATTCAAAGAGAAACAGTTTACTACTGGCAGGCAAAGTGTTACAAAGGGGACGGAAGGGTCAATATCATTGCCCAGTTAAGATAGCAAAGAAGTTTAAGTGTTATACTTTTTGGAAATTCTCAAATGTGTATATAAAGAATAATTATTAGTTCGGTCAATGAAAGAATCAAAAATATCTATTTACCCATATAGTTCCATGAGATTCTCTTTCAGGTTTTAGTTGGTCGACAACTTTTCTTAGAGATTCTTTCAGCTGCATAGAAATCCTTGAATCAAAACCAGAGTTGATAATGTCAGCAAATCCTGTTAACAACTGACTACACTCTTCCCAAAACCTCTTTGTATAGGGGCTAACACCTAATTTGCATATTGTAGAATCTTTTAGAATTTTCTCAATTTTACTGGAACATTCTGGCATCTTCCAAAACATTCTATTCCTAATTAGACATCATTGATATTATTTTTATATATAAATGCATCCTTGTAACAATCAAAATAATTCATCCTCTTATCCTTAAGGCATTTTAAGTTTTCATCATTGGAAATAAAATTAATATTTTTTTAAATGTTATTATATAGACTAATTGCACTAATATACAAAAATAATTTTTGCTCTGTGGCAATGTGTTTTATTTATTTATTTTTCTATGTGATTAATTCAAATTTCTGAATAGTTTTCCCCTATCATTTGTCTTTTTTTTTTTAATTTTTTTTTTTTTTTTTTTTTTTTACATATAACATTTTTCTTGTAGCACATCACTCCCGGGCCTAACTAATAAAACAACAACTTTTAGGCAAAATTCAACTGTATTCATCAACATAGTCTCCTTCTAGGGCAATACACTGATTCCAACACTTCTCTAAGAATTTGATGCATTTTTGTAGAACAATTTGTCTTTGGCCTCAAAATATGACCCAGTTTCCAATATTACTTCTTCGTTGGAGCCAAATCTCTTTCCCTGGAGCATTCTTTTGAGGTCTGCAAAAAGCCAGTAGTCACTGGGGGCCAGATTTGGAAAATAGGAAGTGCAATTCATGTAGTTCTGTCATCATTGCGATCAACTTGTAACACAATGTGTTGTTTTAGTGAAAAATCACTTTTTTCTTTTTCATTTGTGATTGTTTTTTGGCGAATTCTTCCTAGAAACACACTAATAATGCTATATGATATTCGCTATTGATGGTTCTTCTTTTCTCATGGTAATCGATGAACAAAATACCTTGTGCCTCCCAAAATCTTGCTTGCTGATGTTTGCATATTTGATTGCTTTGAATGGCTTTCATCTGCTGCTGTCCACTCAGCTGACTGCCGATTTGACTCCAGAGTGAAGTGGTGTGTCCACGTTTCATCTATTGTCACATATTTGTGCAAAAACTCCTTATTGCATTGAAATAGTTGCCAACAATGCTCTGAGTTGTTGATGCGTTGTTGTTTTTGATCGGCTGTGAGTAAACACAGCACCCCCTTTGAACACAGCTTTCTCATTGACACATGTTCATACAAAATGGTGAATACAGTGTCTTCTGATATGTTCGACTCCTCTGCTATCTCACGCAACTTCAATTTACAAAACAAGTTGTGAATTTTTCTGCTGATTTTGGGCAACCTTAGCGTTCACTATCATTTGTGTCTGTACAACCATGTTTAAAGTCAGCATACCACCTCTTAACCATTGTTTCCAACAGAGCAGAGTCCAAATAACTTGCTTTGCTTGAACAGTATTTTTTCCCATAAGGCAATGCTTTATCAATACACGAAATTCAGATTTTTCCTTTGTTCTGAAAATTTGCAACAGTAGCATCATTTAATAACTAATTTGTAAACTAATAATTCGATTGGGCCCAAATTATGTCACATGTCATTTGAAGGTTAGTACTTCATAAAAATCATATGGATTTTTTTTATTAGTGCCACCATCTATATGTCAGGCCTGGAACTTATTGAGTGATTTGTTATCTGGAAACTGTTCTCCATGCTCATCACTCACAGCTTTGAGGTTCACAGGAAAGAAGTTAAATGTTGGAGTGGTGAAAGTGAATTTTGAGTAATATTTGGCATCCCATATCCTCATACATCTGTAATAACTTCTCAACACACTCCTGGTAATAAGATACATGTGTATTACCAAGAAAGCCATAGCAGACTAATTTAAATGCTTCTTATGTTCTTAGTTGATTTAAGATAAGAAGCTCTGCAGTAGCACAACCTGTTTTCCATGTTGAAGAATGAGGCAAAGTCCTTGTTTAGTATCCTTAAACTGGTGATCCTTACATCTGCTATTAACCAGGTCCCACTGCTTAAACTGAGATGCCAGGAGCTCTGACTGCTGCTTAGATAGGTACTAATTATGATCAAGGTTATTCAGGTCTTCCTAGGTGATCCAATGGGATTCACTGCTACATGCTCCTGAATATACAGGGACATTGTCTTCAGAAGATACTAACTTGACAGTATTCATATAATGAATAAGATTTTTATGTGCTAGTGGCGTAGGTACAAGGGGATCATTTGAGTGAGGAATAGGTTTCTTATCTGAAGGAAAGCTTGTAATATTTTTTTTTCTTTAAGAAGCATTGAAACCAGTTGTATTTGTTAAACAAAATGACTATCATTTGCATAGCTTTGTTGCTTTCTCTCTAGACCATCAGGGCTGCAAAATCAAAGGCTGTTTTCTTGTCAGAAACTATACAGTTAGTCCATTGTAAGAGGGTTTACAATAGATGTGTAGACTCCAGGATTTCTCTTTATCCCCAATTTTATTGTCAAAAGCAAGCAGTTCTCAGGAGGGGAGTGATTGTTCAGTACTGTGTAATTGTTGTGAATTTCCCACATGCGTAACAGAATGAATTTGCTTTGTTGATGCATCCCCAATGTTTTGAAGTGACTGAAGTTATTGTAGAGATGTGTATTAACTCATGTAAAATGTCATAAACATGATGTACATGGTGATGTCCATACATACTGGGCATTTGAATTAGATTTCATTTCACTGCAGTGAAATTTAGCCCACAGGGCCAAGTGTATGCTGCCAAAGGCAGTTATTATGTCTTTTTTTTTCTTTTTTCTAAATTAAAGAATACCATTTTAAAACTTCAAAATTTAAAAAACAATAACACAATGTCCTAAATAGGCCACATCTAGCACTATTGAATGCTTGTACATGTATACATTCTATGTGTATATGTACATCTCAAAAACTAAAGGTGGTGAGTGAAAACAGACTTCATATCTGAAATCCACTCAAAAATTAGGTTAAAACATCTATTTTTTATGCTTGCCTAAATTTCCTTTTAAACCAGTGTTATTGTTTTATATCATTCGACTAGCCTAATTAAATTATGATATTAGGTTAATTATATATGCTTTCTTCACCAAAGTAAAACTAATTTTTAAGCTCTTGCGAAGTAGTTTAACATTTTTGATCTTCCATATTATATAGATTAGCTATGAACAAACTAAAATGTTTTATAGGATATTCATAATGAGTTTCTAATAAATGATTATTTGCATTTCTTGACATTCAAAATTATTAATATGGTCAATACTTGTATTCACTGTCCTAAATTTAACACTATACATTCTATTTGTGTGTTTGTATATACGCACACATAGAAAATTACTTTTATCAAACTTTTTCTGTACTTTTCTCTGCAGTGCATGTTATATATAAATCTTGTTTTTTTTTGTTTTTTTGTGGGAGAGAGAATCATTCTTTGTCGCTTGTTTTATATTTCTTTAACTTCTTATAAATGGAGGTGACTCAAGAATTCTGATGACAATTGTCCCTAGTTCACTGCTCCATCTGAATTATATATATGTGCACACAAAAAACTTTTTTTCTTTTTTTCTTTTTCTTCTGTTCGGGTGTCAAGATGCTGTGGCTCATGCAACACAATTTCTAATGGACAGCATACGAAAACCATCTCTTTTAAATCTGTTGGCTTTTAAAAGCTATTTTAGAGGGTACATAGTTAATTAATCTAATGAAATCAAAGTGAACTGCTTACAAATTTTTATAATCTCAAATCTCAGTGAGTAGAAATGAAAAACTTTGCTACAACATGGCTTCCAGCTGAACAAAATAAATATGCACATTTTAGCTGGTTAGCATTTAATGTCTGGAATTTCTCTCTGTATATTGTATTTCTAATAGGTTCATTAAGTTTTCTATGAGGACAATTTTAAAGATATTATTTTGGAATTATTTACTTTGTCATTTGCATGCAAGCCATATGGGTGCGGGCAAAAATATATTGTCTTCAAGTTGACATAAGTCTTTTACATTATATATATTATTTATTCTATTTGTTCTTCAGAAAAGATAATATATTCCAGTTTCTACATGAGGCTAAGATAGGCAATCAATGTAGTGAAGAATAAGCTTGCATTGAATAGACAGTATGAACTACATAGACATGAGGCTTGCATGTCATTTTCATATTTAGCTTTGTCATAGGAATTTACATTAGAACTACTCTGGAAATGGAATTGGCAAAATGTTCAAAATTGTAATTCTAATTAAAATGAATGTCACTTCCACCTGACTTGATGGGAAGACGTAAATTCAGTTCTTTTGGTGTAGTGTCCATTTGTTACAAGAAATATTAAAACCAACCCTCTCTCTCAAAATTCAGCACATCACCAAACTGAGCTTTCATAACCAACTTCAGATAAATTATAACTTCTCTTCATATTCACTCTTAAAAAAATAAAGGGTTGATTGAGTGGGAGAGGGAATGTGTTTAGTAGACATTTTTTTTTTCTGATTGGCTACTATCATTAGAGACTGCCAGCAGAGGAATCTGAAACAAATTTTAACTTCTTGGCTATGTTGATTAGAGATAAGACAGACTGCAACTTTCTGGGATGTACAAGGATACAGAAATTGAGCTTGTGCATGACCATCATGAGCATTTGCCAAAGATCAATGGAAAAAATGGCAGCAGGTATGTTGCTGGTGCTAAAAAAGAATCTCTTAGTTTATCATCAATAAGAATTTAGTGCAAATTTAAAATCTATATTTTCTTTAAAGATTATTTTTTTCTCTTTTATGGGGGGGGGGGGCAAGTGCAGCACTGCCCCTTGACCAAAATTGATGGGTGTGGGGTTGGATAGAATGTGAAGGCTATCCAAGATCTATATACAGAAGAGGGAATTGGGATGTCAGTTTTTAGTTCTTTAAGATTTCTTTTCTTCTTCATTTCTTGAACTCCACCCAATCTAAGTACTTCCTACAACAGCAAAAATATTACTTAACATATTTGATAATTTAAAACTTTAATTCCTTTTACCTTCCTATAATTTCCTAAGGAAAAGTAAATAAAAGTTAAATGTATATGTAGACATAAACTTATTAGCTCATTTGAAATAAGATTCTTCTTAAAGATTTAAATTCTGGAAACACCTTTGGCCTCTTCTGACTCATTCCCTTTCTTTTTCTCTCTCACCCACACAAAAATAAAGTTATTCTTTAACTTCAACTTGCATAGAATATGTCTATAAATATCAATAATGTATTGGGGTTTAAACTCAACAAATGAATCCCTCCAGTTTAATTCCTTTAGATTATTGTGTCATTGGTATTTTTAATTTTTGGAAAAGTTGTTCTGTCAATAAAACTATACTTCTCATTTTCATATTTTAAAAAATGTTTTCTGGAAATGTGTATGTGTGTGAGAAAAAATAAATTAACACAGTTTTTCAGGAAAATAGGTTTCTCAAGTCTAGTCACTGTTAACTCTCTTTTCCATATTGATGTGGGATTTCCTTTCTAGGCTTTCGTTTGGGGGTAGAGTAGAACATCAACATCTTCATTTTAATGCCTCCAAAATGAAACTACTTTTTGTTAATCATCTGAGAGAACCTTTTTTGCCTTCCATCAGCATGGCTGATGCTAGACTCCAGAACAGTGACTCATTGCACCTTCCTGGGTTAATGTTTTCCGTTGATATGAAGTGGAAAGATCATATTGAATCAATTGCTAAGTCTGCTAATAGGAGAGTTGGTTAGACAGTTTTTCTTGCCCAAATCCCTCTTATATTTATAAGTCTGACATTCATTCTCACTTTGAATATTGCTGCCACGTATGGTCTGGTGCTCCTGCTATATATTTTGAGATCTTTGATAAAAACTAAAGAATCTATCATGTCATTGGTTCTGACCTGGCATCTCAGCTTCAGTCACTTTCTATAATGTAGCTTCTATGTACATTTTCAATAAATGCTTTAATGGTAATTGTTCTGGTGAACTTTTCTCTATCATACCTATACTTAGTTTAAGCAAAATACTAGATCGACTTCAAAATCTCATAATTTACAGGTGAAATGGCTCACTGTAACTGAGTTCTATGCTAACAGTTTCTTTTCTTGCACTTTTTGCTTGTGGAACTCTCTTCTGGCTTCTTGCTTTTCAGTCAAGTTTGATCATCAAAAATTTAAATGCAATATCAACTGTTATCATTTATTTTAATTTCTGTTCTCTTATGGTTCTTGCTCCTTAATATTGTTTTCTTTTACTTATATTCTTTCACACTCAGTACCCCCTTGCATGTTAGTGGCTTTAATGTCTTGCTTAGGGTGAAATAATTAAAATATAAACCATTATTCTCTTTTTGTGTTGCATGTATTATCCATGTTAATTGCTGCTGCTATTGAAAATCCTCAATTGATGTGGTTTCTGTTGTCTGGTACAGTTCTTTGTGACTGTAACACCAGTCTATAAGATTTGATGAAGGGTGATTGCTGCAGAGGCCTGTGTTTTACTTGCTTGAAGCCATTTCTAACCATCTGAGAGAAAGGATGAAAATAGCTGACAGTTTGATATTTCTGAACGGGTTTGGCACCATGCATGGCATCCATATGAAGGTTTTGATTCGATAAAGCTATTTAAGAATCTGACTCCTTTTTAGGTTAAAGTTTGTGTTTTGTTGCAGTTTGCAGTGTTGAGCAAAACTACAACTAGAGCAGCCTATTCTATGTTCAATTTCCTTTTCTCCTAAACTAAATTTGTTATAATTGATCCATATACCAAGGTATTTAAAGTGTTTAGTATTGACTAATTCCACAACCTGAATTTTTATGAAGGATTGGTGAGTGCCATCACTGGTTTCATTCCAAATCATAGTTTCTGTTCTGGAAAGGTTTATCTTGAGTCCTGCTTACTGGAATATTTAGTAGAGGATGCTGATTTTTTTGTTCAACATCATTCTTCTCCCAACTATAAATACCTATGTGATCTGCATAGCCCCACCTCATTATTTGTACATTAGCCTTAGGTGGGGAAGTAAGAATGCTGTTTTCTATTAGTACATTAATTTTGGATATGATATGAAATGTTTAAGTGATCAGTGCCCATCTCTTCATATATGTACTTCTATTCACATAAAACAATGTAGAAAGAGATTAAATAAATTGGTCATCATTTCCTCCTTGTTATACTTTAGATGAGGTTTGGAATGTCCCAGTATTAGGATCATCACCCGACATGTCGACCAATGTAGTTCTATCAGGTCTAGATATTCAGATTTGGAGCTTGAAAGATGGTTTTCTAGTAGATGAGAAGAGAAAGTCTCTCTTGATGTGATCATGTGCTGCTCTGTTGTCTACATAACAAGTATATAATTTTCTATTGGAGAGGTAATCAATTTCTTGGAGTTGATATATCATCATTACACCCCTTGCCAGAGTAAAAATTAGAATATTTTCAGTTTAGTGTGTTCAGAGTCAAAATGTGACTTGATTTTTTTTTCTCCAAAGCAGGACATCACTTTTGTTTTGGTTTTTATGATAAGATGCTATCATTTTTTTTTTTTTTTACACAATGTCTGTAATGTTTAATTAATTTGTTTTCCAATTTGTTAAAGATAGTTTTATTAGAGTGGTAACTATCTTGTTTAAACTCAAAAAAATAAACTTGAGCAAAACTCATGGGGGGAAATTAGTATTTTCAAAATATTTTTTCCTAGAAATGTGACTAGATATAATGTTTAGCCTAATAGGTTAAACATTATATCTATAATCTGATTTTGATATAGAAGTAAAGAGACAAGAAAACTCTAGGAAATATTTGTTTTAACTGAGCTTTTATTGACACTGAATTCTAAATATTAGATTTAAGGTCACTCAAATTCAGTTTATGAACTATTCTATTCTGACAAGATTATGCTGAAGTGAGGACCCACCACACCCCACCCTACCTTTTAATCAAGAACGAATGCAATCTCTATCCATATTATGTTTGACTGGTCAGTTCTGGTTTGCCTGAAAAGGTTTAATCTATAAACAATATCAAACAAAAAATATTGATTATTTTATATCCTTGCATCAAATGATAAATAGATAATATTTCAGTTCCAATTTAAATATTGAAATTGCTAAAATGAAATTGCTCTAGAATTTCTCAACTATAAAAAAAAATTTAGATTTTTTTTATTTGCTGTAGCTGATCAGAAAATTACATTTATTTTAACTTTAAATCATAAATTTATGTACAGATAAAGTGGAGAAATGAAAATTTTATAATTTGTCAAGTGCCAATGAACGATTGAAGAACATATTGATTGAAATGCAAGAAGAGAAAAGAAGTTTGCCAAAAAAAATATAGAAATAGGGGGAAAAAAATCTTTGTTCATTAATGTATGGTCAGGTTGTTTTTTGTCTTGTTCCAGATTTAATGTTTCCTAAGTAGTCGTGGCTTTTGGTTGGTTTCATATGAGTCATCTGAACAAACAAGTCTTTCCTTTCACATTTGATACTGTTTTAGTTATTAATCTGATTTGGGCATTTTTTTTTTTTTTTTTCAATCTTTAAAAAGTGTTCAGGAAGAAATGTTTTTTTTTTTTTTTGTTTGTTTTTTTTTTTTTTTTTTTTTTCTGCTGCTTACTGTCATCATATGAATCTAAAGTGTTACTTGTTAACCTTAATGATATACTTAACAGTCCTAAATCAAAATTACTTGCATCTGTCAATATTCATATTTAAATGCAAGTAAGACCAATTATTAAACAGAAGGGTGTCTTAAATTGGCTTGGCAAATATTTTATTGAAATGCCTAAAGTATTTTTAAATCTAGTTCACTTGTTTTGTGCTATTTTATTATTTGATCTATGAAGAAGAAGAAACAAAATGCAGTTTGGTTCAAATGTTATTTCTAATGAAACAATCAACCAGGACACTGGAAAGTGATGACAGGCATCTTTCTTTTAGCCTAGAAATGTATTCAAGTGTTGAGCAATTGAATGACCTGCAATCCTAGTGATAATTATATCTTAGACTCCAGCTCAAGTTGCATGTCAAAACACCTAAGTGAATGTTAGAAACAGTTACTATTCAACATTATTCTAACTGACTGGTGATCTGCATTCTTGACTTATTAGTGTCTTCCTCGTTTTTGTTGCAATTTTCCTGCACCTAACTCTTGCCTTATTTATTGGCTTAAAGTTCTCTTGGTTAAGCTGTAAGACATCTTGACCCTGAATAAATTTATTCACTTATTTTTCTTTACACTCTTTGAGGCATGGTGCTAAAATTGTGTGTAAATAGAGCTTTAAGAGAGATGGTAGGAAGGTGTCAAGTTTTATCAGTCTTTTTGGTTGAATCAAGAATTTTTCATTCAGCACCCATTTGTATAAACAAATTCAATCAAACTTTAATATTAGTAGTTACTTATGAAAAGACCTAAACTTTTTTTTCTTTGAATATATTGTGCATTTTTGTTACTAATTGTATCTACTAAAATTCTTTCTCTTCATATTCTTCTCTAAAGGAATGTATTTATATATAATTTATGAATCTGTTAGCATGTTTGACTAGAATATCTCTTGTATTTTTTCATCCATTAAAGTATTCTGCCAATTATGAAAACTGTTTCTAAGATATTGGAAATTTTACTTGTGATAAAATTCATGTAAAACAAAAAAATATGGTTACTGATCAATGATTTTGTTCTCAGAGAATTGATCAAAATCATTGATAAATATGGGCCAGACCAATTTGTACTTGACCCTTTTTTTTAAAATATTCAGCAAAGAATTGGCCACAACTTAAAAGTAATTAAATAAATGAGGTTTATTTATCGAAGTAAACTATAATTTGAGAATTCTGCAAAGTGATGGTTTTAATGGCTTTTATATTAGACTGTTTCAGTAAATCATTTCTATGAAGTGTATAATATAGAGTATTTCTCAAAAGTTCTCAGGAATAATGCATATTATGGTGGTATTTGCTATCATTAATTTGATATCATTTTAGCTTACCTTATGCTTGTTCTACCTACTGAAAATAGTCTATAAGTCATAACAAATAAACTTTTGTCACTTTTTAAAACTGCTGTAGGCTTCCAACCTGTACATATTCAAAGTTATATTCCTTACATAAAGGTAACAAGAGGAATGGTGATAAACTATAGAGTTTATTTTCTGCTATCTTCATCATTTGATTCTAGAAATATTTTAGGTATTTACTCTTATACTCCAAAAAAAGACTTGCTTGTTTTAATGATTTACAAAAATAAATTATTCTTTGATAACTGAATAGATTAGATTTGCTAGTTTGAACATGCACATATGTTGATTTCAATTTTTTATCTTTTTCAAAGCAAGTTAGTTGATGACATTTTAACATATTTATCAGCTGCACAAGAAGTTATTGTGGAAAATTCCCTTTTACTTTGATGGTGTAACCAGCTGCATTTTGAAGTAACCTAAGATATTACATGTTTGGATATTTACCTAATTAGGAAAGCTAAGTGAGGTGTATAAAGGCAGAAATAGACCTTGGACAAGATAACAGATTAGTGCTTGTCACTGATTGTTTGGGATTTTCAGTGTAGACAATGTATTTTTTTAATCGTGTCACCCCAAGCAAGGCATTCCACTGCCACTATAGTGCAGGGGGTTACATAGAGGGATTGGGTATGGGAAATGTCAGAAGGAGGGTAATAGACGACTTAGGATGTACATAGGGAGAGAGTTGGAGAGAGTGGGTGTGAGTTAGTGTGTTAGGAGGTATCTATTGACCTTACATTTAAACTCCTGGAGGTTGTAGCCGTCGGGGAAGCAAGCATGCGGTAGGGAATTCCACAGGCGGGAAGTGCGAGGAAAGAAGCTGTTGGAGTAGAAATTGCGGTTACATTTCATCGGTTTCACTGTAAAAGGGTGGGACCTAGTTGCCAATCTAGTATCTCGTGCAAATTCACATCTAGGGGGGGTACCAGTAATTTTAAGTTCGTCAGAGCAGAAGCCATGAAAGTATTTATAGAAGAGGCACAGGGAAGCCACGTCACGCCGGTGAGAGAGATACTGCAGGCGGTCAGCCAAGTCGGTATCAATCACATTACAGATTCTTCGCTGTACTTTGTCAAGAACCCCGAGGAGAATAGAAGAGGCACCCGACCAGATGTGGCAGCAGTACTCAATACACGGGCGGATGGTGGATTTATATAATTGCAGGATAGATTCAGGCGGAAAGAATTTCCAGGCCCTGCACAGAGAGCCGACTTTCATAGCTGCGGATTTAGCAATGGATTCAACTAGTCATTCCACTTGAGGTCCGGTCCGCTGAGTGTCAGGCCAAGCAGGCATAGTGATTTACTCTCTGGGAGGCAAGCCTGTTCCATGCTAATGGGAGGGAGGTGCGGTTGTCTGTGGTGGTTAATTGACAGCAGCTTCGTTTTGGAAGAATTGAATTTTACGAGCCATTTCTTACCCCAATCCACCACGGATTGGAGGTCCTTCTCAAGCTCGGCAATGAGGTTTGCCTTGTCACCAACACCAGATTTTTGATCAAATTGAATTTTACAAGCCATTTCTTACCCCAATTATTTTTGTAAATGTCTTCATCTGAATCTTCACTGCAAGCCAGTCAAAAATGAGTTCTGATCTACATTCAAAAAGTTTCTCTATTTGACTGGTTCTGTAACAAGACTTCTTTTTCAAGCCTCCACTCTTCTCTGTCATGCAATAAAATCTTATTAGCCATTCTGATTATATATATTTATGCTCTGTTTATTTTTCACAATGTTTTTCCCCTGCTTACAGTCTTTTATTGCTTTGTTAATAGCTCAGTTAGATTTTTTTAAAAAGTTCATGTAAAATTGTCCTTTTTTTTTTCATCTTGTATAGAATTATTTAATGAACCAGTTACTTTTTAAAATACTTATGTAATCAACATTTTTTAATAAAAGTCAAGTAGTGTTATTGTGCAATCAATCCTACCAGTTCTATCTCTGCTGACCTGTCTTCATTATCAATCTTCCAGTTTCTTATAATTTCATTATAGGCAAATCACTTTTTGATATAACTAAAATTTTAGTGTTATCTATGAAATTCTTTTTAAAATGTTTATCACTGGTGTTTAATTTTCTATAAACTTAATGAAATATATCAGAACATTTATTGATTTGAGAATTTTCTTTTCTAGATTTAAATTATATCTGATATCAGTTGTCCCCTTTTAAAATATACACAAAGAACTTTTTCTACTAGGTGCTGTATTTATAGGGTGTATTGTTTCATAATTCCAAAGAGAATTGATGCTGTTAATATTTATTCTCTCCCCCTCCCCATTCATCTATCCTGTCGCCTGACTAGACATCATTTGACTCTAGTGATTAAACTTTCACAGGTGCATGCTTTTTTATCTATTTTACTATTACTGTTCTCCATATTTGGACAGCTTTTTATGTTGTGCATATATATGTATATTATAACCTTGCTTACAGTTTCATAAAGATCTACTTTGTAAATATGTAATATTCTAGAATCAAAATTTATATTTTTAATGTGAAACTCTTGTTACAGATCTACATGGGTAAACAAATGTTGTACATAAATGCATTGACTCACTATTAATAGGTTTTAATTATGATTCAATATTTATCTTAAATGAACAAATTCATAATGTAATTCCTTCCTCCTCTCTCTCTCTCTCTCTCTCTCTCTCCCCCTCCCCCCCTCCGACAACAAAGATTCAAAGACTATTCTTTTTACTGCTGATTCCCAAAATGATAGTACATTGCTTTTATTCAACTTTATTTGTGCTGTTTTATTTTTGCTTTACCTTATATATGGCAACTATCTATTATTAGATAAACTTCTCTTCTTTCCTTTTAAGATTATTTTTCTCTCTTTACTCAACAATAGACCTTACTGGAACCCTGTAGTAGCTAAGAGGAATGAAGGAATTTCAATGTTGTCACAATTTAACCAGCAATTATCACCACTGACAAAAACAAAATCAGCACTTGAATAAAACACAATTTGTTTGTGTAACTCTAAAAATTGCAAATATCCCTGGTCATTTAGTTTTTAATTTTAGTAATGTAAAAAGAAAAAGAGAACATTATATATCAATGTCTCCAGCATTTGCCATTTCTAGTGTTTTCAATTGTAAGCAAATTGATAAAATGTTCTAAAATCTTTATATCAGATATCAAATTTTATTACCCAAATATAGAAAATGATTTATCAGTAATAATGGTTGACTTGCCATTTAATATTTTGAAGATTTTTTTGTTAATTCAGGAATGTTGCCACTTAATAACCTACCAAATATTTTGTTTGTCTTTTCCTTTGAGGAAATGGGCCAAACTTTCTGTCCTACAAGTTAAAGATATAAAAGAACGTTCTTGGTGACTGCAAAAAAATGTCGGATTTTAATACCAATGCTCTTTCACTTTATTATACTGCAATCTTGAACTCTTATATTAAATTTTAAATATAAACTTCCAAATCACAACTTGTTTTAAAATTTGTCATGTACTTTTTAAAATACGCAATAAAAATTTGACCAATTCAAATTTTAATGTTTCTCTATATTTGGTGTAAAGTGTTTAGTTATTAACTGATATTTATATAGGATTTATGACTTTACATAGAAACAAAGAAAAGTTCATTGACATTTCCGCTGTCCTCTTGCTTAATCTGCTATTATCATTTTTGTAAGCAATTTTTTTATAAATTGACATTTCATTATCATCACAAAATGCACTTAATATTTTAGACAGTTTTACTTTTTTGTGCTTTATCATGAGTCAGACAAAGGTTGCATTTTAAAAAAAAAAAAAAAAAGAATGAACAATTTTATAAAATAATTATACTTATAAATTTAACCCGTCTCAGAAATATAAAAATAGTTTACTTTATTATTTAACCACACTACTGAGGCTTCCAGTGAGGATCAAAACCTTTGTAAGTCCTGCTCTCTTGATACTCACTTATGAGAATAAAACATTGGTACAACCATCATTTATTTGTAAGTGATAAAAGGAAATCTTTTTCACGTTATAACTTAGTACTAAGTGTGAAAAAAAAAAAAAAAATTCTTCCATGTAAACTTGTCTATTATTATTACTAGCATTTCTTTCTCTTTAATCTTTAGTAATTTTATCCTGTTTTTTAGTCTAACAACATTTTTGTAAAAAGATGTGAAGGAAGGTGAATACTAATTTCGTAAGAATCAGAAAGCTTTTTTGTGAATTTCTTCTTTTTTTTTTATGTAATTTAACCAATTTATTTAGTGATTTAGTGCCTTTTATTTATTTTTGAAAATCTTTTGATATTGAGAAAATATTTTATATAATGAAGATTCAATTAAATGTTTCATGTCACAAAATCTTTTACACTTAAGTAGTTTATACATGCAACTTTTTTTTTGAGGGGGGGGGGCATTGCAAGAGAAACTTTTTTTTATAGTAACATGGGATTAAAAGATTTTACAGTGGTTAAAAAAATATACAGAACTGTGTTAAAGGTGTACACCTTGCATGAACTTTTTTTATCATTAAAAAGAAGGAAAAAAAATTAGCCCAAAAGGAAATGAGCTGAAATCCAGGTTATCTAAACTAAAAATTTAGCATAGGTTCCTCCTTTTACTATATAAGGAAAAGGCTTTTCTTCCTGTTCAACATTACTGAAAGACCCGTAATCTAATCAGACAACTAACTCATCTATTTTTGTACATTAATATCCCAACTGCAGTGTCCTATTGTATTTCAATTTGGTTATAATTCTCTATAGTAAATATTATCAAGACTTTCTATTACTATTTTTCTTTTAATAATTCATCAAATATTTGTCTTCAGATTTTTTTTTTGACATATTCCTCCCAAATTCAATGGCTTCTTTTTCCTTCCCTAATCTCGGCATTTAAAGTTCCACCAACAAATTGATCTATGCAGTTCAGTAAACCATTAATATAGTATTTATTTTAGAATAGATTGATTGATATTGAATTTGTCTTGTAATGTTTTTGCCATTTCTTTGGTGTGAACAATTCTTAATCTGTAGTTTTCTCTACAATTTGAACTACAATACTTTGCAAGGTTTAAATGGACACTAAACTCTACATCTACCTACTACCACCTTAATGAGAAATGATTTGCATTGGTTTTCTAAGCATTCTTATAATCATCTATATTTGCCCATATCTGGTTGTTTTACTGTTTAACAGAATTTTCTTTGAAATAACATTTTCAGGATATGTGTTTGCATGCACACATGCATATTTTTATCACATTTTGTATGTGTGTACACATTTGCACACACTCTCACAAAATGTGATAAAAAGTTCTTCAGTTTTACAAGAAGCATTTTAAAAAAATCTCATTTAGCCAGATTCTGGGACATTGGTTAGGCTATAAACTTTTCAGTTAAACACAGTTTTAGGTTTGTATTTTTTATTTTTATAGGATGAAGCACTAACTTTAAGAATGATATATTTTAATCCATATTCAACAATAACATTTTGTAGATGATCACAAATTCTGAGAATGCTCCAGCATGACATTCTATATATTATCTAAACTGTCAGTGAGAAGACTTGTTTGAAAGAATTTAATATTTTAATACACTGGTTTCATGTAAGAAGGAGCTTTCATGTTTATAACCTTTTCAAAGGCATACAAAATAACATTTTACTTGAAACTTTCAACTTTGAACTCAGTACTTATGCAACTAATCATTTAAGCATGGTTTTCTTTATATTTAATCAGAATTTTTCTATTCCATTCTTTGTGACATTTAACCACTTTTCTTCAAAAGGTGATAAACTATTGATCTTTTACTTACTTTTTTTACTCTCTTCTCTCAAAAAAAGAAATTGTGGGAGTATTTAGTGTATCTAACTAGCAAGTCATCCCACTCTCATACAAAAATAATTTGATAAGTTTGAAGTTGTCAGGTCTCAGAAGTCTGCAGTTGGCAATGATCCAAAATTAAGTTTAAAAATTTTGCTTTTTCTTTACTATATAAATAAAAAGTACATCATTCTTAAAATGTTATCTAATTACATGTATACAATCTAGTAAGCAACTACAGTCATGCTGAGGGTTTCTTGATTTTGCTGCTTCTAATTGGATCTTAAAAATGTATATAGAGATTTTAGGTGCCATTTCACTCTTCTTCAAGTAGCACATTTACTGTATTATAATTTCTATTATAAAAAATCTTGAAACTTTTAACAAATAAAATTCTGTTCGACAGTGAAGTACCTGGTTATTTTTTATATAATTTTTATTACTAATTATTATTACTAATGTTGCAATTCCTTTGGCAAGAGATTTACATTCTTTAACCCACCAGTTGAAACTTGGGAAAACTTTCCATATATTTCTGATCAAATATCCACAGATTGGAGTTGTACATTCCTTCATAATAATATCAGTTAGAAATAATGCAGTTAATATAAGCTTGAGAGGAAAACTGAAATATTTGTCTATTTTGTAAACCTTTTGAACATTCTCTTGTTTTTGTTCAATTCTTAGCAACTCAGATACTAATTTGTAAATTAAAAAAAATATCAATAACCTTAATACTTACCATTTGCATTATTTTCAATAAAACTTAGGTTAGTTTTTGCTCAACATAAGAGACTGGCCTTTTTTAATCAGTTTTTCCAAAATTTTATTTTTAGTGTGAGAGAAAGAGATCATGTCATGTCATTCTTGGATAGTGTTTTGTAGGATCTTCTATCCCTTTTTCATCTTCCTTGAGGATTTAATGTCCAAGTTGTCCTACATATCACATACCCAATACTATTCCAACTACTACTGCTCTCATCCCAATCACAGCTGCTGCTCTCACTAACTGCTGCTGCTATTCCAACAACTACTATTTGTGGATGAGGAGCTTGAAGAGGGGTTGTTGTTGGTCTATAACAGCTGTTAAGCAAAATCTACAACTGACTGGTTGTCTGTCTTACTGAATGCAGCCTCCTTCTGTTTACATATCATGACCAGCCTGCCTAACTGGTACTGCAAGACTGGAGGATGATCACCACACACTTCTGCAACTGACTTAGTCACTGGGGCAGAGAGGAGTATGTGGTAGAGAGAGGGAGCAGGTGCATAGAGAAAGAATTAAGATTAGCAGCAGCAGACAAACGAATAGACACTTATGGAAAAACAAGAGTAGATAGACACACACACACTCTATCTCACTCTCTCTCTCTCTCTCTAATCTGAAAGGGAGTGATATTGCCTCTAAGACAAACATTGGTACAGCCAATGTGCCTTTTATATTTTATCTAAAGGCAAGTTTCATATGCTCTAAGTTTGCACAAACCCTGTTTTGCACATTCTTTTTAACCATGTTGAGAGACGGGCCAACACTTCCTCATTACTGTATTTCACCAAGACAACCAAGTTACTGATATTAATAGTAGTAGTAAAGAATTTGTCTACTAATATAACGGTCTGACCTTTGATATAACCGGCCTGACTGTAGTTGTTAACTCTCACAGTTTTATGTATGAGTTACATGCTTTGAGAAATTCTTTTATTCTTCTCATCTGGTTGGCTTTCTTTTTAGTTCTATTTTAAGACTGTTTCATCATTTTTCAAATATTTCATCATTTTTCAAATATTTTAATTTTCTTTTACTGAGAAATGAACATACATTCTTCAAAGGAAAAAATGATTTAATCTTATGTTCAAAATAATTTTAGTTACAATTGCAATTTTTTTACTGTTTTAAATTATTGTCAATAATTGTTGCATTAAAGTTTATTAATTTTCTATTTAAAATTGACCAGAAAATGTTATAGCAAAAAAATAAATAAAAATTATATCTAGACTTTAAATTTCTTAAGATTTTTAAGGGTAAGCATAGGTCCACCATTACGAAAGGGAAATATTCAACTCTTTGGAAAATATAATTTTAGATTTTTTCTTTTTTTTTTTATGAATGAAATAAAACTCTAGCTAAATCATATGTATCTTTGCTTTTTTTTTTTTTTTTTTTTTTTTTTTTTTTTTTTAACCTTTAAGTTACAGAATTAACATTGTGTGTGTGTGTGTGTGCCAGCCATTGATATGAAGGCTAACTAAACTGTAAGTTACTAAAAATAAGACACCACTAACTATTGCCCATGCAACTAGGTAAAATTAACACGTCTGCTTTCTTCGCTATTGGGCTGGGCCAGGACATGAAAAACTCCAGACTACTAAAAGAAGCAGTAGTGGCAAATATGCATTGTAATAGATCTCTCAAAGGATATTCAACCTTTTTTTTTCTTCCCCCTCCTTGCTGTATACTAATATTACTAGTACCTATTTTCACATAAATACACACAAATAGGCAGATTCTTCATTTGTTACTACTTTTTTTTCTAGAAGATAAGGTAAATGATGGTTTCTTTCTACATGGGTTCCTTTTTTATTTTATAGTCTCTTTTCTGGATTATACTTTTCTTTATTGATGAAAAGGGGATGTTTTAAATCAATTTTTCAACATGCTTTGATACTCTTACCCCCATGACATTCCCTTGGGGATTAAATCTTAAGCTTCAGATTTCATCAATCAACCTTGATTCACCTTGGATTAAAATAAATAAATACCAAATATTTTGCTTGAATAGTTTAATCTGATTATCTTACTGTGGCAAATTTTCAAAAATCAAACTATTTTTTTATTTTACTGTTTGGTAAACATTTAAAAATGCAAATAAGTTTTTATCTTTAAGTATATTTTGAAAAAGAAGCAAATTTCAGTTTTAACCTTTGTAAATAGTTTGAGGTTCAAAGAACTTAAACAGGTTATGTATTTTGTTAGCTTCTAAACTCATGGAAGTTACAGGATTTTGAGAAAATGTGTGTGTGTGTGTGTGTGTTAAGTCAAAAGGAATAAAAACGTTTACCAATTGCAATATTTATTTTCTTAAAAGATGAAATCTTGAATTGATAAAAGATATTAAAATAATAACCATCACTATATCTGGTATATTTTGTTTTAAAAGTTAAACATGATTTATTTTAGTTTATTCAAATTACAAGGTATACTTTCTCTAAGTGTAATATCAGCTGTTTTGTAAGAACAAGTTAGAATTATAATTACAGAAGCTACAGTTTTGTAATAATTATCTGCCGTTTCAGATAATGGTCAAACTCAATGTTAAGTTTCTTCTGGCACTTTGTTCCTGCTGGTATAAATCAAATAAATTTTCAGTGCAGCATTTTCTCATTCAAGCCAAAATTTTACATTGTTGTTAAAAACAAGTACATAACAAAATGAAGTTTTTTTTATGAGCTTTTATTTGATACAATTTCCAGCCATTCACAATTGAACAGTTTATCTTATACATATTAAGTAGCAGTTTTTCAGGATCACATGACCTCATTTCATATTCAAGATGGTTTCCACCATCAGCAAGCATGCTTGAATTGAAGCAAATTCTATCACTGTTCTTAATTTAGATTCTGTTGACTTTAATATTTGTTTATGCAACAAAAAAAAAATCCTGAGAATTTAAATAACAGTTGAATTTTATTTAGCTGTATCTTTATCATCTATTTTAAGCCATATATAGGTTACAAAAATAAATATTCAATTAAAATTTTAACATTTTTATAAAAAGAAAAATATTATGATTTATTTTTTAAATTTTGCAAATTTTTCTCCAAGCAAATAGTTAAGCATTTTATCTTAAAATGGAACAAATTTGATGCAATTTTATAGGAAATAAACAAAACTTTAAAACTCATACAATTTCTAAATTTTAATTGCTGTAAAATTGACAATTTACTTCCCATAATATGCTTTTGTTTAAGTCATTGGTCTGAGGATTTTTTTTCTTTCTTTCCAGCATCATCAATGGTTTTGCTCTCCCACTGAAACAAGAACACAAACAATTTTTAATCAAGGTTCTCATCCCATTGCATAAAGCACGCAGTTTGAGTTTGTATCATGCTCAAGTATGTATTTCTTTTTGACAAAATGTAATATTGTCATGATTTTGTTCAGTTTGTATTATTTTAGATTGAATGCAAATTGAAAATTTTAAAATTTCTTAACACTTGAAGCTGAATAAACTAGTTTTATATTTGGGCAAAATTAAAACTGGAATTCTCTCTATAGAATTATTATATAAAGTGAAAATGAAGATAAATTAGTAACTTTTAACTTTGCATTTTGATTCTAATAAATAAAGATAAGTTAACTTTCCAAAGGCAAAGATTTAAAAAAAAAATAAAAAAAAAAATGTTGGTCATATATTCAGTTGCATAATATGGTTATAGTTTGATTGTGAATCCCCACCACCGGTCCTTCATGTTAACACCCAAAATCTTGTGGCTGATAATTTCAAACTGGGCTCTGCCCACATTGTGCTTGAAACCAGTCTGGGTTGAAAGTTGCTAAAAATCCACTGCATTGACATGAGAGCCACAGTAAAAAAAAGGGGGGGGGGTCTTTGAAAATTAACAAGGAGTTTTTATATATATATATATATATATATATATATATATATATGCCCGGTTCACACTCCACCCACATCTATTGAACAGGTTAAGAGGCTCATCCCTTGTTCCCTGTTTAGGATGTGGTTTCCGGCTTTCTCTTTTCCAATCTTTTCACTATTACGTAGCCCCCTGCACATTCAGTGGTGTTACCGCCTTGCTCGGGGTGATACGATTAAAAAAAAAAAAATTTACATTCTATTTTGTACAGTATTTGGTTAAAGTTTATCACTGTTGCATACAGAGAGCTATAATTCCAACCTACGTTTTCAACAAAATGTAACAATTTATCTAAGTTGGTTGGTCTGACTCCAGGCTAAAGTCTGAGTTTCTTCTAAGGCAGATAATCACTTGACAACATGTCTCTAGTCCTAGTGTTGTCGCAAGCTTTTTAAAGTGTTTGTGGATGGTGGCAACGTCTCTTCATTCTGAGGGTACTGGGTTGGCAGTTTCCTGCTTGCTGCTTCCAACTGGTAGTTAGGAGCCCGAACTCATGCGTAGGATCATGAGGGGCTGCTCTGATCAACAGTTGAATAATATCAGGGTTACATGTAGTGCCATGTCACGCATGGATGGGTGTCCCTGCATGAACCTCCGATGAGCATCCCTGAGGCCACATTATGCTGCAGTCCGCGCCAGTTTCCCTCCTACACATGCTGCATACAGCAACCAACTGATTCTACTCTAGGCCTCTTTCCTAATAAAACAATCATGAATACACGATATCATAAAAGTAAATCTAAACCAGCTAACATAAAAATACCCAAACCCATTAACATCTCCTTCGCTAACATACGAGGTATACGCACCAACTTTTACAATGTTGAATCCTTTCTCTAAGTCAATTCACCTGACATCCTAGCCCTCTGCGAAACTAACCTTGATCCTTCTATCCTCTCTTCTGGATTCAATGTCCCTGGTTAACTTCCCCTCTTCAGGAAGGACTCCAATGTCCACATGCATGGGCTTGGTGTTTATGTCAGTGAACACCTCCCTCTAGCTAGGGTGATCTCTCTTGAATCAATAGATCATTCTTATGTGGTTCTGTCTCTCCCTATTAAGCTCAGTTAGCTATCTCTTCTTCCTCTATCGCTCCCCCCTCATCTCCCGACTGTTTCATTCTTGACAGCATCTTCAATAATATTGACAAGCATCTTCAATAATATTTCCTTTCATCCGTTTGCCCATATATTTGTGTATTTGTGTTTGTTGACTTTAACATCCACCACGCCAAGTGGCTGAAAAACTCTGTCACAGATCTTGCTGGTGTCCACACCATGAATTTTTCAATCACTCAGTCCCTTACACAAGTGGTGGAGTTCCCCGTGCATTTCTCTAATAATTCTAATATACACGACTCACTACTAGATCTCTGTTTTACTTCCATCCCTGACTCTTGCAATATCAAGCAACTCTGACCATGCGGTGGTTTCCGTTAACATCTCCTTCCACTCCCATTTCACCCAAGAACCTCAGACTAGCAGAATATCTTACTGCTACCAAAGAGCCGATTGGGAGTTATTCCGTGATTTCCTGTGTGACGTCCCTTGGAACAAAGTCTTTAGTCTTCCCGTTAAAGACTGTGCAACTGAGGTCTCTTCTTGGGTTAAGGCTGGCATCAAAGCTTTCATCCCAGCCAGGAAGTTGATACTTAAATCCTACTCATCCCCTTGGTTCTCTCTCGCTCGCTCGGCCGCCATTGCTCATTGAAATCACTTCTTCCGGCTTTATCGGAGTCACACGTCGAACCATAACAGGCGCCTCTGTACCTCTGCTCACAATGAGTGCAAGAAGATACTTAAAGAAGCCAAGCTGCTGTTTGCACCCAGAATGAAGCAGTGCATAGCATCCCCTTAAGTTCGGTTCCAAAGACTACTGGAGGCTCTGTAAAAGTGTACTAAACAATAGCAAACCCTCAATCCCCCCTCTAATCAACGAATTTTAGGTCCTTACCTCTACAACAGACAAGGCTGAGTGCTTTGCTCGCAGATTCTCCACCAACTTGACACTAGACTCTTCTGGAGTATCTGTACCTGACTTCGCACCCCAAACTGAGGCCCAACTGAATGACATCCACATTACCCCCTCAGTGGTCTCTAATATAATTTCAAAGCTTGACCACCATAAAGCAAGTGGTGGCAACGGAATCACAATCATTGTCCTCAAGAAATGTTCCCCTGAACTCTCCTCTGTTCTCTCCAAACTCTAACTACTGCCTCTCTGCTTCTTGTTTTCCTGCTTGCTGGAAGTTCTCCTCTGTGGTTCCAATATATAAAAACACTGTTGAACTCTCTGACCCCTCTAATTATCGCTCTATCAGCCTTCTACTGATTTTTGGTAAAGTGTTCAAAGCCATCATCAACGCCGAAGTGGTTCATCTCTGACAAACAGTATGGTTTCCACTGCTGATTTGCTCTCAACCATCACTGAATATATACACCAAGCTCTCGACAAGAACAGCGAAGCCCAAACTGTTGCCCTAGATATTTCCAAAGCATTTGACAGTCTGGCATGCAGGCCTTCTACGCAAGCTGCGAGGTTATGGTATAACTGGACAATTGTTTGACCTTATCCAGTCATTCCTTTCAAATTTGCTCAATGAAGGTAGTATTGAACGGACATGCCTCCAAATACTATCATGCGAACGTGGGTGTCCCTCAAGGTTCTACTCTAGGTCCTACGTTTTTCCTTATCTACATTAACGATCTCCTAGATGTAATAAAATCCCAAGTAGGCATATACGCTGACAACACTACAGTTTGCTCTCACATCAGTCAAAATTCTGCTGAGGCTGACAAAGCAAACCTCACTGCTGAGCTTGAAAAGACCTCTGATTCCTTGCAGACTGGGGTAAGAAATGTCTCGTGAATTTTAATGCTTCCAAAACAAAGCTGCTATCTATTAACCATCACAGACAATTGCTCTTACCCCACAATTAGCATGGATCAGGCTAGTCTCTCTGAAAGCAAAACACTGTGCCTCCTCAGCTTAACTTTGACAACAGACCTCAAGTGGAATGAATATATAGAATCCATAGCTAAATCCACTGCTAAGAAAGTTGGTTCTCTGTGTAGGGCCAGGAAGTTTTTTTCCGCTTGAAACAATCCTGCACATATATAAATCTACCATCTGCTTGTGCATTGAATACTGCTGCCATATCTGGTCGGGTGCTCTTGCTATCCACCTGGGTGTCCTTGACGAGATCCAGCGGACAATCTTTAATGTGATAGATCTGGGCTTGCAGCTCAGATACAGTTACTTTCTCACCGGCACAATCTGACTTCCCTGTGTCTCTTCTACAAATACTTTCACAGCTTCTGCTCCAATGAACTTAGCTCACTGGTGCCCCCTATATATATAAATTTACTTGAGCCACAAGATTAGCAACTAGGTCCCACCTTTTTACTGTGAAACCAATAAATTGTAAACGCAGCTTCTTTTCTTGCACTTCCCGCCTGTGGAATCTTTTTTCATTTACTTGTTTTCTCGACAGCTATAATCTCCAAGAATTTAAATGTAAAGTCAATAGTCATCTTCTATCTCACTAACCTGCATCTTCTCTCTCTCATGCTCCTTTCTCCGTCCACTCTCATCAGTATTCTCATCCTTCTCTTATCCACTTCCTGACACCTCCTATAACCTGTCACTCTTTCTCATAACTTTCCTCCAATGTTTTATTTTTTTTTTTTTTTTTTTTGATTGAAGTAGATAGACTAAACTATCACCCGGTTCACACTCCACCCACGTCTATTGAACAGGTGAAGAGGCTCATCCCTTGTTTTCTGTTTAGGATGTGGTTTCCGGTTTTTCTTTCTCTTTTCCAATCTTTTCACTCTTACGTAGCCCCCTGCGCATCAGTGACGTTTTCACCTTGCTTGGGATGATATGATTAAAAAAAAAAAAATGTAACCCCCTGCAAAACAGTGGCAGTAAAATGCCTTGCTTGGGGCAATATGATTATAAAAAAAAAAATTCGCTCTAGCTGTACTCTCTACTGTCTGAAAGCCCATATATTAATCTAATTGAGTCTCACATCTAGCCAGGGGTGGTTGTGCTGCACTTTGGGTACACTTAGCATTTTCAAATAATGAATAAGGGATCGTTCTTTTGGTCACCTGATCAATCTCATCTCCTTCTTTCCTGTGTGAGTGCCTCCCACTATTGCTCAAGGGGGTGTAAGACATTCCTTCAACTTCCGGAAATCTATCAGGGTCCTCTTTTTTTTATTGGTCATCTGATCAACCCCATCTCCCTCTCTCCTGTGTGAGTGCTTCCCATCACGGCATGAGGGATCTGTTTCAGCCCAACAGTCAAATTTTAATTATTGTTCCAAAAAACATATCTCACACCTAGCTTCTAGCAGTTGAAGACAAAAGAAAGAGATAAAAAAATATTCAATGATCATTTCTTTTCTTTCTGTTTTCCTTTTTCTTTCTCTCTCTCCCCACTCCTTTTTTTACCAAAAATAGTGTTACAGATTGGTTAGCTTCGGAAATATGGTATTTAATTTTCTTATTCCAAATAAAATGTTTACTGGTTATGAGTATAGTACTTGTTACTCTCTTTATATTGATAAACCTTTTCTATAGGTAATAGAAGAGAGGGTCTTGAAAAGTTCTCAGCCAAACCCACTTCCCAAAATCTAACCAAACATCATAATCCCCACACTCCACAACACTTTGGTCAAGCTAAAATTGTCTTCTGTTTAAATGTCTGCCAATTCAGTTTATTTAATAATCTCAAATGAAATTTGAGTAATGCTTAATTTTCATTGTCTTGTAAATAAAATAAACCATCACAAATATTTTGCCTTAAAATATAAAGGAACTTGTTTCTTGGTGTTAGAAAGTTATGTGATGGGGTCTGATAACATTTTTATTTAATTAACCAGAAAATTTGTAGTTTCAATAAATATTAAACTTTTTTCTAAGAATGGTTTGACTAATTTAGTCTGTCGTTCTCATTTTTTCTTATAAATGCTATTATATATGATACAATGTTTTGGCCATTTTTGGATGTCTATTATTATGGCTAATGGATGGGGGGATATCTTGTAGGTGCTGATTATTGCTATTTTTGTACCTGTTGCTTAATGAAGTTTAGCTTTTACCTAGTGGTCATTTAGTTCAAACTGTTCAATTAGTGAAATCCATATACTCTGGTTCAGCAAGTTAAAAAAAATTAGCTTTGCAGGAATAACTTGAAGATGGCTACAGTGTACTTGGCTCAAATTTTTGCATAGATGCAAGAAAAAGATGAGAACAATAGTTTAAATTTGTTGAAAAGGGTGAGATTTTGCATATCAAAAATGTTAACACCTTAAATTGATGAAAAAGTAATTTAGATTAATGTGAAAATTGGAAAGTTCAAAAGAAATTGAAAAAATTAATTTTAAGGTTGAATGATACCCATTATACCCAATTGTAGTATATTGAAAAATCCAAGCTTTTTGAAAGTATTTGAGAAAGCAGAAATTGCAATCTTTTGTTCAACATTAAATAAAAAATTCTCAAAAAGATATCTTGATTTTGTTGGTCCAATTTAGGGAAAAAAATAAACTTCACAAAGTTAAACCATACAACAAAATTTACTTGTCAAATTAGATTATCAAGAATGCTGACTTATTACAAGTTAATGGAAGAATAATCTGATTTAAAGGAAGTGGAAAGAAATTAAAGTAAATCGAGGCAAACATTTTGAGAGTAATAACTGAGATATATATATATATATATACACACAAAAAATTATTTGTTCTAAAATGATCCTTGATAACATGAGTCATTTTGAAACCTTTCATGCAAATATGTTGATTTTTCCCTTTATATATTTAAAACTAAAGGTATGTTAGATATAATCTGATTATCTTACTCAACAAATTTATATATTGATCAACTTTTCATGAGAATATTATATATTTTTGTGTGTTGAATTGACAAATGATATCAATTCTGGGGTACAATGCTCAAAATACTGTAATTAACTCTTGCAAAATTACTTGAAAAGTTAGTTTTTAACTTAAATTTAATCTTTTTACAGGTTAAATTGCCAATGCAACTCGTAACAATCTAAGCAACTTTTAAATTCTGAAATCAGTTTTCTTGCTTTTGTAACTTTAAAATCAATAATTAAACCAAAATTTAAAATTATTTTGCTATATGCAATTTACTATTCTGTGTTTTATTAATTTTACTTTCTGAAGTTTGTTTGGTTTCATCCATAATAGACTTTTGGAAAAATAGACAGGGTTTATTGCACACTGTTCTTCAAAAGTTGTTTGCTACCCCACCACACAGCAAAATTGTTATGAAAACATTGTTTCATTAACAAAATGACCACTGGAATAGAAGATATATATCAATCCAAACTTGTGATATTGTTATCAATAAATTCATAGTGACTGTTATAACCAGAATTTTCATGAGATTCTCATGCTGATGCATTTTTTTTTTGCTTTTTTTCTAAAACTTTTGAAGTATGGATGTAATTGAGAAAATTTTATGACTGTTTTCTTTATATTAAAAATATTTCTGTTGAGGTTTTTCACATTTCTATTAATGAAAGTCTCAAAGGATGAAAGGGGTTATACATGCACCTCTTATTTAAAGTTCTGTATATGGCTCCTTAAGATTAAAAATATTATGCCTTTATAAATATATTTATTTGTAAAAAATACCTTTCCTCTCCACTGTTTTGTTACCATTCTCTCCATGTCATATGTAAATTTATCTTTGTAGCTTGCATATTGTGTGGTACAGTTTTTAGAAAAGGATGCATCATTAACTGAGGAAGTAAGTATCATTTACTCTAATACAATTTTGTACTGAATTTTTATTTTAGATGTTTTTTAGCTTTTTAAAGTTTCGTTGAAAATGGCTTGATTTGTTTTCTTGTAAAAATGAAAATTTTCTAAATTTATCTTTTGAATTTTAGAATATTCTGCAATAATTACTAATTCTTATAAAATATCAACTTGCTGATTCTTTGCAAATTTTTTCATTAGTTTCTAACTTAGACACTAATTATGTCACTCTGCCTAATATTCTGGATAGTTTATTTTTGGTTTTTTTCTAAATTGGTATCACCTTGAGCAAGGCAGTAAAACCCATAAAGTGGTGGTGGTGGTGGTGTTAATCAGGTGTAAAAGAATTGAGAACAGAAACATTAATGATGAGAGAAAAGAGTAATCAGGAATGTAGTAAGGATGGATATATTGCTTTAAAATTTTAGCACATTAAAGTTGGCTGGGAAGCATGGAGCCAGAAGTGAGTTCCACAAGTAAGAAATGTGTGAAAAAAAAAAACTGTTAGCATAGAACTTATGGCTGCATCAACTGTAAATTGATGAGATCTCAATGCCAGAAAATTGTCTCACCTGACACAGTGATCCAACTTTCTTAACAGCTGACCTAGCAATGGATTCTTTGCACTTCATGTCAGCTGAGAACATTGACTAGAAAAGGTACAAGTCACTTTCTTGGATGCTAATCATCAATGTCCAATGCTACAGCATGGGCTTCATCGTTTTTATCTAGAGTATAATAAACTCTTTCCGTAATTATCGTCAATATATCAACAGTTGACCTCGAGAAACAAAGCCCACATTAGGCCATATTAAAGGTGATAATTAACCAATTCAGTATTTATTAGAGCCTCTAGGATTTTATCAAAAAAAGATAGAAGGCTGATAGTTGAAAGAATCAGACCACTCACTAGAGTTCTTAGAAACTGGAAGGGGTTATATACATATAGAGACTCTGTTTTAAGAGGTAAGTTATGCAGTGTTACTCTGGATGAATCAAGAATAGAGTTTAAAGAGAATTTATGAGTAAAGCATTCAGCTTTCTCAGTTGAGGGTGATAACACCTCAAATTGATTGAAGAGGGGAGGTTTCACTTGGTAAGTCACCAAAGAAAAAAATGTTCACAGATGAATGGATAGAAAATGCCTTTTCCATTCTCAATAAAAATAAATAACATAATCAAAAACCTAATGCCTACAATTGACTGTGCTCTCTGTCGAGGACTTTGTCATCAGCTACACGTCCTCCCACCTCTATATAATAGAAAGAATTCTACAATTAAATCTAAATAGAATAAACAAATGGGCTATAAACAATGGTTTTAGTTTCTCAAAACCAAAACTTGGTGTGTTCATTTCTGTATTTTAAGGAAAATGCATAATGACCCGGTCCTCGAACTAAAGAGAAATATAATACCAGTTGTCAACCAATACAAATTTCAACAAGAAATCAATTTTCATGCATCACATAAATTATTTAAAAAGCAAAAGCTTTTACCCTCCAACTCCTTCAAGTAGTTGCTCACACAAAATGGGGAACCTACCAACAAACCCTTCATAAAATATATAAATATCTTTTTCGATCTCAATTAAACTATGCCAGTTTCATCTATAGATCTGCTAGAAAGTCATACCTAAAAAAATTAGACCCAGTTCACCATGAAAGCTTAAGACAAATTTTAGGAGCTTTCAGAACATCTCCTATAGATAACCTATTTGTAGAGGCAAATGCAATGTCACCACAAATCTGAACTGAAAAACCAGCTCTACAGTACTATATAAAAATCAAATCTATTCCATCCAACCCAAAATATAAAGAACTATTCGAAAGTAAAGAAAAAATATTTGGACTAAGAATGGAATCTGTACTTAAAGAAATTGAAATCCCTATTACAAATATACATAACTATATCATCCCAAGGATCCCACCATGGACAATCAAAAAACCAAATGTCAACCTCAGTTTAAAAGAATTTCTCAAAATAGAAACTCACCCAAGCACCTATCAAGATGAAATTCACAATATCCCAAATATCCCTTTATATATACTGATGGATCTAAAGACAATGATAAAACAGCTTGCGCAACAGTATCTGACATAAAAACCCTAAAAAAAGCTTTACCAAAAGAAAGCTCAATTTTTACAGCAGAAGCACACACTATAGAATTAGTGCTTAACATTATATCTAAAAGCAATCACCAAAAATTCATCATATTTTCGGATTCTCTATCAGTACTAACATCACTAAAAAATAAAAATTTTGAAAAAACCCCTCATTGTAAAACTTCTATGCAAAATAAACAATATGTCCAACAATAAAGGAATCCTCCCTGTGTTGGACCCCTGGACACATCGGAGAAAAGGGTAATGAAAGAGCTGATAAAGCAGCCAAATCTGCCCTCAAATTTACCCCTGGAAACTTCAAAATTCCATATCCAGATCTGAAACCAAAAATGAATAAATTTCTCCAAAATAAGTGGCAACAAAAATGGAACAAACATACTGAAAACAAGCTATTTCAAATAAAACCCAACATAGATAAACATATTCCCATCCTCACAAAATCCAGGAAAGAACAGGTTATACTATCCCATCTTTGCATAGGGCACACAAGTCTCACACACTCCTACTTACTGAACCAAGAATTACAACCAAAATATAGATCGTGTCAAATACCCATCACAGTCAAACACAGCCTTGTGGCGTGTGGAGCTTACACTAACGTTAGGAAGACTTTTTTTAACATCAACAATATGAAAACTTATTTGAATGTTCCAATATACAGAACATCTTTGAATTCCTGAAGCAACTGAAAATATATCAAAAGATCTGAATCAGGAAAAGTAAATAATGAACTTCAATTAAAACCTCTACCCGAAATCCAAAACAACAATCATCACCAAACTTATACATGGCTCCAAAAAAAAAAAAAAAAAGTAATATAATTATATTAAAATAAAAATCACAAAAGTCCTAAAATGTAACAAATAAACTCATTTGGAAGCCAACAGACATGCAGACTGAAACTCTAAAGCTAACCCGGAAAAAAAAAAAAAAAAAAAACTTAAATAGCCTATAAAGGTTGATAGGTCAAAAAAAAAAAAAAAAAACATCACCAGTAAACCATGTCCTGAACCGGTAACAAGGAATGATACCCTACTCCTGTTTAATAGGCAGAGAAGGAGTTTAGACTGGATGATAGGTGAACTCTATCTACTCCTATTCACCTGTTTTTAAAAAATTTTTTTAAAATGGCATAAAAGAACTGAATTATGATTTATTTTCGGTGTGCAGTAAGCATATTGAGGAGGGGCTGAAGTGAGAAGTTAAATAATTAAAAGCAATGTGGAAAAGAAAATACAGGACAAAGAAGTGAGAACATCAGAAACAAAAAAAAATTTACAAACAGTGACATGACACAAGGCATTGTAAGAGACACTTTCATTGCTTGGGGAGGGGGCATTCATTTTTCTTAGTGATCTACCTTGTTTTCTTTTTTGGCTCCTATCAAAGTTTTTTCCCCAGGTACCAAGAACAACTACTCAGCAACAAATAAATGGCAAACTTGAAATTATATATATATATATACACACACACACACACACACACTTGAATGAAGCAAATTAAAATGTTAATTATTTAAGAAAACTTTTTTTAACAGCAAAAAAAAACATTTGTCTTTTCTATTTAGTTACACATTTTCTTAGTAAATATTTCTGTCACACAAATAATTTAAGATAAAATATCAATTTTAAAAGAAAAAAGTTTAAGAATTGAATATTTAAATGATATTAGATACCAAATTCTATTTTGGGTTTTGGAAATTTAAAACCAAACTGCTTACTATTTAGAATTGTGAAGTCTTTTTCCAATATTCTGTTCAATTGTTTTTGAATCAGAAATGATCCCTAGTATTACTGTCTAATCATTTTCTGATATTTTAAAATATGGTAAAGAATGATTTTTTTGAAGTGGCTTCTGTCATTAGGCTCATAAAAATTGATTTAAAGTTTTCATGCTTCATGACCTATAGAGGTTAATATGTATTAAGTATATCAATAAGTCTGCAGTCAAATGATAAGTCTTTTGTTTTTTTTTTGTTTTTTTTTTTTGTTTTTTTTGCAAGAAATATTTGCCAACATAATCTGTTTTTGTCATTGTCCTTAATTCAATGGTGAATATTAATCACATAGATCAGTTATATACATTGAACATTTTCAGAGAAAATTTAACTAATAATTAGCTTACCATTATTTGCAAGGATAGTTTTGATTTTTTTATTATTGAAGTTTAGTTTTTTCTGGCATAATAAATTGCTTTCATGACCAACACACCTTAAGCTTCATGGCTCACTCACTCACTCTCACTTTTTCACACTCACACACACACACTGATTACTTATGTCACCAGAATAAACCCATCAAACTGGGTAAGCCTAACTAATAATTATTTTAAACTACACTTATTGATCCAATATCACAATTGTTATATTCATTATTTGCTAACCATTTTTTGAATATTTTAGTCAATTAGGCTTTTGATTAGACCTTAATCCTCATTCAAAATGAGGCTGCTACTAGCATCCATTTTCTGTGTTTCTGACCCATGACAGAATTATCCTAAATTACAAATCATGTTATACCTGTGACTAGTAGACAGACATTGATATATTTAACTGGCATTAGTCCTTTCTTTCAAAGTTGGAAAACTGGTACTAATGTTTGATTCTTTATCAAGTTTTATCTATTGATTCCCAATTAAAAAAAATTTTGAGCATTTTAAATGCCATTTTATTTTTTTCTTTATTCCTAATGAAATTAAAACATTACTTTAAAAATGAAGTTGAGGTAATTTTTAATATTCTCTTAGTATGAGCTAATTAATAGAACTGTAAGTTTTTTTTATCCTATGAAATTTAATTTTCTCTCAATATGATTTTGAAACTTATCTTAAATTTATAACATTTTTTTCAACTGAATGTACTATTCCAACTTTGAGATAATTGCTATTTGTAACAAAATATTTTTAATGAAAATTTGCAGTAGGTTTGTCTTGTACTGATTTTTATTTATTTATTTTTTTCTCTTCCAGTCTTTACCCCACCCAATGGCAATCAATAAAAAAAAGTTTTTTCACTGTCTGTCAATGAATCCTTAATTTTGTTTTATAGATTTACAACTTTGCTATTTAGCTCACTTTGTATGATGGCTAATTAAAAAAAAGTTAACTCTTGGAAATAACTGTTATCTCTAGAAATATCTTTGATCATTTTGGTAATAACTATATTCTTATATGTGAAGAAATATGACAAGTGGTGACTTAAATGAAAAGTAAAGGCAAAAAAGCCATCTGCTTTTATTTTTAATAAGCATATATTTGATTTTGTATTTTACAAACTTTTGTTGATAAAAGAAATCAAAGTTAAATGTACAAACCTGACAAAATTTAGTTCCAGTGAATGCCCAGAAGTGAATAAACTTATTCAACACAAAGCAAGTAATTCAAAATTTTTATTTTAAGAAAAATATATGCAGATGTGATATTAATTTTAACTGAATAGACTCGATGATTGTATTGTACCCATGCATTGAGAACATACGCCCTTGTGCAAATAAATTGAAACAAAACGAATAGTGTCTTCCTAGAATCTTTCACACTTTCTTTGATCATGTATTTGTCATCTCCTGGCATTGTTTTTTGCCTCCAACCACATTTTCCTTTACGTTTTGAACTGATGGATCCAGTTTGTTTCTTCATGTTGATGGCACGACTGACAGTGGAAAGGCTGACACTAACAATATCCGCAATCTCTCTGTCATGCAGCATTACAATTTTCGTACACTTCCTTGGAGAAATGTCTATCACATACAATGGTCGTAGGACAACTAATCGACAATCAAAACAACAGTGATAAAAATCTAACGCAATCATGAATGATGCAATATTTTTCAAGGCCAAACAAATGTCATCATACTTCCCGAAAATAGATTCATATTACTGCACACCACTGCAAATGATCTAATCTGAGGGGGAGAAAAATAAAATTAAATTATACCCTGTCACTCCAGTGGGTCTAAAACTGACCATATCTTGAAAAAAAAAGGAAACTAAAGCATTTGTTTCAATTAATTTGCACAAGTGTGTAGTAAGGGGATTCTCTTAATATATTCTCTTGTACTTTGACAAATTATTATTCAGTTGCATTACAGTGTACCACTTTGGTTCTAAAATGTATTCTCATGTAAGTGAAAAGTGACAACTGAAAATGTCCCTTGAAAACCAGTTGGAAGTTGTACCATATAATAAAATCTACCATACTATCAACTGTCATAGCTGTTAATATTATTGTTGGTATGAATTGGTTTGTGATATACAACATTTGTACATCATGAATAGATGGAGGTATGGATGCAATTGATGCTGTTAAGCTACTCTCCTTATTTTCTTAACTGTTGAATCAGTACCTGAGGTTCATGTATTGACTTCTAAAAGAGAGAAGTGCATCCATTGACAAACAAAGATACTTTCTATCTCTGTCAGTTCTCAGTTCCCACATTCAAACCTTTCTTAAACTTCAATATAATGGCTCTGATTATAGAATGTTTCCTTTGAAACACTTTACTACAACTACACAAATCACCTTTACAGCAGTATCTTTGAATAGAAAGGCATCCACTCAACAATTAAATCATTAATGAATAGAAAAGAAATGCCACCTTAGATATTCTGTGAATTTTTATTATTCACAAGATCATTGCTCATAATGCATAACTGCCCATGTACTAATAATTGAAGCACAAAAGCCATAAAAATGGCGTGTTGCCTTTGTCATTCCATTGACATCTTACTGTTTCAGACTTCTTTTGTTCATTCAAAAGTAAAGAGCTATAAACAAAATGCAACAAAGTGATGATGTCATTTTCGTTCAAGGGCAGATTACTCTTTGCTAACTTTTGCATTTACTGTATGTTTCAACATTTTTATGCAAATAAAAAAATACAAATATTATATAATTGTTGGTTGAAAAAGTTCAATTTTTGTGTATATAAAATATTCTCAAATCATTGGTTGCAGCATAAAAAATATTAAATTCCTCTGAATATATTTTTTTAAATTTAGGAAACTTTTTTTCCTAAGATTGTGTCACTTTAGTAATATCTGCTAATATAATTTTCATTTTCTCCCATAACTTAAAATAGCCTACTTTCAATAAGTTAATTTGAGAATTTCTTCAAGGTTAATAACTCTGCAAACAAATAATATTACTTCTAAGTATTTATTCTTAGGTACATTTGATTGCTACCTTCATAAAAACTCCTTGATAAAACTAAAGTTTTTCCAAAGAACATGGCAGCCATACTAGATGCTGTTTTAAAGCATAATTTATATAGGAGATAAATTAGGTCTACTGTTAACTTAAGCTATTTGCTTATTATTGGATATGATTTCATATATCAGTATTGCCAATTTTTAAATGATCAGTAGTTTTTTGTGGGTGGGGGGTTTAAGTACAATCAAACATTTTAAACATGCTTAAAAATTATTACAATCTAAAGAAAGAAATGTAAACTACACTTTATTGAAAAATGAACCTTCAGTGTTGTAAAAAAAAGGGGGGGTCCACATTTGAATATATTAAAATATTGCATTTAAGAACTTCCTGTGTTAGTGTTATATCAATCAAATTTTACCAGCCTTTAATGGTTTAATAAAAAGAATCTAAATTACAGACACTTTAATGATCTTGAAAATTAATGATTTATTCTGCTTAATTTGTATTTTGTAATTGAAAATTAGATTTGATTTATATTGTCAGATGCTTGATTTATCACTGTATCTAATTCTTTTATATCACTTGGATCTAAAAGCATGTAAACTTATGCAAATCTATTTAAGAATTACCAAAAGTAGCTTTATGCATATGCCATTGCAAAACTAAAGAGAGTTGAATTTAAGTATATACAACTGGAAGTATTTCTCTTCCTATCATAAAGCCTTTAATTTATTCCTGTCATACATTCTCAATATTAATGCTTTTTGGTGCCAACTTTACCATTCTGCCATTAATTCCTAATTGCTCCAAATTAGTTTTGCCTGTGTTCATTTTTAATCTATTCTGTGGTTGTAATTAGATTCCAAGTTGATCCTTGACACAGCTCCAATTGGTTCTGCTTGTCGCCAGCTGCCCCAATCCAGGTTGCAAATCAATATATGAATTCATGTCAATTGATAAAAATACTAGAAAAAATAACTTACTGAACTGGAAAAATCAAATAACATATACCATGGTTTTCATTGATCATATCTAAGTGTTGACTTTTTGAGGTATGTTTTTGTCCATTAAAGAATTATTAAATTGCTGCTGTCACTTTAGGCAAGTTTTGAATATAAATATCTTCTTGCTTGAATGGATTTGATAAATACTGATAATGTTAAAGCATATAAATTACATTGAAATATTCATTGTTTCTTTCTTTTAACATTCATATTTTGTTTTATGAATTTAAATTGATCTTTTAAATGCATTGCAGAATTGATAAAAATACTTTCAATTAAAAATTTACTTATTTTATTAAACTGAACTTAGCTTTTTCCTCAATTTTTGGTTAGCTAGAAATAAAAACTAGGATTTTTTTTTTTTCTGATAATCAGTATGCTTGATTTTATTTTGATAGAAATAAAGTTAAAATTGTTTTTTCCTAGACTTCAAAGTAGCCATATCTTTATACTCATATTTTCACTGTTACAAAAGAATCTAGATATGTTTATCAAAAGTTATCCAAATTTTCTTATCTCGATAAAGTTGTTATTTTGGCAATGTATTGTACAATCTGCTTATTCAGCTTTTTCTAGTAAATCAACAAAATCAATCTTGAAAGATTCTTTTCTTGGATTCTCCAGAATTTTTTTTTCCAGAATACTTTTACTTCTACATGAATTGAAAATATAAATAACAAGAGAAGAACCTACCAATATCAGAGCAGAATTAGTTTAATAAAATTTACTTTTGATGAAGTTAGAAATTTTTGCAATAGTAGATTTGTGCTTGGCTTTAAATTTGTCTTCTCAGACAATATGACATGCTAATTTTCTTAATTTAATATTGGCTTTTGGGTTTTGCTTGGACTTTTATATATACTGAACTTATGTTGAACCTATTAAGCTAATCATAACTTTATAAAAATAGATCTTTACTTTTTTGTGAAAGATAATTACAATGAGTACTTGCAAAAGTCTTTCAAAGTTTTTTGTTTTTAAGCTGGTCTTTTAAATTTTAAGTACCACATATAGATGTGTGAAAAAAATTTCCTTTGTAATTATTGATGAATTGGCAGTCTTTACTAGTATCTTTTTAGAACTTCAAACAAAATGAACAGTTTGTTACTGTTTGATATATGAGAAAAAAATGATTACATTTCAAAGGAATATTCACGTTTAATTTGCCTTAATTTTGATTTTGACTCTTTTTCAAGTTACTTTGAGGCAGTTGTATAAATTTTTGCAGCTGGAAGCTGTCACTTGATAGAATAATCAATGCTTCATATTAAAAACTCTCCATCTCCTTGTTCTACTTTTTTGCAGTAAATATGCAAGTTTCATTCAATATGTATTTCAAAATCAATGATGCTTCTACAGTCAGCATTGATTAGCAACGCTGATATGTCCTAAATATTTGCTTTTTGATATTGAATAAAATCTGAACACTTGGTGATGACAGGCAGGATCTGATCAAGACATCGCTTTCTCTTTTTAAACTTTTTTGGCAATTTTTTCTAGTTCTTCTATTGATAAAAAGTATGGTTAATCTGATAAGTTTGAGTTCTTTTGGTGATCTTTTGTTTTTAAATTTTTACCTTGTATAGTTTATCAAATGTGAAATGTTACTGATGTAGGTTTTAATCTATACCATTTCTCACAGTTAAACACTTTTTCTTTCTTCAATATATAAATGAGTGCTTGTTAAAATCTAAAGGCTTATCTGCTGAGTGAAGACATCTGCACAATATGAAATAAATTCCATCCAGATCCAAACAAATTGCAGCCATTTGTATGGACATGCCTGAATTTTGAATCTCAAGTTAATACCTACTTGAAAAGAGAAACTTACGAAAGGTAAAACAATACTAGAAATCATGAAAATGACTGGCAGGCACCATCAAACCAAGAAAGTTCATTGAAGATATGAACAATGCTGATGTAAGTCTGATAAGATCAAGTTGAAAACTTTATTTTGCCTGCCTGCCTGGTATGAAGAGCAAAATTATTAAAAAAAATCCATCTTTTACTGAGTTAGGAGATTTTGGGTTTTGTGACTGAAGAAATATTGAAGAAGCAAAAGATATCCAGTTCTGAATCAAGTGGCAAAATATGTTAAAAGCCTAGGTAAAAACCACCCTCATGGATTGTAATGCCAACAAGATGAAAGTGGCATAATGTTTTTGGTTGAAATTATAAGTGGTGAAATAGTGGGCTTATGGTAAGTTCCAAATGATTTTAAGGTGACAGCTCATTTCTTTTTGTTTTAATGACGCATGGAACTCTGGTTCAAGAAGTCAAGTGCTTTCATAATTTTTTTTTTTATGTATGACAATGCTTATAACATTTGAAGATTGGCATAAAATGTTGTTCATTTGATGAAGTGGACAGCTTGTTTACCCACCAACTCTTGAAATTTTGTGAAGCATTTCCAAGAATGTCTCAGCCATTTACCAAAAATGAACTTACGAATGCTATTATGGATAGAATACAGTTTGTTTCACATAAAAAAAAAATACAAGACCTCACAAATTAATGGGTGAACAATTTCTATTAGCTATTTCAGAATATGTTATCATAATTTCGTTGTAATTACAATGATGTCATTTTCAGTTTTTTTGTCTTTTTTCTTTGGATATCTTTGTAAATTTTCTGTAATTATAATTACAGTTTCTTTGTTTTGTAATTATAAATTTCCATTTCAACATATTTCTTAAGTTTCAGTAACTTGGTTATTCATGTTTAACAAACTATTGTCACTTTGTAAGAGTGATATGTAATCTACTACAATTTATACATTTGTGAAATATCCTGCAGATTAATAATGCAAATATTTCTGTGGTTTTCTTCCTGTTCTCAATAATGTAAAAACTTGTTCACATTCACTTTTCAGATGTGTTTTCTTTTTCAGTTTTCCTTTAAGGTTCTCTTATTTGAGAACTTGATATGAACATTAATGTTTGGCTCAGTTATCAAACAATTTTTATGAAATTCAATATGAGATTATATAAGTATTTTAGGGTATCCTTGTTGCAAAATTTAACTTTTGCCTATTCAAATCTAAATTAATACTACCCACAAAAGAAAATTAATGAGAAAGGTTTACTCATTGTTTAAAACAGTGTCATGAATCCTTTTTAGTACACGCTTTTAATAGGGATCAATAAATTAAATTTCGAATCTAATACACTTTTCTCTACAATTTCTTTTTCCTTTTTTTTTTTTTTTTCCCAAAAAACAACTTACAGTTTTGCTTTCAAATATCTTTACTTCTATCTCGAGCTGTGAAATAGCTAACATCTAAATAAATGGTTACTTTCAGTATTATAGTATTACCTAATAGGTATCGCAATTTTTTTTTTCTTCTTAGTTATAAATAATTGACTATCAGTTTTATGAACTACGATTATTTTATGAATTCATATATTGGTTCATAAAGTAATTCACATAAATGAATTACCTCCCTTGATATATTTTTTCTTCATTGGTACTTAAGTTTTATCATTTTTACTGATCCTCGTCAGCCTCTCCTCCTTGCCCCATCCCCAATTATTGTTTTACTGTCATCCTTCCTAGGACTAATATTTCTTTTAAATGAAAGAAAAACAAAATAACATTTGTATTTAGAAAACATCTGATTCAGAGTTTTACACACCATTCAATTTACTATTCTTCTTTCAGGCTGTGAAAGGACTTTTAAAATTCTGGCCTAAGCAATGTAGTCAAAAAGAGGTAAGACATTTAAAAAACAATTTTACATGCTTAAAAGGGAAATTAATTTTTTTATTTTTTCAGGTTGTGAAACTTTTATTAAAATTCTGGCCTAAAACGTGTAGCACGAAGGAGGTAAGGATCTTTTTGTGCCTAACTGGAGAGGAAAGGAGAGGGGTGTGCCTCTTGGGTGTTGTCATGTAGCTCAATGGTTTCTGCCTAACAAACCTTACTCCTGCCCCTCTCCTAACTGGATACCAGTATCCAGTTGTAGATGTCCAGTGTTAGTTGCACATGGTGTGTCCCAAGTATTTAACCCTGCTTTAGTGACTTTATTTATTTTCTAGTTCAACATATTTCGTAAGACTTTTTCTTCTTTCACCCTGCTTTGGATCTGTTAAAACTTCTTTTTTTTTTTCTTTTTTTTTTTTTACACATATATATGGCACGATGGGTAAATTGTTGCCGTTTAATATTCTTACTTTTGCACATATGTGTTGTTTAAATTTGATTTTGTCAACTGCACAGTATAGTAGGGTCAGTTGGGTCCCCTCTGTGAGAAAAAGAGCATATATTTGCACCAGAAGCTCCAATACATACATTTGGGAAGAATGCAAGAGGATTCAGAAAGAGTTGGATGAATCTAATGGTGATTATGAAGGCGTTTGGAGTGATCACTAGTGATGGCAAAGTTATGCCTCTATTCTTCTTCCCACATGGCCTCAGACTCAACACAGAGGCCTACATCAAGTGTCTTGAGGAAGTAGTGCCGCCTTGGGTCAAGGAGGCTGCTTGAAGACCTTATGTCTGCACTATGCCACACAAGTGAGAGAACCCAGTCATGAGTGGCAGATAATTTCTGTGACCCCCATCAACCCTTACATCTGGTCACCTAACTCCCCAGATTGCAATCCCTTTGATTATTGTGTAGGGTGCAGTTAAATGATAGACCAACAAAACTCTTTGTAACACCAAAGATGAACTAAGGCAAGGATTATGGCAGCATTCACAAACTTAAACAAACAAGGAGGTCATGCAAGAGATTCTGAAGTTATCTGGAGGCTGTAGTTGAAGCCAATGACAATTTTATTGAATAAATTTACTCAATTTACTTTATTTTTGTGTAATTTGGTAAAAATATATGTTAAAATGAGATGTCAATGATGTTTTCATTTTTGTATGGTTTAGATGACAATTCATCCATCTTGCGTGCATACACACATATATAACAAAGTTTAACTAGCAAAATAAATTTACAAAGCTGACAATATTTGCATTTTATGATTGCAAAATATACAATGGCTACAATTATATTATTTCCTAGCTTAGCCTGAAGTTATGTGATTATTTATGTATTTACTTGTGAATATCTTTTTTTTTAATATATGTATTTTGCAAAAACAATTTTTTTTTCTTTTTATCAAATAACTTGATGCATATGTCTTAATTGTATCTACAGAATAGTACTCTTTTTCCTTTTTTTTTTTTTTCCCCCCCTTCCCTTCTAATATTAGCTTTCTTCTAATTTCTTGAAAATATCCTGGAGGGAAAAGTCTGTTTTCAAAATATTTGGTCCTTCACTCACACTTTGATACATCAAGGAAATTTATAGGCTGAAAAAAAGATTCTTAAAGTTGGTGGTGGGGGGATTTTGTGTTAATCAATAATATATTAATATCAACTCCAGAATGAGAAATCACTTCAATAAGAAATAAAAGTAAATTCACTGCCAAGACACTGTAAACAAGAAGTGGAAAGTACTTGATTATTTTAAAAGTTTAAATTTAAAAACTTTGACTTTTGCCTATGCTTGTGCCAGTGAGAAATGCTCAATTGCATCTACCATAAGGCATCTCATAAACTACAAAAATAAAAATTTTCAAACCAACCTCCTTCCCAAAATGTTTTGTTTTTTCAGAATTTACTAGCACCACCTTCCTCCACCTTATAAATATTTAGCTGGTATCAAAACTTTATTACCTGAATTGAAATATATTGCCAACCAAGTTATAATTTCAGATTGTTTTCTACATTTCTATTAAATATTCAGTATTACTCAGGTGCTGGAGATTAAAAATAAGTTTCTTATTGTTATTAATCCTCATCAACTTGCTTTTTTAGATTTATAAACCACCACTATGTTTTTATTTGTATTTTTTAGCCTAAATTTAAATTCTTTGTTCAAACTTTAAGTGAAAAAAAAAAAAAACCAATACTGGTATTAATCCATTAATACTCGCCATTCTATTTTTGTGATATTTAATGTTAAAGATATAAATCTATAATTCTATTTTTATTTTTTTACGAGCCTATAATTAATACCGAGTTCTTATTTTTATAATTAATACTTGTTAAAGTTTAAACAATTTTATATAAAATCATTAATAAATTGGTCCTGTAACCTTATTAACCTCTATCATGGGTAAGAATGGAGATAACAGCCCTTTTTTTTGCTATCTCTTGGGTTGGTCATTGAGTGGTTTAACAAGTATTGGTCTGGGAAAAATGATATTTTAAGAGGTGGTATTTAAACACTTGATTTCATTTCATACATGGCTGGAACTTATGAGATTTTGACACCTTTTTTTTTATGCCATTGATGCATGCAATGTGATTTTTAAATGTTTTACCTTAAAAGTGAAGATGGACCAAAAATGATATCCATTTTTGTCACTTGATAGTGTTTTATTTCCAGAAAATTAAAAATGCTATTCAATAAGCAAAATATACTAGTCATTTACAGCTGAGAGTACTATTTTTACATGGTTCATTAGGTTCAAAAGTGGGATTTTTTTTTTTTATCTAGAAAGCCAAGAAAGCTCCACTTGGCATTCAGTTGTTGATGTTGATCAAATTGAAACACTGATGGAAAATAATCCAGGTTATGCTATATAGGACATCAGAGGTACACAAATTATCAGATATGGAAATTTGTAAGGCAAATGCCTCACAAATTTACATATCCAATTTTTGTATATATAATCATTTCACTCCAAGCAGAGGTCAGTTGCTATATATTACCAAGGCTGAAGCGATGAAATGTGACGTCACGGTAGTAGTCATGAATTAGCATAGGTAGCAGCCATGTCATGACAATGTTGATAATCACAAAGTCGTTTTTTTTAATAAAGATTTTAAAACTTTTTAAAATGTAACAAGAAAAATAAGAAAGACACATGTTTTTGATTTATGCTGGTTTTATTAATTTTAATTAAAAATAAGGAAAACAATAATTAATAAGAAAATATAAACATTATTTTGTTGACTACTGACTGTCGGTCGTGTTTGTAAATAAACACAGTTTTAAAGACAAAACTTTTCGTTTATTCGTCTAAATTCTAAAAATTTAACAAACACTGCTTAAATTTTCATATTTTTAATTTAATTATGAAAAATCACAATCACTTTAATGTTTTTTAAATCACAAATCACAATCACTTTTTTTTTTTTAATTGCAAGAATTAATTGCAAGAATTTTTAAATCAGAATCACTCAAATATAGCAATCAAGCAAACATTAGAATTTAGGAACAAACAAGAAGCAACAATAAATAAGCAAATTAATTAAAAATATTAAAAAATGCAACAATTTAAATTCAAGTAAATTAATTCAAACTAAATAAGTTACTGTTTTTTAAAAATCAAGCTTATAAAAGTTTTTTTATGTCTCAAAATTCAGTTGAATGTTTGTTTTCTTTTTTTACTTAACTCCTTACAAGTAATATTATCATTTTCCTTGCTACAAAAATTATTTAATAATGCATTAGAAGAGCTCCAGATAATCATTTTTTCAATGCTGTGACCTTCACCACATGAGTCAACATGAAAAAGAAGTTCATCATTAGCCAAAACATCCAATGTTATGTACATAGACAATTTTCTTTGATTCATTGAATGAAGAAAAGAAGGATTCTTTACAAGTTTATTAATGACAATATAATTGTATAGTACTAAATTTGTTGTTACATCATTGGTATATAACAGAGAACCTCTATTAAATCCTTGAAAATAACTGTTTATATCAGGTAGCATATAATCTCTTCCTGTTACTAAACTTTTACAACTATAACAATTCCATTTTTTTTTTTTAAAACGGCATAACAGCAATAAATAATTATTAATCGAACGAATTAATGATAGGATAGCTAAATCTGAAATAGATTTTTAAAAACGTCTTGAGAACTTTTAATCCAATAGATTTATTAATATCAACAAATTGTCTTTAGGGAAATTCTGCTAAAAAAACAACAGAGTTCGAATTTTAAAATATTTTAAAATATTTTGATTGAATCCATTGTTAATCCTACTGAATGAAATAAAAAGATAAATTTTTACCTTTTTAAAAAAATACACTTAAAAAATCCTAGGATATTTGGTAATTCAATTACATTTTTTAAATATTTTAATTGTAAAAAATGAAAAAAAAAGTAAAAATTAATGTTTCTATTTAATTTATGATGTTAAACTGTTTATTAAAAAAAATCATTTTTTGCAAAACTCTTTTTTGGTTAATGTTTTACTTACTAATTAATTTTTTAAGGATTAAAAAACTCTAAACCAACTATAAAAGATTTATTCTTCAGTTAAAATTCTAATTTTTTATTTCCAATTTTTTCTATGGATTAATATCGATAATTAACTTCAAATTATCAAAAATAGGAAAAAAATGTTTGGAAAATATTTTTTGAGGGTGTTCATTTTGTGCTAAATATTTTCTAAAAATTAAATATTTTAAAAACAATTCATAAAGTTGCAAGTATAGAAAAGTTAAGTAAGATTTTACTTTCTATTCCTAAGAATTTTTTTAAACATTTCATTGAAAAGAAAACATTATTTTCTGAAATAAAATATCAATAAAATATTAATTCAAACATTTTTAGAAAATATAATATTTAACAACTTTTTTTGGCTTCAGTTTAAGTTTTAAAACATTTCGAAAAAAAAAAAAAAAACTTACAAACGAATAGCCAAAAATTTTATTTTTTTTAATTCAGATATTTTTTAAGATAATTTTTATTTCAATTTTATTCAAAGAAATAAAAATAATATCTTATTTTATTATATTAATTTAAAAGATAATATTATAAACAAAGTGCTTTCTTTCTTGTGCTACGGCAAAAAAACTAATTTTTTAGCAAATTTTGATTTTAGTGACTGTTGAAATAAATGGTGATAAAATTTTAACTACTCACTTTGCTAAATGGACTTGTAGTAAAATTCTCCCTTTTAATGACATGTTTCCATTTATCAAATGTTTATTTTTTGGAAACGAAAAACAATGAACTTTCAGTCCATTTATAAAATTCCCTTTGCAATTTGGTTCTGAAAATAAGTTAACGCTAACAGATGCCGGGTAGTAAAACAACACTACTAAGTGTGACGTCAGCAAGTCAACTTTAATCATAGAACAGGCCTGGTAATATAGCAACGGCCTCGCTCCAAGCAAGACAGAACTACCAGTGGTGCGCAGGGGGTTATATAAGAGGTGGGAGATGAAAAAGAGGAACAAGTTACAGAGGAGTCAGAGAACGAGGATGAGAATACAAGTGTGAAGAGGGTTGTATGAGAGTAGAGTGGAAAGGAAAAACATGATACAAGGGTTGTCAGGGAAAGGATGTGAGTCAAGGAGATAAGAGATGACTTTAAATTCTCAGAGATTGTAGCTGTCAAGGAAGCAAGTAAATGGAAGGGAATTCCATGGGTAGTAAGTGTGAGCAAAAAAGCTGCTTGAGTAGAAGTTGTGGTTACATTTAAGGTCATTCCATGTCAATTCACCAGGGCATTACACTCACCGACACCAAATTACTTGAAATTTGAAATTTGGCACAAATATTCCCCTTCATGAGTTAGGAAAAAGTACCAAATTATTTTGTGCTAGACCTTACCGTCCCTACAACACTAAATGGTAGAGTTTACCATTTGTCCAAAGTGGATAAATTATCTGTGCAAAAAATTGTATACAAAACAATACACAACAAATTGTATACAAAACAATACACAACAAAATTTGGTGCACACAGCGTAGTTTAAAATTTGTATATTTATTATTATCACTTTCTTCTAAATAAAAAAAAAAGTTTTTGTTTCATGAAAATAACTTTAAAAAATTGTAAACAAAAATATAAATAATTTTTTAAGTGATGAAATTGAAAGCATTTCCTATCTATAAATATATATACAAATGTTTAGTGCCAACTAAAAATATTCTAGGTTTTAAAAAAATCACATTCTTTTTTTTTTGGGGTGGGGGGTTGTTTCATGAAAATAATTCAAAATAAAATTTTTTAAAATTTTCTTTTAATTTCATGTTTAATGCCATCTACAAATATTCTATCCAGTGTTGATCATCATGCATGAGTCAATGTTTATCACTTGTTATAGACAATCTATCCGTACCATAAAAAACACAATATCTGCGAAATATATTTAAATTATTTTTTTCTTAAATTAATAAAGACAATCTTATTGAATAGTTTGACAACTCACTTAGCACAATATGAACATTTGAGAAGTCCTGGAGCATTAGGATGATTGTCTTTATCAATCTTTCACTGAATTCCCGTACGTACATAGGAAAAAAAACTATAAATTTGGCAGGGTCATATCTTTTAAAGTAGACTTCAAACCTTCACAAAATTCTTTGGAGAACTTAAGCAGTCATAGTAGATGCTAGGAAAAACATATTACGAAAATTGAAGAGGACACATTTTCTACAGACTGGCCGGAAGCTACATAGGTAAAAAGAACTGATGGAAGAGGGACATGCTTTTGGCTGAGCAAAATTATATTTTCTATCAGGTATAGGGTTAAAATAATTAAATATTTGGATTCTGCAGTCGTTATTTGTCCTTCCTACCAAATTTCAGAAATATTGAATATGTGGAAGTATTTTTTATTTTTTTTTTTAATTTTTAAAAAACGCTGAAATTCTGACATTTTGCAGCCTTAATTTAGAAGCAAAATATGAACATTTTACCCCCCTCTCCTAAAATCAGTGATTGGAGTTCAGCTACCAGTTCGGGATCAATTACATTGCAAATTCTCTGCTGGGTTTTGTCAAGAAGCCTAAGATGAAATGCTTGGTTATTACAGTGTTTGAAAACCACAATTTAACAAGAGAATTTTTACTGGCTCACATTTACACTTACATTTCTCTGTACAAATGCCTATTTGAAAAATCATTGGCAATGAAAAAAAATGATTTCTTTACAACAATGTGGAGCAATATAGCGTCCTGAGTAAAATGAAATGAGCTACTATTAACCACTTCAAAAGGCAGTGGTTTACATATGAAAAAGGTAATGTTGTGTATCTGGTAGAGTTAGGACATTATAAACTTCTGTAAATCAGGCATTGAATTCAAGTAGAAATCTTTTTTTATTGAACCAATTAAGAGGCAAGAAAAACGTTCAGAATTGACTAACTGCAATGTTGTGTTTTATCAGGACATTGCCAGACCTCATACCTCTACAAATCTGGCAAAAATTGGTACAGCTTGTCTGGAATGTTCCTACTATATCCACTGTGTGCATCTGACTTTGCTTCTTTGTATTACCACTTATTTTGATCCCTATAAAATTCTCTTAAATTTCAATTCTGTGGAAACCTGTAAAAATCACTTCAGTTTGTTCATCATCCAAATAATGCCAAGTTCTGAGAGGATAGAATTATGAAGCTCCCTTAAAGATGGTAAAAGGTAGTGAAACAAAAAGGCACAAATGTTTTTGAATAAATCTATGCACAAAAACCAAATAGTTTGGAATTCACTTACTACAAAATTTTGTTCCAACTTACTCCCTTCTCTATCAATTATGACACATTTTTTACTCATTTTGTCAAAAAAGCAGGAAACAGGAACAGTGTACAGTGCAAAATGGGTATAATTTAAATTCATGGCATTAGATATGTAGTTTTTGTAATGCTTTTGATAAGGTCATAATTCTGAGTTAAGCCATTTATTACAAAAGAATCCAAACAAAGCTTTGATACAATCTTTTTTTTTTTTTCCAGTGGTTTATTAGTATTTCACATATTTTATATTTATACACCTAAACACTCAGTAGCCATTTGTGCTTAATCAGCTAAAGCAAACCTAGTAATTGATTTAATATAATCTCTCTACTTCATATCAACAGAAAACACTAGTCCAAGAAGTTGTAAGGAGTCGCTCAGAGCAGTTTTGTTTGTAGGAGTTCAAATTAACAAGACATTTCTTGACTCGGTCAACAGATTGTTAGTCAGTTTTTTATTTCAGCTGCCAATTTGATCATATCAAATCAATCAGTTACCATTAAGACAGGACTAAATAGTTATCATCAGCATAGATACAGAATTGAGAACTGATGACATCAGGATAGATGTCGGTCCAAGGATAGAGCCATGAGGAACACCTGCATTTTTACAAAAAATCTAGAAGAGTGGCCATTCTAGATGACTTTTATTTTACAATTTGATAAAACTTGAATAAGATCAAAAGTTCATAAAAATTCTATAAACTTAACTTATAAATACCAGCATGCAAAACTGTCAAATGTCTTTGAGATATCCTAATAGCCTGAGTTTCATCATTCTTATCTAAAACTTGGTGTACTCTTTCAGCAATAACTATTAACACCTTGGCAGATGTCCTAGAGAAGCAAAAACCATATTGTTTATCTGAAAGAATACACTGCAAAGTGAGATCCTTAACAAATTCAGAGTTGATTAAAACTTTTAATACTTTGCCAAAAAGCAGTAGGAGGCTAATAGGTCAATAGAATGATCAAGCAGTTCACTTGAGTTCTTAAAGCCTGGAATTACAGAAAAGGATCTCCAACAAGCAGGAAAGCAAGAAGCAGCAAGGCACTTATTGTAGACTTTAAAAAGAACAGGAGCCATTTCAGGATAACATTTCTTCAAGACAATTGCAGGGATACAATGACGTCTAGATGCTTTGTAGGGATCAGGTTTAGAAATGATAGCAGAAACTATGGATGGAGTTATATACATATCACGCAGTAAAGACTTGGTTTTAAGCGGAAAGTCAGGCAAGATACTCCTAAGGAGTCAGGAGAAGAACTGGAAGAGAATTTATGAGTAAAATCTGCTTGATCAAAAGATGTTAACACCTAGTGGAGGTACAGAAGACTTATTTTTATTTAACACATTATTACATAGTTTGTTTTCCCATGATTAGTGGTAGCTATGTAGTGCCTCATTCTGTCAACAATCAAAAACTTAGTCTCCATGAGGAGATGCTTACAATTATTACAAGCAGACACAGGTGTCCGTTGTGATCAGAACTATCACACTGTTACAGTCTAAGAAAGTGATTCCTGTTGGTTATAACAGCTGAACGGTCAGATGTGGACTAAAGGGGTGGGGATTATGGTTTCACCTGGTATTTCTGAGAAGGTGCAAAAACATCCATGCTAGATGAAGAAGAAATCTCAATAGGGAGGTTAAAAATATCGATTCAAGGGTTGTCTTAAAGAAAGTTCTGAAATGAATCTTAATCAGTACATTGGTAGCAGATAAAGTCCTATGAATAGGAGGTTCCGATCTAATAGTTAACTCAAAATAAATAACAGATTCTACAATGTGATCCAAATTGCCAAGAGGATAGTTGCATTGCTCAAGAAGAGCTGAGAGAGGAGGTAACGAACAAATCAAGTAAAGAAGTTTGTTGATCAAAATTGGAAAAATTAAAAGTAACATCAGTGACATTAAAATATTAAGCCACTTGGCTTGGTGAGCATTAAATTCAAAAATGTTCACAAATGAATGTAGAAAGCTATTTCTCTACTCTCACATTTTCTCAAATGTTACAGCCCTGGGAAAGAGAGTGATAATGGAAATTAAAAACTAACAGAGGTTAATAAAGGAAGTTGAAAGCATATGAACAAATCATCTGGAGACTAGAGACACTTCCTTGCTATTGGAAGATTTTCTTGGATGTAAACACTAAAACCATGCATATGTATCTTAAAATTATCTTGGCCAAGAGGAAGGTGACCTGGAACAGAGAATTCATTAGTCACTACTGAATGGTTGACATTAGTCTCACATCTAGAAAACATTTCAAGAAAAAACATTCTGCACTGCAGATTGGTACAAATACCACAATTATTGCAGAAAGAAAGGTTTGAGGGTGGGGTAGTGATTTTTTTTTTTTCATAAGATTAAGTTTTCAGTGGAGAAAAGGCCTAAATAATTATCATTGTCCATTATTTATAGCGATACAAACTGGCCAAATTTCATAATGTGGCCTCATGTTTGCCAACTAGAAATGCATGCAGGGGCATCTATCCGTGTGCAACATGACAATACAGATCTCTCAGTATTGTGTAACTGTTGATTGATCACAGCAGCCTCTCTAAGTGTTACCAAAGAGTTTGAGGCCCTTTACTCCTAGTTTGGATGCAGCAACCAGATAACTGCCAAGCACCGTATCCTTCTCACATAGAAAAGTCACAATCACTGATCAGTCAGATCACTGAAGAAAGAAAAAAAAAAGCCATGAAAGAAAGAAAGGAACTGGTAAATTGTCCTAAACAGGACACCTCTACTCCTGTTCAGTAAACATGGAAGGAGTACTGGCCAGGTGATAGGCAAACATATCTATTCCTATTAAAAATCATTAGGATATCAACACTAGCTTGTTAAATATTGTGATATTTCTTAACTGATATTTACTTGCTGTTAATTTTGAATATTTTACCTGTATAAAGTTTTAAGAGAATTCAAATCACCAGCAACCATTTTCTCTTTCTCTATTTTTCTTTCTTTATACATTTTTTTTTTAATATTATCAAAATGCTTTCATTTGTAGAATTGTCTTTACAATTCTTGATCACAATTAAAAGAATCTTTCACATTCTATGGTATTTATTTCCCTTACTTCTCTTTCACTGTCTTTTGCTTTGTGTACACAAGGGATCCTTTAGATGATTTCTACTCGTGAGGAGATAGGCAAAAAACAACAGAAATACAGTGTTCATAAATCACCTTCCTCTGTCCAGCAAAACAGAAAGCACGTACTACCCCCCCCAAACACACACACGCACACACACATCTATATATAACTAATACAGTACCTGTTATTTTGTCAACAAATGAGCTTTTACACCTGGCTTATCAAGCAATTTTGCATGAATAATGCCAATATCATATTTCTGTTTACATAAAATTGTTGCATATATTATGAAAGAGTTTTCTTTATTGTCAGTTATAATACCAAGTGTAAATTTCCAGAACATTTCCTAGGTTTACTTGTTCCTGAACAAACAAAAAAGATTTCAAATAAAAATTATCTTGGTCAGTTATTGCAAAATGGATTGTATAAATAATTTCCTCATCATAATTTTGAACTGCAGTATTTCCCAATATTCGGTTTATTCGTTGTTGAATTTGTTCTTCTGGGTTGTCAAAAAAAGCTTGAAGACCTGAAGGTGGTTCAGTTACAATATTTCTAGGAGGACCAATTAGTTTGTATACAACACCATGGATCCTAAAAGTTGCAAGTCCTTGAGCAATAGTGGCATCATCCATCTTCATGCAGCACATTGACATAGCTCTGTTAAAACATTTAATATTTGTTCAGAAATAGTTAGAAATAGTATCATTGGTAAATAGCTGACTGAGATCTTCAGGTAGTTATATTAGAGATATCAATTAAACCAGATTTGCAACAAATTCCAAAATTGGGATTAACTTGACTTAACTTCCCCCCCCTTAACATCAGAGAGCTGCAGAATTGATACCATATTTCTATGGTGTCACAACTGTGGCGAGAAACATTGACATCCACTTGGAGAATAGCATCAATATTGTGTTGTCTGGCCACATTTAAAGATCTCAGTTGATTTCGCCATTCTAATCTGCATGCATTAGCATTCTGATCTGGAATCTCTGCTCTTCTGTGACAAATTCTCTCTAGCTTCATGATATTGTTAAGCATTTTGCTGTAAAATCTCGGCTCTTCTTTCCTGTGACAAATCTTCTCAAACTTCACAATGTTGAGAATTTCAGCCTGAAAATATGTTTACTATTTTTTGAAAAACATAAGAGAAGAAACAAATGAACTGTGCAAAGGTAAAATGTCTTTTATTGCTTGTGACAGACAGACATTCTCACACAGTTCATCACAGCATCATTCTCCTTCCTCCCAATACTACACTGGGTACAGACATCAAAAGACTTAACCACAGTCGCAAATATCAATCAACCTCTTCTGCTCACCTATGCACACCTTTCAACAAAGAAGGGTTGACCTTTATTTTACTTAACTATTTGTAGTCTATGCTAATATAATTAATTTCAAATTTTGACGTTTTATCTCTCCTCTCGCTAACAGTAACCCACACTCCCTCTATATTCCACCAGCAAGAAGTAAGTTCCACTCAAACAGCTTCTTCCTGTCAACCATGGTCCTGTGGAACAAACTCCTATGAAGATGTTTCTCCAATCATTACAATCTTAACTTAGTCAACTGTTGTTTTCCCCTCCTATCCATATAAACTACCACTTAAAGTAACCCTCTACATCAAGTGGCCCTCAGGCCTTTTCCAGAGTGAACCATACTCATATATATATATATATATATATATATATATATATATATATATATATATGTGTGTGCACACATTCAAAATGCCAAGGAAAAGTATATAGAATACCAACACTGCCTGACCAATTGAGTTGTCAGTATAGCATAAGTATGGCTTATTTTCTTTTTTTTTCTTTTTCTGATCTTGAGGGAAAACAAATAAATTGGCAGATAAAAGTTGAATGAATTATGGTTTAGTTAATAAAACTTTTTTTCCTCAACTCTTTCTATAATAAACAGCATTTTTACATTATTTCCTCAATGCATCTTTTTTTTTTTACCATTTTTACTTAGCAAAACTTTAAGTTCACTGTATTTAGAGGAATTTAATTAGACATTACATCAGTAAATAGATGTATTTTTTTTCTTTTTAAGTTTCTTAGAAAGATTTTTCACTAGTTTATAATGACCATTTACATTTGTACAGTTCCTCTTGAATAACATAAAGGACAAAATAGAACTCCTATAAAACCAATGCTTTTGTAAAATGCTTGCTAAGCAAAATAACAGGGATGGGAGCTGGAGTTTATTGTGCACCTGTATACAACAATTAATGCATTTTGTCAAAATTGAATAAATTAGCTGAAGCCTTTAAAATGCTAACAGCTATCAACCTTTCAACTCTAAGGGGGAAACCTCTGTGCCAAATGCCTTCTGAAATAAGACCATCTGCTGTTTTACGAGAACCTCTGATAGAACTTAATGTCTGTCTGAGCATTTTCTCTTTTTTTTTCTCTCAAAAAAAGGCTGAATGCTGCTTTAAAACTTGCTGAGTAATTATAGAGCTTTATTTATCTTTTTGCAAACCTTTTAATTAAAACTTTATGGCCCAATTCAGTTGGAAAGTTTATTTGCTTTGCCAGCTGGAATAACTTACTTGGCTTCTCTCTGTTTATGCAATTTCGTTTTCCTTGCTTAGACTGTTATTGATTTTTGGATTGTATTTCAAATGGATTTTTCAGCTTTTCTTTTTCTTACTTAGTCATTCAATGAACACCCCCCCCCTTGCTTAATTTATCTGATGTCATTTAATCCAAATATGTTTAAAGCTGGGTGATTTGGTTTGAATTTAGTTGGCATTGTCTTTTACACAGTGGCAGTATTAAAAATGATATCAGAAACACTCAGTGCCCTATGGAAATACAAGAATTAAATCCCTAAAAGACTTATCAAAGAATACCACTACCCTTCTTTCATGATTCTTGTAGGTAAACTGTTAACATTAATTGAAACTGTCGAGTGCAGAGTTTAATAAAGGTGCTTATTGTTTCAGTATTAGGTACAAATTAACTGCCTATATTTTTTTTTTAATTTAATAACAAGGAATATTTCTTGTCAAAACACCTGACTCATTTCAAGAGAAAGTGCACATTTTTCTGTATTGTTCAATATGAAAATAATGCTGACAGTAAATGGCTGAAAAATAAACCTTTTTTTCTCTCTCTCTCTCTCTCTCTCTCTCTCTCTACCATAAGTAAAATTCTATCTGCTCAGAAGATAGAAATTTTAATCTTATCTTTATTGATTTCATTAACTATATTTTTCTTTAAATTCTTCCAAGTGGAAAAAAAATTTTTAAGCTATAAGCTTAATCTTTTTAGGAAGAATTTTCACCATCCATTGCTTGTGAATTTCTAAAGTCTTATTTCTTCACTACGTCCTTTTAAAATATATACTTTAAATAATTATTCTCATCATTATATCATTCATTTTATTCTGCTCACTTCAAATGGAAATATTTTTTTAAAGATGTTTTACTGATAAACAGTATTTATACAGACAAGGAAATCTGTTATGTGCAATAGATTTATTTGTATATCGTCTAATGATTAATTCAATTTACTTTAAAATGATGCATTCCAAGTAGTTTGAATATAAAGCTTCAAATTTGAATTGTATCTCATCAGCATGTCTTTCCCCAGTTATGAGTTAATTAGTAAGACTTAAAAAAAAAAATTCTTACAGTCTAAAATGTATTTTCTGAATCTAAATAACCCGCAAAGGGTTGATAAACAATAAAAAAACAAATCAATCATTTTGATACTTTGCTTATCAAACGGATTATTCTAAATTTGCTTTACTTAATTTATTGTATGTTTTTTTTTTCAAACCCACATTTGAATATAGCAAATGCTGAAAGAAACAAGTTTTTAGATTGGCAAACATATTTCATTTGCTACAATAACAAAATCTTACTTTAATATTATGAGTCTGAAGATATTACAGTTAATTATTTACATGAAGTTGTTAAGCTATTTTTATAACTGACAAAATATAATGCTAGGTGTGTATATGATAGCATGAGTATCAAGATAAAAAAAAACTGACCCTATGTTGATATAGATGCTGGTTAGAAATGTTGACTCGCCTTTCAACATTTTTTTTTAACCAAAGATATGTTTTGTTCACTTTAATACTGGTGAGGAAAATAATGTGCCCTTAGATGCTAAATTGATCTGCACAAATTAGTTATTGTCCTAGCATCCTTTTTGTTTTTCATAAATGAAATAGACAAATTAGGAAACCATTTAAATTTATTCTTTTCTTTATACAATGTCTGATTGGTTACATTAAAAATCAGACTTCCATAAGACTATTGCCTCATTTGGATATTGAAGAAGCAGGGGAGATAATTGTCCAGATTTTGTGAAAAATGTGTTGAATCTCTTAACCAATACAAAATAATTCTATAATTGCTACTATTCAGCTCAATTCAAGTGACACGAAAGTTGAATAATTGTTTTTGTTGCTTTTCGTATTTGTTTCTTTTCTTTTCTTTGCAACCCACTCCTCTCTCTCACTCTCTCCCCCTTCCCATTTTGATAGCAGGAGAGTCATTAGCTGGCTGTATTTGGTAATGTTTATAAAGCATTTAGAATCTGAATTACATCTCTCTCTCTCTCTCTCTCTATATATATATATATATATATATATATATATATATATATATATATCTATATTCCTCGATTAGTACATCTAAAGTGTACATTGGTAACTATTAAAAAGTTTTTTCAATTACTATGGTTAAGCTGAAGAATATTTTACTGTATTAATCAAGCATTATGTATGCAATAATCTAATTTTGGTACATATACTAATTTTAGCACATTTATTGAATGATAAGCCTACACACACACACACACACCTAGTTAAAGGACCCATGTGTTTCATGGATAAACCATTAAATTTGCTGTAATCACTGACAATAATCTTATATATTGATGCCAAAATTATATCTGTATAGAATGAAAAATTTTCCAAATGACTGTCTCTATTTTAGAACAAAACAATTTCAAAATTGGACTAAAGATGATACACAGAATTTTCTTTCTTTAAGAGTCACAATATCAGGCTGATAAAAAAATTAGTGGCAATTTTAGAATACTTGCGTTCACAAAAATTATTTGAAAGTGTGAGGTTTTTTTGTTGTCTTGTCACACATTCAAAGAAACAATATTGATTAGTTTACTTTGTTGGTACTTCCAAAGTAGAAAGCTTTGCTTTCTATCTTCTTTTTCTAGCAAATGATCAATCAGAAAACGCAAAACTAAAAAAAATGTATTCTTTTTTTCATTCATTAAATGTTGCTCGACAGTTCATTGTACCAAAATGTTTGTATTATCTCTCTCCCCACTTAACACAAATAAGACATAAACTTTTTTTTTCTTTCCCCACAAAAATTTTACAAGTAAATATCTTCCCAGGATTGTATCTTTTTTTATTTATATATATATATATATATATAATCATTTTCTGTTAAGGTAAAGATTCAAAAGATTACAAAAGGATCATCTTGTTTGCTTGTGAAATCTATTATTACGCTTTTTATAAGAAATACCGCATCAACCAATCAGGAAACCTTATACTGTATAACCCATATAGATCTTAATGCACTAGAGATTTAATCATTTGTGGAGTTCCTATTAAAAGTCCAGACCACTTTATACCATTGAGCCATAAAGTGACAATTTTTTTATATAATTTTTTTTTTCCATCTCATCTGTTGTTAAAGACTTGTTTTCTCTCTAATTACAGGTGATGTTCCTGGGTGAGATTGAAGAAATTCTTGATGTGATAGAGCCTGCCCACTTCCAAAAGATTATGGATCCACTGTTTAGACAAATAGCCCGTTGTGTCTCAAGTCCCCACTTCCAGGTAAAAAATTAAAAAAAATATATATATAATACAGCTAATTTCTGTGGAATAATATAAAAAAAATTAAAACAAATGTACTAATCAAACACATTTTTTTTTTTTTAACATTTCCTATAGCATAAGTAAAACTGTTGCTTTTCATGTTGAAATAGTGTCAGTCAGTATGTACTAGTTGTATGCATTTGATTAGCTTTGGCTGCTTTATAAAGAAAAACTATTTGCATTTTACTTTTAAATGTCATCAGCAAACAGGTACAGTTTAACATTGTTACAAAGCATATGTAATGTGTAATTAAAAAGATGAAAAGTAATGAGCACAAAATTCTTTAATGAGTCCTTTTATAAACAAGTAATTTTGGCATTCAGTTTGCCTGGCATATACTTTCTTTTACTCATTTCCCATCTGTTGTAATTAAGCCTTTTTAACTAACCCTTGGTAATTATTTTTCCATTCCAGGTTGCTGAAAGGGCTCTTTATTACTGGAACAATGAGTATATCATGAGTCTGATTGAAGAGAACTCTAATGTGATAATGCCCATCATGTTCTCAGCCCTTTATAAGATTTCAAAGGATCACTGGAATAAAACTATAGTTGCTCTGGTATACAATGTGCTCAAAACATTCATGGAGATGAATGGCAAACTTTTTGATGAACTTTCAGCAAATTACAAAGCAGAAAGGCAAAGGTGAATTGACTATTTCCAATTTTATTTTTCACTTGTATTTTTATAAAGCTTCAATTATGAAACTAATCATCATTTAAACAGTGATACTCCCCACAACATACATATTTTCAATTTTTTTGTCTATAACAATTTCCTTTCATCCACTCAAATGTAATACCTACTCATTGACAAAGCTAACACTTCTGCAATATTAATCAGTTACTTTCAGATGCCAGTGGCTGTCATGTACTTGTAAAAAATTCAGTTGTCTAGGTTTCTCTTTTATGGAGTCCCTATTGTGGATATTTTTTATATATTAAAAATCTGAACATCAAAATTCTAAACAGTAATAAAATAAAAATAAAGAAAACATGGGTATGCTAAATAATTTTTATTTACAAATATATGTACATGAATTCAAAAGATTCAAAAAGGAGTAAAAATAGTTGAGTTAAAACCTTTAGGTAGTTGATACACAGAAAAAGATGTCATTGAGAAAAGTTGTGGTTGTAAAAAGACTTATCAATAACAAAGATTAACTGGCTTTCCTTGTTGTTGGAACTGGTTCATTTGAAGTCACTGATACATTTCTTTCAGCACCATGCTGGGAGAAGACAATTATATCTATCTGAAATTTGAAACCTATAACTTTTTTTTATATATGATATTCTCCCTTAAAAGTAGATGCAAGAAAAATATTGTTTCAGTTTTCTCTGATTGGTCAAATATTTTGCATAGTGATGTTAATTTCTAACCAATAGATATATTGATTTAAACGATGTGTGTTGTATTGTGGAATCTTTCAGCACATTTGTAATAGTATTTGTTATTAGGTAGAAAATAAAGTTTCGGTGGATTTTATTAGGGTATGTATATATGTATGTATGTATGTGGGTATGTAATTGTGTTGAAAATGGGGTTTATTTCCTATGTACTTTGTCCTTTATGAAGCTCTTAATTTTGGTATAAATTTTTTGTTTCTAGTGACAAGTAATAAACTAATCACTAGTTAGAACCTCAATTTTTTAGCTTTAGTCTTTTTCTTGAAGGTTGATTGCAAATCTTCTGTGAATTACTTGTTAAAAGAGGAAAAAGCCAAAATAACAAGTTTCTACTAACTGCTTAGAAAGAAAATTAAAATAACTGATCTTACAATTCCTCAACTGTTTTGGATATGCTAGTGAACCACATCCTGCAGCAAGTTCTCTGATTGAGAGATTGGAGATTTTGAGAAGTGTAGACCCACCTCTTAATTGTTGCTGTTCCCAGATCCACCCTTACCCAGAGTTGTAACACCTGTTAGGGTTCTAGCTATTAGGAAAATAGTCAATGACAACACTAAAAGAAAACATAAAAATACATTTTTATAGTGAAATTACCATCAATACATTTTCTGATCTACAAACCATATATCTAAAAACCTACCTTTTACACTAAGAGTATAAAATTATGTTCAAAATATCTGAAGTTGAAAGCATAAAATTACATACAAATATTTAGACATCAGCATTAAAGAACCCATAGAGGTGTTGATATGCTACTAAACAAAATCAATCAATCAAACAACAATTCCTCAAAGTTAGGTGTCTACTCTCTAACAACATTGTCTTATTGAGATGCAAACTCAAATGTCTTTGTTATCTATAAAGCAAAGACTGGGCTTTATAAAACAAAAAGAAACAGAGTATCATGCTCTACAGGTCATATATGCATTAATATTTAAATAGAAAAGTAATGTTTAGATTTCCTCCTGTATGAAATCATAAACATAGTCTATCTTTTAGGTTTATTGCCATTTAATTTCACTTCTTTGTTTTTACAGAGAGAAGAAAAGAGAAAAGGACCGAGAAGAATTGTGGAGAAAGTTGGAAAAATTGGAGGTTAACAACAAGACAAAATTTATCAACAAAACACCATCTTAACGGCTCGAACATCTACCTTAGCGATGGTGTGGTTTAAGTCACTTGTTCTTTGGAGCATTTAGACCACTGTTAAGTGTTTGCAAGAAAACAAAACAAAAAACACCAAAAGAAAAAAATAACTAGAGGAACTGTAGTGCCAAAATTGTACAGCTTTATTGTACATAGCCTGTGGAGAACAATGTCTGGGGGCGTGGCCGTTGTAATTTATTCTTTTGTGTCTTGTAGGCCTGAACACAACACTCTTCCTCCTCCTACTCCTACTCCTTCTATATAAATGACGGCTGATCCCAATTGTGTATGGCCTCTCTACATCTAATCCTCTCTATGTCAGCATAGTACAGACAAAACAGCAACCCACATCACAACAACAATGATGAAATGAAATGAAATTTAAAAAATAAAGAAAAAAGCCAATCAAAAACTGTTGATTGACAAATTTTTTTCATGTGCGTAAATAATTGAAAAGAACAGAAAAAAGGTCTATTGGGAAGAAGAAAAAGGAAAGAAGAGAAAAAATAGTCTTTTTTTTATTATTAATTTGTTTTTTGCCTCTATAGTTTGATTGGTTGGCAGCCCTTATTCAATCTGGAAAGATTTTAATCTGAATAAAATATGTATTTAAACTGCTTTCCCTCGTCTCTCTTGATCACCTCTCTTTTTACCATTTTCGGCAAGTGTGACCAGTTAACAAGGGAGCCTATATTATCAGCTTTCTTCACAAATACCTTCTCCCACCCCTAATTCGGCCCCTCCATCTCACACCTTTTAAAGTCATATAATATATATATATATATATATATATATATATATATATAATGTATTTTGATGCAGGCATGAGATTTTCTTTTATGTCTTTGTATGTATGTGGGTGTGTGCTTATATTTGCATATTTGTACATAATGAATTAATAATTGCTGGTAGTTTTCTTACCTGTTTTGCTTGCATTCTCTTACTTTACATGTTATATAAAATTCCTTTTAGGGATTATATACAGATAAATACAAATTCTGGGGATATATATATACTCTCAGTTCTTTGGCCAATGGACTTCTTAAATCCTTTTTCCTCCTTTCCCCCACTAAATTCAACTGTAAAACTGCTAAAACCCCCGACACAGACACACACACTTTAGTCAGAGATCTGGTGATGCAAAAATAAAAAAAATATTAAAAAATGTATAAAAAGAATTTTTTTTTGTTTTTTGTTTTTTTTTCTCTCTTTCTTTCTCTTCTGAGAAGAGGTTTTCTTACAAAATGTCGAGTGTTATAATGCAACACTGATGATGGGCACCAACAAAATTCTTGGTGATAAAATGCTTTATATTCTACTAAGAGAGAGAGAAAAAAAGAGGCTACAAATTTAACTGTGCATAAGACTAATGAAATTCTTCAGTATCAGATTATGGAAATAGTCCTATTGGCACTCACGCACGCCTAGTACAAAAGCTGACCAAAAATCAGCATTTAAGCAAAATTTATGTTTAAGAACACGTTTGCCATTCTGTGTTGAAGTTTGTTGATTTTCTTTTTACATATTTTTTTTATATGTACCATATACATAAACTGAATTTTCAGCTTATATATACACACATTTACGTATACATACATGAATAAAATTTATGTATGTGTGTGTGCGTGTATATATGCATCCATATAATGTAAACTAATTTGAAAAGATAAGTTAAAAACATAATTTTTTAAAAATATATATATAATTTGAAATACTAATTGTAATTTGTCTGGATTTTTCCATCCATGTATATAACTAAATGCTGCTGCTGCTGCTCACAAAGGGGAAGTAAATTTTAGGAAAGGGGTATTGGTGGCCATGTTTTTTTTTGTTTTTTTTTTTTAATGGCTATCAGTGGTTGTTGATTTTTTTTTTCTTTTAATTATCATCTTTATTATTATTATTATTCATGTTTTTCTTTATTATGGGATGTTGAGCTGCAGTTGTTGAAACTGCTCATTCTGATCACTTGATACACTGTCCCCCCCCCCACTCATTTGCACCCTCCTTCACCCTGTATGTTTATTTGTCTTCTTTCTCCTTGTTTAAAGAAATAACTCCAAGTAAAAAAAAAATTCAAAATGTCTATATATACACACACACACACACACACACACACACACACACACACATTTGATGATTTATTACACATTTTGTGGTATATATAGGAAAAAGTTAAATTTTCTTCAAAGTCTTTAAGAAAAGGAAAACAAATTTATATTACTACTGACAATAACTTTTAAGTCCATTTTAAGTTACAACTGTGTAAGCTACCACCAAATGTGTAAGCATAATATATATTTCATAACATTCATTCATACCATCCCCACCCCCTGCAAATCACTAGTGACTCTAAAGTCACTTACAAACAGTAAAACCTGTTTGACCAAAAAAAAATTTTTTTTTTCTTTAATTTATGAGCTGTTAAGGATATTTGCATATACAATAATCTTAAAAGCCTTATGATTAGAAAAGAAAAACTAGGAGGTGGGGTAATGTTCTCTCAAGTTTTGTTTTCTCTATCTCTTTCAACTAACTGAAGTCACCCACCTATCTTCTTTTTTTTTTTTTTTTTATAAATCACTATTTTATGAAATGTAAAGATAATTGGTGTTCCTGTTTTTCTTGATGACAGTGTGTAAAATAAACCCAAATAAAACCTGATTTGTGAAAAAAAAAAAAAAAAAAGATGAATGTCAGCTGTAATATTTTTCTGTGGATTTTTTTTCCTGCACTGTGCATGAATAACTCTGTCTCACTATATATCTTTCTCTTTCTCTCTGTATTTTTTGTATGTATCTCTAAATTTGCTAGCAAAATCTACTTTGATGTATACAAAAAAAAAAGGTTTGTAAATTTTTGGAGGCTTTAGCAAAGAAATTCTTCCTATACAATATTTTACAAATCATCTTTTTAAAAAAAAACTTTTACCTGACCTTGAATTTTAATGTAGAATGTTAAAATCTTTAAGATTTTTAACATTATTTTTCCTTTTTTCAAATGAAAATTTATTAAAAATATTTAAGGTTTTTACTACAGAGATTTCAACTTCAATTGAAAATGTTATTAAAATTAAATATTTTAATCCAGTAAATTTCTTATTTACACTATTTATATTGTTCATACTGTTGTCTTCATCTTTGTTGCTATGTTCACAATGTTTCAACTCTTTCACACTCTGACTTTCTTTGGATGTTTGAAATTTCAAAATGAACCCTTCATTTTATCCACCAGGATAGATTGTTCTAGTTCCACATGCCATTCTCTTTCAGTATTTTAACCCTGCAAGTTTTTATTCACATCTGCAGTAGCCAGGTATTGAATTCACAACTCTTTGGTTCAAGTCACTGGATTCAACCAATGCTTTTTATCAACTTGAGAACATCAGACAATACCTCAACTTCAGCTCATGCCACCCATACAGTAGAAAGAAAGGGATCATCTGCTGCCTACAAAATTGAGTAAAAGTGATAAGTGGCAAACCAGAAGAGACATATGAACAAGAAATGGTGAGTATAAGCAGTACTCTACAATGTAACATACTCTGGGTACATGACAGCAGCTCTGACAAACTGGGATAAATGGTTACAAGAGGATAACAATACACATGGTAGGCAGACTGAGGGTGTTTTCTATGTGAAAGGATTATCAGAAAATATACAAAAGATCTGTGGTTCATATAACATCAAGTCAACCTTCAAAAGTGGATCAACACTTTGTAGACATTTCTTTTGAGTAAAACCTTCCATAGAGGAGAACATTAGTAAGGACTGTGTGTATGCCATCCCTTTCAGCTGTGGGAAGAAATATGAGAAAAAGGCTGCCCCCTTAAGATAAAACTGCAGGAATGCCATATAGGTATAACATGAGAGGAAATAGCGTAGTTCCCTAAATTTTTTCCAACCTGATCTTACGCGAGATATTAAACTCACTTTTGTGCCTCCACCTACATTTAACATGAGGCTAAGATAGCAAAACCGATCAACAACTATCAAGCTCAACCTTCTTGTCTTGATCAGTTGTGACTGGTGTGTTTGGGCAAGTTCTGTATTTGAAATTCACCACATTGACTAATCCACCGTTTAGTCCACTACATTGCTTATGCACCCAGGTGAGTACAATGGTTGCAAAAATTAGTTTGAATCAACACTCTTACAACAAACTCCACACAGGTGCTTTCCTGATTTGAAAGTCAGACCTCAGTTTACGTCACTAATCATCACCTTAGTCTTTACAAAATTCATCCTAATCTCTTTACTTTCCATACTATTTTTCCATGCACCTAGTTCTTCCAAACTCTGCGATAATTACTAAATCATCAGCATACATCATCTCCCAAGACAGATTAATTCTACATTCTCTCGAAAGGGCTTCAAGAACAATAATAAGCAGCAAAGGACTCAAAACAGATCTCTGGTGGACCTCTACCCTCACACCAAACTTTTTACGATCTCCCTAGGGACCCGATTAAATGCTTTTTCCCAAATCTATAAAGGCAAAATAAAGCTTCTTTTTTTTTTCTTTTCAATAATAACACCAAAAATTGTAATATGAACTTTGGTAAAACATTATTACTGAGACATTAGGTTTATAAGTCCCCAAAATTCATACACTGAAGGACATGCGCACCTATGGATAAAAGCATTGGTTGAATCCAGTGACTTGACCCTAAAAGTTGTGAGTCAAAACCTGGCTACAGCAGAGGTTTACAAAAACTTGGATAGTGTAGTTAAAAGGAAGATCACTGATACCGAGATATCTGGAAGAGGCATTGTATGTGGAACTAGAAAGATAAAATAAAGAGTTCGTTTTGAAATTTTGAAGGTCAGAATGTACAACAGTTTAAATGTTGTGAATATGGTAACAAAGATGAGAACAATCGTCCAAATAGTATAATTACAATACTTCATCGCAGAAATATAGACAGATTGTCTCTTTATGCTTTAAAATTAACTTTTGTTTACATTTCAAATGCCATTAAACGAAAAATATACCACTGACTGGTAAGTTCTTAGTGTTAAACAGAAATATATCATCAGGTATCCTAAACAAAGCACGTTGTTCCTCATTTTAATTTTCTGAGATAATTGCTCTTTACCAGATCATTTTATAAGAAAATTAACTTCCTCAGATTTTGAACTTTCTTTTTCTGTTGGTATTTTCTTTTGCAGTCATCCTCGTCATTAGTTGGCTTAAAAAAAAATAAAATGTAGCAGGAATCTTGTGCATCTTTCCAACCACTGAAACTATCCTCTCTATTATAATAAAGGCCTGTGTGTGTATGTGTGTGTGTACACACATATATAAAGGTTTCATTAAAAATGACAGACAAGGTTTAATTAAAAGTTTTTATATAATTTTATTTTCATTTGAGTTCCGAAAGAAAAAAAATTATATGAACACATGAAAAATGATAAAAAAAGAAAACTTAATAATAATACCTTGTCTGTCATTTTTAATGAAACCTGTATAAAAGAGATTGTTGCCCAAATAAACTATATTAGGATAGGTTCATTTTTCACTTTTTTTTAGAAAATCAAAAAGAATAATGTACCAAAAGTTGTGTATAGACCTATTAAGTACTGATGCAAAAATTAGATCTGACACTTCAATGGTTTTTTTGAGTATTTGGCATCAAAGATCGTAGATGAAAATGCATTGAAAAATCCTCGATTTTGCAAGATTTGGCCTAAACATTGATGAAAAAACAAAAAAAATTCAGTATTTAAATCAGGGAATGTTGTTGTTTTATCAAAATAAAATAAAATGAAGAAATTATAACTAAAGTTGAAAATCTGTGTCCCCCTCCTCCCCATTATCAATGACAACTTTGAAATGCTGTTTTTTTTACCTCATGAATTTAGCAGTAATAGTTGAGTACATTAAAAAATTGATTTTTTTGTATTGTGAATGAAAATAACAAACAAACAAACAAATATGGAAAAATAAATAATATTTTAATAGGGCTTAATATATAGATTCAAATAGCTCCATATACTTCACCCTTAGGCGAAAATGATGATCTCAATTTCTGACACAAAACTTTTGTTATGTGCTGGTGCCTTGCCTTAAAGCGATACTCAGTTTGAGGAAGATTCTGTTGTTAACTTGACTGCATTCTATTGTATATTTTTCAAAGTGATCTGTTGGATTTTATATAGTTGCTTCCTAATCCTTTGGATCATATTGAAAATATACATTTGCTGATTGTGGAACTTATTTCTTTTAATTTTGAACCAGCAAATGGCATACACATTCACAATAAAATTTACTAAACTGTGGAGTTTGGTTGAAAGATTTTGTGGGTATGCACCAGGAGTCCATAAACACATCAGCCTGATGGCTAAAGTTAACCACCTTGCCTGGTTTAATGGACCAATTTTTCATGATGCAAATCTAGGGTCCACCTTACCTCTAGAAATACCCTCTGTATATTCATAAAGTTCATAAAGAAGTCTTTGGTCACAACTAAGGGTATCTGTATTTACAATTTTAAAAATAGAATCCAGAGGACTGCCAACATCTAAAAATTATATTTGGGGTAAATTATGGTAATCGTCTGCACATAATTTACCCAGTAAACCGTTGAATGTGGTAAGACTTTTTGTGGTAGCATCTACATGTTTAAAAAGAGCTCTAAACAAAAGTTCATTTTGGTGCAAGGAGCAATTAATAGTATGAAGATTTAAGTTTTCTTTCTAAAAGTACAGCAAGTCCACCTTCACAGCCTGTATTGGCATTTGTGTTGTCAACGAGGGTAGCCTTGATAGTGCTCACTGTTGAATTCATACAAAACATCAGCCACTTGGCAAGAACAATACCAGTTGCACCAATATTAAGAAGAACCCTATGTGTCAGATATTCACTTTCATATGGCATTTCCTTTGTGACAATCAAGTGGCATTCTGGTCCCTTGTTTGTTTTTGTTTTGTTTTTTCTTCCACTATTTTCTTGTACAATAGTGTGTCTGTCAGTTCTCCCATCTACTCCAATACAAAGATGATGAACATTTGTCTTCACTTTAGCCTTTGCTCTATCAATTTTACATTTATCTATATGAATATTTTTTAGATTAATATTGGGGATAAGAAGGCCCATAGCCCTCAAATCCAAGAGCAAGGCTGGCTCCAAGATTGGAAGATGCATCACCCCTTATCAACTCAATGGCATACCTTGGAATTTTGATAAGGCTATAAGACCCTTTGGGATGACTATCTGGTTGCAAATATTAATCTTCTGCTTCTTCACTTTGAGAAGGAGTAGGAAGAAACATCATCCTGGACATATGGTGTTAAAGCTATCAGTGATGAGTCTAAATTCTTTTGTTGGCTTAATCTCTCTCTTTCCCTTTTACATTTTTTATAGCACTTCTATCAGTTTGTCCATGCTTGAAAGTGCCCTTGGGCCCTATTTTGACCCTCTGATCTTTCAAATATTCAGTCTTCCACTGGAACCGGGAATATCAAATTTTACTCCTCTTAAAAATACATCTAAACAGACTAAAAAAAATATTATTTTGCATGAAATATAAAATGGAAAAAAATTACTTTTTATATTTATTCAAATAATATAAAAATGTGGAAATTGATTTCATTAAAAATTCACACAATTTTAATATTATGTTGTCTCCATCACAAATACATTAAAAAAACAAAAATAGAAAATAACTTATTTTCTGTTTCAAGTGCAGATTATGTGCTTATTCTGGCAATTTTCTTTGTTGCATTTAACATTAGGGTTGTCACAACTTAAAACTGGCAGTTTATATGAACAGGACGAAATATCAAATAACATATCCAGCTTTTCCTTCCAGAATTTCTTTTGAGCAACAGGGAGAGATTTCCTATTTATTTGCATTGCTTTCTGGAAGCATAGAATTTTCACCTTGTTCACAATTCTAATTTCATTTAATAAAGGCAAATGGGTTTTAACAGCCTTCCAAATATCTATTAATCTTTTGCTATTAATTTACAAATAACTGCATCTTTGCTGCGAGTTTAAATTGCAGTACTTTTTCCTGACATTTTTATTAAAATATCTGAAAAAGAAAATATAAGAAATTACAAATATTTTTCAAAATAAAGTTTGAAATACATTAAATTAAAAGTAATATTTGCTTACCTAAAAGTATAGTTAGTTCCAAGATTAGCTCATGTACAGGCTTTTTAATAAAACACACTAACTTTGAAAATATAGACAAATTACAACAATTATGAAAGTTATATTTTTTTGAATAGTTAAGTATATTTTGATTAAAAATACAATAGATATTAGTGCCACTTAAAAAGCATAAATAGTAAACAAAAATAAAACAAACTTACAAGAGGAGGCAATTACTGTTAAATACCAAAGAAATATCCACTAAATAAAACAGCATTTGTAAGTCGTTATTTATATTTTAAACTAAATATTTTAGTATGTTTTATTTTTATTTTTGAGAATTTAATTTACTTTATTAAGAGAATAAATACTAAACTTAAAAATATCCATTATTAAACATATTTTCTTATTTTCAAGACTTGGTTTTAATTTAATCTACACGTTTCCGGTGACTCTGATATAATGATAAAAATCGCAATTTTGTCTTTAAGTTCAAATCCTTAAATAAATATGAAGTTTTGAAGAAAAATATTTCTTGTAAATTTTGACATTATTTGCATCTTTCCTTGAGTTATTCTTTTTACGGTTCCAAAATCAACTTACCTTATATAATTTTAATGTACTGTTTAACAGTACATTAAAATTTCCACTGGCCTAAATTGTTTTGAAAATATCTATCTTCCAGCAGGAATCGAACCTGCATAATCCCAATTTCGGAGAGATGCTGTCTTTAGACTAAATACGCCTTACCACTAGACTATGATAGATTTCACAGTAGACAAGATTCAATTTAACCTTTATATAGATATTTTGATTCCTTTTATTGCTCAGATTGTATCGGATATAAACAAACTCAACCAAAGACAATATTAGGAAAATTTACAAAACTGGCATTAGCCGACATATTTGAATTTTTATTTGTTTAACAAAATCTTTCATAGTCTAGTGGTAAGACATATCTGGTCTGAAGGCAGCAACTTCCCAGTGTTGGGAGTATGCAGGTTTGATTCCTACTAGAAAATAGATGTTTTCCAAACAATTTCTCAAACAATTAAGGCCAGTGGAAATTATAATGTACTATTTAACTAATATATTATCTTGTCTATGGCAAGACCCAAAGTTTCAAGTGTTATGCAATCATCAGGTGCATATTTCAAACCGAAAGTTTAATAAATTTGAATTTAACTTCACTCAATGTTCATGGGAATTAAATCTTATAAAGTTAAGTTACTGCTTTTTTAATAACAAGATTAAAATTTTAAATATTCTACAGTTACATGTGGATAAAAATTTAAAATAAAATAAAAATAAAAAATAATAAAATGCAGGGAGAAGAAACCAAAGGGGCGTAAATCATGAGTCTTAACATTTTAAATATTCAAATACGACATGTGCATAAAAAGATATAGGTAAAATTAAAATTTTAGATAAAAATGAGATAAAAAAATATAAAGAAAAATTAAGAGGTAAAATTTAGAATTAAAAATGTAAGGAGCAAAAATAAAAAAACAAAAAGGGGTTTAATTCATAATTGTTAAAAGTAATATTGCAGGGGAAAGAAAGAAAGAAATAGGCAAACGTAAAAAGAGGGATCTATATCAATCTGAGTCTAAGAATTTAAGTATTTTATTTATTTTTTAATTTTTTAATTGTTTCACCCCAAGCAAGGCAGTATCACCACTGATGTGCAGAGGGCTACATAAGAGAGTAAAAAGTTTGGGCAGGAGGAGAGTGAAGAGAAAAAACCAGTTACAGAGGGTATCAGAGAAAAGGCAAGAGAAGGATGGGAATACCGGTGTGATGACAGTTGCGAAGGTAGAGTGAGAAAGTATGACAGCATGTGGTCATTAAATCACTTTTCTTATTAAGCAAATTAGGATTCTTGATATGGTTTAACATGACAAGTTTTTTCTAAAAGGCATAGATTATATTTATGATGTATAGATAAAGCAGTACTTCTGCTGTATTTACTGTTGTTTAAAGACGTGGTTGTTAAGTCTTATCTTCCACCTGTTGGAAGTAAATTTAACATCATTATCATCTAAATGAATTTGAACTCTACAAACAATACTTTCAGAAATACATTGGCCATTCAAAGGGCAGGTTTTATTTTTTTTGGCAGTTGTAATTATTTTTAGAAGGGTCATTTTTGCCATTAGTTGGGTGATGGATGTTTATGTGGGCCAAGTATTTTGATATCATAGCATTATGTTGTGAAATATACTTATCTGTTTTTAATGCAACTATAACTAACATTGGCATTGTTTTTGTTGAAGATTTTTTTTAGTGTGGGTGAATGGTAGAAATGTTTATAAATTAAGTTAAGGAATAGTTTGGATGTTACAACTGAAGTATGGGTTAAACCAAATAATGTGATGTTTACATGATTTTTGCTTATTTCTGTCTACCTTGTGTTTTAACAGAGTGTTGAGTTTACTTTTTTTTAAAGCATTAATGTATTTAAATTTTAGAATTGTAAAAAATTTCCTTATTGCTAGAGTTGGTACTTAAGCAAAATTGGATAGATTTGTGTAGATTGTTGGTGATTCTCTGGGGGTGATTTGATTTCCTGTTGATGCATGTGTGGTTATGTGAGTCCTTAGGGTATGGTTTATATGGGCCATTGCTCAGGTCAAAGGTAACAGCTAAGAAATTTACAAATTTAGCATTAGTTAAGGTGGTCATGTTAAGATGATAGTCTTTGAAAAATTTTATTAAACCCTTTCTGAGTTTATTCAATTTTTGTGGATTAGTTTTCCAGGGGATTATCAATCCGTCATCTTGGTAAAGTCCGGCATTGCATAAACCAAAACTGTTCCTAAGATTCCAGAGCAAAAACAGCCCTCCAAGTTGCAGATGTCTGCAGAATCCTACACCACTGTGTTGATGCAGAAATCAGTTTTTTGTTTTTTTTAGTTCACAGGCATTCATCATAATTTTATGATGAATGCCTGTGAACTAGAGAAAAAAAACAAAAAAAACTCTAATTTCCGGGCCTGTTTGATGATGTTGATATCTTGGTCACTGATGGGGCAGTAATTTTTCCCCAAATTTAAGTTTTTCAGCTATAGATGGGTAGAAACCACAAATATCAAACTGGATGAAAGTGCACTCTCTTATTTTTATGAACCAATTAATTTTTAACACTCTGGCCCCTCAGGTCGAATACTGGTTATTAAGGCATCATATGTTTAACCCATTTTTGTCCCCAGAGTGGTTATCTTGATCACGAGACCGTATATCTAGCACTTCCACTCAAATAATTTGTTTTCAAATTTCGATAATTGCTCATCAGGTGGTGGAGTTTTTACAGATTTAAACCCATAAAACTGCATGTTATCTAGGATGGAGGGGTTCTTGTTATTTTTGGAGAAGTAGAGATTTCATCTCATCCTGTTTAGTACACTTTTAATTTTGTGTACTAGTGTCAGATTGTAATAGTTTTTGCCAGGACCAAGATATTTTTGGTAGAGTATTTTAAATTAATAGGTTCATAATCCAGCGACAAGTAGGAAATAATGTATAAAATAGTATTACATCTAAGAAAAGGGGTCAACAGTAAAGAGCGAAATACAGTAATGTAAATTAATAAATATGCATATGAGGAGGGTGTACATATGTATATTATTATTATTATTATTCAGGTGTTAATAAAACAGTGCTCAATATATGAACAGAGCTGTATTATATATATTAATAAATATACATATTATCCTACATCTATGACACGACTTGGATTTTAATGCATTATGCAATAATCAGGTGCATAACACCTGAATAATAATACTCTACATATGTACACCCTCCTATGTATATTTATTAATATACATCACTATATAATATATATATATATATATATATTATATTTATTTATTCCTTATGTAACACTCACGGAGAGAGAGAAAATAGCGAAGCAGCATCAGCTCAGTTCATTTTCTTTACTACCAATTATGAAAGCTCTTGCCTTGTGTTTACTATTTAATGGCGCTTTATTTTACTTTTTTGCAATAGTAGCAAATATATATATATATGCGGATGACTATAGTATATATATATATATATATATATATATATATATATATGCGGATGACTATAGTATATATATATATATATATATATGCGGATGACTATAGTATATATATATATATATGGGGATGACTATAGTATATATATATATATATATATATATGCGGATGACTATAGTATATATATATATATATATATATGCGGATGACTATAGTATATATATATATATATATATGCGGATGACTATAGTATATATATATATATATATATATATATACATATATATATATATATATATGCGGATGACTATAGTATATATATATATATATATATAAATCTAATAATTTATTAAACTTAGAATTTAAAATTCGCAATAAAAATAAAATGAATCTAATAGTCAATAATGCTGATCTCAGTTTTATCAAATATTAATATTAATGCCCTTAAAATTTGTTTTTTGAGTCTGCTCATATATTCTTCAAATTAGAAGTTACTTTTTTCTGATTGGTCCACACTGTCTATGTAACAATGCCTTCCTGATTAAGGGTGTTTAACTTGTTTTTAACCTTTTAAAACCCTTCAACTTGAAATAAACCTCATCACTTGATAAAACATAAGTAGTATTGAAAAAAAATAGCTACTTTTGTAGTGATATAACATATGTTATAATTTCTGAATATATATATAATTATTAGCTAGTTCTTGGTCATAATTAAATTGGACCAGTTGTATTAAAAAATGTTTAATACAATTATATTGTAGAACTTTTGAATATATTTCATTTGAAAATAAGTTATTTCGCGACTTAGGTTTCTACCTTTCGGTGTCTTCAGGTGATTTACAATAACTGATTTTACCATTTTTCAAACACTCAAGTAACAAGGATCTTTTAAGAACGTGCAATTTTCAAAATTAGAAGTTACTTAAGGTTTTAGAACACATTCATCCATAATTGTACAGTCTTAGGTATTTATTGGTATGGTTACATTTGGACATAATTTCTGTTCTTTCATTTAGTAATTTATTTCTGTCTGGGAACAACATAATAACCAATTTTTTTCTCCTGGCATACTCTGGTTTGGATTATTTTGTTAAATTTAATTTTTATTTGTAATAATATAAATTGTGACTTTAAGAAATGGTCACTACTGTTGGTAAATAAACAACATTGTTTATGAAGCAAATTTTTCAAAAAATGTTTTAAGGTAATTGCTAATCTTCAAAATTCTGAAATTAGCTTCTTAAAAGTTTCCAAAATACTGAATTACTCAGAACAAGATAAATACATTGTATTTGAGCTTGATACATATTGTATCTCTTGGCTGATCAAATCTGGTTGATCTAAAGCATTACTTTGTCTAACACTAATTTGCTGTGGAGGGATACACCCTATTGAATCAGCCCATGATAGCTTCTAATTAGTAGTGACATGCATTGAAATGAGCAATTTTTTTTTCTCTCTTTCATTCATTCTCTCTCTCACGCACACACAAATCAAAAGATCATTGAATTTTGATACCATGACAATTAATCAATACTGACAAAAATGGTCAAATCTTGTTAAACTGGGGAGGAAAATATTTAGTTCTTAAGGTGATTCATTTTGATAGAACTGGCAATAGGTTAACTACATGTAATATTATCTACTTAGTTTATACTTTGCTATATTTCAAAAACTAATTTAAATTGACTGGAAGGATTTTTTTTTTTTAGTCTTTTCATTGTACTGTAATTCTCTTTATTAAAAAAAATCTTCCAAAAATAAAATATACTTTTCTGATAATTTATTCGAGGAATATTAGCTGATTTAAAGTATAATTAATCTGATTTGAAACAAATATTTACTTTAAGTTTAAAATATTGCAGAAATGCATTTTTTTCTTTTTAACATGACATTAGTTATTTTTATATGCTGACAAGTCTAATATTCTATAGAGATTATCTGTAAGACATAATTGAAGAAAATGATATGAGCACTTTATGTAATTGTTAAGTACTCAGTATTCTTAGAAATTTAAGAAAATATTCTCTAATGTTTTGTTAAATTTTAAAAACTTTGGTTTTAAATTTATCATAGTTATTGCTCTTTTTTTCTGAAAATGTCGTATGTGGTCATCCATTCTTACAAAAATTGACACAACCATGCACATACAAAAAAAATTCAAAATTCTTTTAAAAATATTAGTGTTTGATTTGTATTTAGCTTTTCTAATTAAATAATATCATAATTTTATTGCAATTTTTTTATGATTCCGAGCAAATTTTCAGAAATGGTGTTTTTGTTTGACAAAAATACATTGATGATTAAAATTTTTCAAGGAGTCCTGCTTCTATCTAATATAAATATGAAGACACTGAAATATAGCTTTTTGATGTTGACTTGAATGTAGTCTATTGCCAGTCAAAGTACATGTATTTAATATATTTTGCATTTTGGATCAATATTATAATATTTGGTTTCTATGGAAACAACCAATACCAAATATTCATGAGTTATATATGCTACTGCTATAGAGGATAATCCTATTCTTGAAATAATCCTGCTATATAACATAATCCTACTTTTGCCACTAATCCCACCATATAGTCTGAACCTAATCTTAACCAGTTGTATATATATTAGTTCAAACTGAATTTAAATTTGAGCTATCTTAAAATTGGTACAGTATAGAAGTGTTGACATTTGTTACTTCACTGAAATTTTATAAAGGTTTATCGGCTCAAAAAGAAAAATTAGAGAGCTGAGTTCAAATTCCAGTTGAATTCATTGCATTCACTTATGTCCAAATACCATTGGGAAAGGTATTAATCCATCGCTTCTTTCTCCAGTTTTTGGTTAAATATCAGGACAGATTGGGTTCTATATCCTTGGTTGACAACCAGTCTATTGCAGAAAGTAATGGCAACCTACTGCAGGAAAATCTTCTGCCTGGTCAGTCATGTCTCTTTTGAGACATGATCATCCAAGCATGTATTATATATGGCACTTAACTGATTTCTTCCAACCCCATCTCTGGTAAGACTATTATCTCTATAAAAAAAAATTGAATTTAAAAATATTTTCTGGCTTTAAATAACCTGCATTGTACAAAATAAATCAGTGAGAATTTATAAGCATATTGGTAGGGATTAATGTCCTGTGAACATATTAGCTGATAAAAGAAACATCTAAATATTGTTCACTTCACTTGGTTTTCCATTCGTCTTAATCTAGGAGTTTATTTTCACATGAATTTCTTGTCTCCCGATAATCTCCAAAGTGTCTGTAAAATGATAGAAATCTCATTCTAATTTCAAATTTTACTGGAAGGAAAGACATTTCAGTTTTCTCATCAATTTTTACTTTAAAAATATATTAATCTGAATGTATATCTGTAGTATAAAAGAAATCCTTATTTGGCCTTTTTATTCAAATGTATAAAATAAAATATAAAATAAAATATAAAATATAAAATAAAATATAAAATAAAATCTGTATTAAAATGTGAGAAGGTGATAAAGTATTCAGTGCAACAATAACAGATTCCAAAAGAAAAGTTTAAATGCAACACCAATTGCCATTTTTGATCTCCTTGATTCCCATCCATCTCTTATTCTTTCTTTGTCATCCCCTGTACCTTGCTTTTTTTCTCTCGCTGTAACCCCCTGTGCGCCAGTGGTGGTCCTGCTTTGCTTGGGGTAAAATGATTATAAAAAAAATTCTAATGTTTTAATCATTCATTGAGATGCTAATTTTGTGAATTGGATCGGACTGAAAACTTGTTAGTGCCTCTTCATGTATATAAATTTTTATTTTTAAGAATTAGAGTTTCTCATTTTGTGGAATATTTTAGATTCAAACTGAAAAATAGGAAAATTCCACACTATAAAAATATGTAAAAACTGGTAAGGGAAATATTTTTGGCATTTTCAGATGGTATCACGTTTAGTAATGCATAACTAAACAAAATTGCTTGACAGGAATGATATTTTTTTTTTTGGTTTTTTTAAATGGTTGATTTTCAAGTTTGTCATAATGCCTGGTAAGACATGAAAATAAATTTTGCATCTATCCAAAAGACCAGGTAAGTCAACAAATTTTCAATTACAAGCAAACTTGTGCATTTGAATTTTATTTTTCAACTATGCTTCTCTTGAATATGAAATCAGTTTTGTTTAAATTGACACTCTTGCAGTCTTTCTCTATTTTTTCTTGTTTTTTCCAGTTGTATAATTTATTGAAAATATATTAAATTTTAATATACTTGAATAATTATAACTATTGTTCTCATGTCGATGTTGTTATAAGCACATTCCAGCCAACTACATGGATGTGTGGATGGTGTAATGATAGCAGTAAAGAATGAGAGATCAAAGATCCAAGTTCAAATTCCTGTCATATTTAAATTCACTTACAAACAAACGCACTTTGGAAAGAAAGGTATAAATTTATCTCCTCCCCCTAGCTATGGGCTAAATAGTAGGACTTGTATATGGTAAAACCATTGTTATTAGTAAAAAAAAGCTTGATTTTTTTTTTCCAGTCATTTCACCCCAAGCAAGGCAGAACCGCCACAGGTGCACAGGGTGTTACACTAAGAGAAAAAAACTAGGTAAAAGGGGGCAATGAAGAAAGGATTCAACAGAGACCCAACCTTCCTAGCAGTAGATGCAGCTATAGATTTGGGAGTCTCTATTCCACTTCAAATCACTTAATTATTGTTATTTTATCCCTGTGATGCTAGTTATTATTCATTCCTCTTGAACATGTTTCACTACTTGATCCAGGGATTGAACTCAGATGCAAAATAACAGTAACACATTTATGACCAAGTCCTATATCCACTATGCCACCACCCTAAGTTTTATTAGTATTAGACTTCAACCATTAATATTTTTTATGCTGTGGAGAAAAGACAATTTCAGAAAGTTTTACATACCAACTTTGCTAAGAATGTACTTAACAGGTGTAAATATATGCATAAAATCTTCAAAATAAATACCCTATGTGGGTAATGCAACTATTAGGAGATCAGAAAAAGAATTTGGTGAGCTATGTTCGACATATTTACTGTCATATAAATAGTCTTGGGGAAAGGTACGAATACATCTTTTCTCCACTCCTTTTAACTATGGGTTAAATATCACCTCAAGATAAGAGCTCGGTCTAGGAGAGGGAAAACTCCAAATTCAAAACCAGAGGGATGGGCTTTGTAAGAGTATCTTACCCTAGACTCACCACTGATTCTATAGCTACAATATATGTAGTGCCAGTATTAAACTAGGCATATATATATATTTATTTATTTAATCTGTAAATTCAGATCACATTAGGGATAACTATTTCAACATGTCAGTTCAAGACATGCATTGCCAACCATAGAATGAAGAAAATTCTTGTACTGGAAGCAAAGGTGAGCAAAGGAAGAGATGAGGAATGTTGGTCATGAAAGGGTGAAGAAGAGGAGGAAATAGTAGTAGTCCTCCTTTGGGAGTGGAAGGCAGATAATTTGTCCATTGGGTCAGTGATAGTAGGTAGGAAAAAAATTTCAGATTCTCCAAATTTAAATTTTAATCTTTGTAAAAGGCAAACATATTGTGAATAAATAGGAGGGAATACTTAATGGAGTTTAAATCTACCCCAGTGACGACATGCTGATTAAAATGTAAATCAAAGGGTGACTCTACATTGTGGGGGTGTTAGGGTTGTGTTTTTAGTGTGCAAAGTGGTGGCAACCCCAAAACTTTGGGCAACCACTGCCCTATAACACTATCTAGAACTGGGAAATAAAAACAAAGGGTTAATGGATAGAACAATGGGCTTATTGGGAGAAAGAATGAGGATTTCTTCTTTTTTCAAAACAACCAAAAAGAATTTCCCACTGATGATTAAATTCTAAGAAAGCCATGTGTGTTTGGGCTGACAACTGATTGATGATTGTTGGTTTCCAGAGAACTGGTTATCAAAACACGGATAGATAGAAAAATTCGACATCTTCGAAGTAGGGAATGATAAAATTTGATTAATGAACTTAGGGTAGGTCACCCCAGACAGTCAATGAAAAGAATGCACTGCAGCTAAAGTTTGAAAATTAAAGATTTCTTTGTTATTAAAAGCTATTGCTAACCTTGAGAAATTGACCGGATAGGCATCTGTTTGATGAGAAAAGTCTAGATTTGAAAATAAAATTTATCCACTGGAAAAGTGGCTGTCAATGAAGGCCGTTTGGTCAAATTCAGAAACAGTCCAAAAAAGAAAAAAAAACTTATTTTACATACTCAGAAAAGATTTTGAAATAATAAATTCTAATAGGCTGCCAACCAGTTGAGAATCCCATTGGTCAGAGAGTAGCTAAGGTGACAGGCGCAGGTGAAATGCTGAAAAGGGTGGAAAGATTGTCCGCACTCCTTGAGAGGCGATGGTGTGAAATGTCAATAAGAGAAGGAAGGAGTTATTAGGGCAGAGCCATGCTTGGAAACGTTATTCATAGGAAAGAGAATTCCCCATTTTGAGAGTGTAATTAATTACCAGTGGACAAGCAACAAAGGGTTTTGTTTTTTATTTTGTGAATAGGTCCATAAACATGAAGGTCAACTGGTTGAAGCCAGTGTTGGAGTTGCAGTCTGTTGCCAGTAGCAGTTCAGTTAGAGACAAGAGACATGCTATCATGTGACTGCTTGCATGAGAAAAATCTCCAACTTAAGTCTTGTGCCAGACTAACCAAACCAGCTAAAGCGTTACATCCAATAGAAGCAGCACATTGGGATTATAGTTGTCTTCATGATAAAATGATAATTTCAAACCAAGTGCCATACCAAAGAACTGATATAAAAGCTTTTAATTCCATAAAGATATTTTTTTATTTTGCATCTTTTACTCTACCTGGACCGATACATAAAAACAAAACACAACATGGGATTGAAATGATCAGCTCATTGATCAAGCCACAGAGATTGGATATTTTGGACAACCAAACCAGGGTGCAAGGTGACAGCCCTACAAGAACTAAAAATGATCTGTCCAAAAGCTCCATGTTGAAATGTTTTTCAAAGTGAATGTTACACCAACAAGAGATCATCATTTTACGGACATCTACAGCATTTCTGGTTCATTATAATTGGCTCACACAATGAAAATTTCATTTTAAAACCAGGAATTGAAATAAGATCTGTATTAGTCAAGATCAAAAGTCATTATTATTATTATTACTACTACTACTACTACTACTACTACTACTACCTTATAATAATGGCTGTGCATTGTGGTGCAATGGATATCAGCTCGGAATGAGAAATCAGAAAGCCAAGTTTGAATTCCTGCTGAATTCTTTTCATTCACTTACACGCAAATACCTTTGAGAAAGGTATTAATCCATCTCTTCTCCCTCCAGCTATGGGTTGAATAGCAGGACAGATTGGTTTCTAGAGCCTTGGTTGGCAACCAGCCTACTGCAGAAAGAAATTTCAACTTACTGCAGAAAAATCTCCTTCCTAGTCAGTCATGGATCGAAAGGGACATGATTGCCCAAGTGTGTATCACATATGGCACATAACTGACTGACTGATATGTGTTGAGGAATTTTAGATCATGACCAAATATGACAGGCACCTGAAGTATGCTGAGGGTACGATGGCTGAAATGTCGTGACTATAACAATCAAAATTAAATAAGATATGTATTAATCAATGTAATTAATGTATGGTTATCCTCAGCTAATCATTGTAGAAAAAAACACATTGCAAAAGGTCAATAAGATACATTTTTAAACTTTGATCCATTCCTCCTGACTGCTTACCTATTGATATAATGTAGCCAATCAAGGCTCGCCACAACTTCCTATGCTTTGTAGCTCTTAGTAAGGTTTGTCTTTTCACCATTCCTCTCAATTCCTATTCTGCTATCAATTTACACAAGCTTGTTAGGTAGGTTGATCATGTCTCTCCACTACTTCCTAGTCTTTGTAGCTCTTAGGTTTATCTTTTCACCATCCCTTCCACTTTCTGTTCTGCTAACAATTTACACAAGTTTGTGAGGCAGGTTATGCATAGCTTTCCCCTGGCCTTCGGTATATCCTCTGGGTTTACAACCACATCATATTGAAACATTGGTTCTTGTACAATCACCAAAGTTGAGCAACGTTAAACCTGTTCAGTACCTAGATGGGTGATCACTTGGAATTAACAGTTGCTGTAAGCTTGGATGTGTTGGTAATGTAATGGATAATGGCTTGGAATTGTTAATTGGAGAGTCAAGTTCCAACTCCCATTATGTTCGTTATATTCATGTACATGCAAATACCTTTGAAAGATGTATGAATCCACCTCTTCTCCCTACACCTATGGATTAATTAGTAAGTCTTGCATCTCTAAACCATTATTATCTGCTGCCACAAAAAATTCTCACAATCTAAAAATATTTTGACTTTAAATAATTTGCAATGTTTGTTAAGATGTAGAAAATGAATCGATCAAATCCAAAAAGCCTGTGAGTGTCAAATTTTCCACATCCTCTTTTCTCAATAAGTGCCTAAAAATTTCAACTCTCATTATTCTAAGTACTGCAACTCCCTGTATAAACATCTTTTTTTTTTTTCCATTTTTCTCAAAACTTCTTCATTACCCATATGTTCAGACCATGGTGGAACCACATTTCTGTTGCTTCAATTTGCTCTTTATGTGAGGAGATTGTCCAGCATTCATTATTATGGCTGTTATTGCCACTTCCACCATTATAATACAGCTCAATGAGACCTTATCAAAATATGAGAAAAAAAATTATTAGTACCTAACATTATTAAGGCTAACAGAATTTTTATTAAAATGTGCCTAATAGGTAGGTAGAGCAACAATAGTCTATATATTTATTAATAAATGCTCATTGACCAACTAAAATAAATATTTTCTCATTTTAAATAACCTACAAAAAGTTGATAAGCCATAAAACACAGCTCAATCAATCAGTATAATAGCCATGTTTTGTTTTGTGTATATGTTTTCCTAATCTGAAAGTCTTTTGTTGAATGTGAGCCAGATCATTCCCTTTACTATTAATGAGGAGAAATGATTCATTACCCTACTATGCTGGCCCAACACATGTTTGTAGCAGCTTATGGCACCTGGCATTCCTAAGCTGTCAACCATCTAAGTCATTAGTTCCAAAACAGTGCATTGTGCCTGATAGGTGCAACAGAAGAGGATAGCAGATGAAGTGGAATGGTTGAGAAACAAAGATTTAAAAACAGTTTCAAAAATTTCTATGCCAAAAATAAATATGACATCAAAATTTAAAACATCATTATAGATTACTTGTAATTACATGCATGAGTCCAAATATAAATATTTATAAATAATTAACTGATTTATCATTGTGAAATTTTTGCATTATATCATATATTAAGTATATAGTAACTAGAGTCTGTAAATTGGAGAGAAGAGTTATCAATGATAATGTTCTGACTTTGAATCTGTGGTTAATTCCATATATCTCTTTGTTTTTATTTTTAAATGCACTTTTTATCACATAAATTTCAGCATGAGCAAATTTCCATTCTGGAAATGCAGCCCAGAGTAAAAAAAAACATTTGGGAGCCACTGATTTAGGTATTAGCCAGGCTCAGCATTGTGATGTGAACCAGTGTTTCAACAACATATGGGCATGATATATGTGTTTTAAATCTAAGTAAATAGAAAGATTTGTTTATACTTCTGAGATGAGGTAGTATTTACATAATTTACACTGTCCAGACTGTTGTCATTACCTTCAAACATTGCAATATGAGTTCTGGTAAAAAATACTTACTGAGATATTAGGTTTATAAGTTCTGAAAATTCGTACTCTGATGTTCTCAAGTATACATGGTCCAGTAGATATAGACATTGGTTAGTTCCAGTGACTTGACCCAAGGAGTTGTAAGTTCAATACCTGGATACAGCAGTGGTGAACAAATAACTTAGAGAGTTAAGTTAAAGAGAGATAACTATATGGCATCCGGAAGCGGCATTGCACATGGAATGAGAATGATATGCACCAGTGATCGTAATAAAGGGTTTAGTTCAAAATTTCTAGCACGTACAATGGCTGAGGCATTGTAAAATAATAATCCAAACAGAGTAAATGAAGTAAATAGTGTTATTTTTTTTTTTGCATCTTTTTCTTCTTTTTCTATATGCCTTGTCCTTTCAGGACATAGGTGATCATGGCCTTCCACATCTCCCTATCCCTGATGGCTCTTAGCATGTTTTCTCCTGTTATTACCACCACAACACCCGTTCTGCCATCCATCCGCTCAGCCAGTCAAATATATTACATGCTGTTTTCCTCTGTCTCTCTTTCTCTCTATCTGGCTTGTTAGTATCAGGTTCTCCAAGCCCTCCTTCCTCATTGCATGTCCCAGGAACTTTAGCTGTCTCTTCCCGATGCTCAGTAATAATTTCCTTTTCGTTTCCATCATTTCCAAAACCTCATCATTGCTCACATGCTCAATCCATGATATCCGCAGCATTCTTCTGTAGAACCACATTTCAAGTTTTTCCTTCATCTTCGATGATATTGTCCAGCATTCACTGCCATATTGAAGAACTGACATCACATAGCAATCCAGTACTCTCTTCTTCATTTCTAGCAAAATTTTCCTGTCTCTTAATACTCTACTCAGCTTCTGGAATGCGTCCTTCACCATGCTAATTTACCTTCAGATCACTGTGTCACACTTTCCATCTTCTATTAGAACACTTCCCATGTATTTAAATTTTTGTACCTGCATGATTTTAATATCTCCCACCTGTAATTGGCATTTTGGGCTCCTTTGTTTGCTGATGACCATGCATTCGGTTTTCTTGTAGTTTATTTGTAGTCCTTTCTTTTGACTTACCTGATCTACCTTTTTTTGGGCAATCTTGTAGTTTTCTTTCCGTGTCTGCTATCGGCACTGTATTATCTACATATCTTATGTTGTTCAGATTGTGGCTACTGATGACAAATCCTAGCATAACTTCTAGGGTCCACAGAATAGTTTCACTGTACAAGTTGAATACATTCGGTGAAAAGACACGTCCTTGTCTTAAGCCTCTTTCTATCTTTGCATATCTACTGAATTCGTTACCTGTCCGTATGCAGGTAGTTTGCTGCTAGTAGTTATTCTTGATTACTCTTATGTCTTTCCCTAATATGTCAAGGCTGCTGAGCATCTCTATCATTTCTTTGTGGTGTATTTTGTTGAACACCTTTGCATAATCGATAAAACATAGGTACAGATCATTCTTCATTTATATTGTCCTTTTGGAGGGCATCCTAATCATAAATATGGCATTCCTTGTTCCAGTGTCTTTGACGAACCTGCACTGTTCTTGTCCTATCTCTGACTTGTTACTGCTTCTCACTTTTCTCATCAGGATTCAAATGATCAGTTTAATTAGTCAATAAATTTACTGTCTATTCAAAATAATTTATTTCTATTAAACACAAGATTTTCTTTGTTTTTTGTTTTTTGTTTTTTTTTGTTATTTCTTTTTGTCATAATGAACATTCTTTTTATTGTTTGGCTGACATATTTATCAAGCAAATTTGAACTAATACTTTTACCATCTCGCCTGTGTCTCCTGTTTTAAATTTTTACAATTTCATCAGTAATGTTTTATGTATTTGTAAATTGAAATAAGATTTTATGCTGATTTCTTTATTCTTTAATTTGCACTAGCAGTATAGCTAGTATAGTTGCTCGGGTGTAATGAAAGCTTTAAAACTAATCCATGGTCCTGGAGCTCAGACTCTTTGGATCTTGGCACAAAAGACTAAAAAGCAATAGTTGTTTCCAGTTAAAGTGAAACCGTAGACTGAAAGAAAAATGAATGGATGTAAGTCAAATTTTGATTTCCTGGTATTGATATCAAATAAGTTTTTTTTGTTGTGAACTGAATTTTGAAGGCTAAATAAGTCCTCTGAGCAAATGGTATCATGGCTGAGACTAAAAACTACAATTATACCTACTTAGAGCCAAACCCGAAGCAAAAACTAAAATAAAAGGGCTGAAAAAATACAGACATACAGGCAGATAAACAGACACACACACACAAATATCTTGCCTTTTATATATATATATATATATATATATATATTATCAATTTTCTGCACTATTGTAAGAACAGCAACCTTGAAACTTCTAAATATCGTTTCTTATGTCTTTGTCTATGAGTGTATCAAATTTGATTAAAATCGGACCACTCCTTCTATAACCCGATTTTTTCGATTATCAATTTTTGATATTTATTGGGGGTACCTCGACACAAAACCTAGCTAAGAACACTCGCAGATGCTTATAGTACAACTGTGAAAATTTTCAAGAAAATCGGTTCAGCCGTTTCGGAGTCTATAGGTAACGGACATACACACACACAGATAAAATTCCATTTATAAATAAGTTTAGATAGATAAATACTAATTAGATGAATTAGTATTTATCTAAAAACCTACACTAAAAACCTACAAATATTTTTTTCTCAAAAGTTCTTTCAATTATTGGGACAATGTTGCTGAGAAATCACACTAACTTTGCAAGCTTGTATTTGGTGACTGTGTCAGAAAAATAACTTGAGTTGCTGCTGATGCATTCTGCTATAAAGCCTGAAAATGAAATGCAAATTTTTGTTTGTTTTTTTCTGCAGAAATTTAGATAGACCCCTTGCCTAAAATCAAGACACTTTACTCTGGTAAGTTGAGTACAATATTTCATTTCTAAAAATGACTTTCAACATCTTCGTGATCTATCTCAAAGAAAATCTATGTCAGAAGACACATTTTTCTCTTGACACTACAACAAAATTTAACCTACTTGCAGGAAAAGTAATTCTGATTACTAAAGCTCTTTTTTATGTTGAGGTCATCGATTGTCAGTGTATTAGAAAAAAAGTTTGTATGATAAGAGGAAGTGAAATTGAAATTAAAAAAGAAACCAGTTTACTTTAACATTGATTCCTGAGACAGTTATGGGTTAGCAGACAAAATAAATTAAGCTTTATGCCATAACGAAAGGATCTCTTTACACCTTAACATAGGATTAAATGAAATTTATAGTTAATTGTAAGTTTGGCAAAGTTTAGCATATGTACCCACAAAAAATAAGTATGTCAGAAGAATGATGTTTCTCTTGACACTGTTATTACTGAATACATCCCCAGTAATTTTTTATTGTTTTAAAAAGATATTTTTTTAGAATTTTGATAAAACTTCTAAAAGAAGGATCTGCAATGTAATCGGTCCTGACTTGGTATCTTGACTTCAGTCACTTTCTCACCAACATGATGTGGCTTCCCTCTGTCTTTTCTACAAATATTTCCATGGCAACTATTCTGAAAAGCTTTTGTTCTCTGGTGCCTCAACCACAACAGTTTAAGCATCCTATTAGATTGGAATTCTTTTACTGATGAAATAGTTAAATGAAACCATTACTTCTACTCAAACAGTGCTGGACGTTCATGAGTGACTAAAATGTTAATGTCATGTCAGTGATAAGTTCTAATTTTATATATACTTGCTTCCCTGATTGCTACAGTCTCCAAAAATTTAAATGCAAAGTCAACTGCCATGTTTGTATCTTCTTAAATCCCATTCATCTTTTTTTCCTTCCTTCAATTTCTCTTGTACACAGCTTTTTCTTTCGCTGTAATCACCTGCACACAAATGGTGGTCCTAACTTGCTTGGGGTGAAATGATTAAAAAAGAAAAAATATACATGAAACTGGATTTATATACTCTCTTTTTTTCTCAAGTATTAGCAACAAAAAAATTAGACACTATTTTAGTATATTTTTTATTTACAAGAATAAAACAATAGGACCTTTCAGTATGAGTTGAATTCGTTCCCAGACCGAGCTTGCATTGCAATTTACTCATATTACAAAGCAATTCTTTCCATTAAAATTAACAGAAAAATAATTAATCTATTCCAGCCCCTCAAAAAAATACCTAAAATGCCTATTTTTAAGATTTTTAAGCAGAAAACATGCAGTTAGAAAAAATTATCAACAATAAAACACAATAAAAGAGATTACAAAAAATAACATGTTTTATTAAGCTCCTAATCATAAAGCATACGTTGTGGTGCAGTTCATATTAGCATGGAATGAGAAATCGGAGAGCTGAGTTCCAATACCAGTTAAATTCGTTGCATTCACTTATGCATAAATTCCCTTGGGAAAGGTATTAAGCTGTCTCTTCCCTCCAGCTATGGGTTAAATAAGAGAACAGATTGAGTTCTATAGCTTTGGTTAACAACCAGTCTATCCAAGAAAGTAATGGCAACCTACTACAGGAAAATTTTCTGCCTAGTCAGTCATGTCTCTTTCAAGACATGATCACTAAGCATGTATCACATTTGGCACTTACCTAACTGGACCTTAAAACAGAGATGATCCAAGCATGAGGAAGTCAGTGAAGTGGAGAAGAAGTTAGTGTCTGCAAAAAGAATCTCCTTCCATTAATTTGGCACTTTTGGCCTCACTTGCATTACTTGTAGATTGCTTCTTGAAGAACATATCAAGAGAATTCTGCTTTGTTCTTGATTTTAAAATGCCACAAAAATAGCCAACACTCTTGTTGTTAAATGAAGCAGCCGCACGACATGTACTTAATTTTTGTGGGTGGTATTTTTCAACAAAATCATGCACTTTTTGCTACATTGCCAGTATTTCTTTGATCTCACTCATAGGCACAGCCTTCAATACACTTTCCTCCTTTGCTGGTTCCTTTATCTCCTCCACCATTTCCGTGTACTGGTGCTCCTGAAGCTCTGTCATCATCTCTTCTCTGTGCTCGTCAACATCACCAGCATCAACCTCAAGATCTAAGGACTTACCAAGAGACACTATCTCTTCAACTTTGAGTGTTTTGACACAGATGCACCAAAAATTGCTATTGGAGGTGCATTCAAGCCACAGGTTCCCCCATGCAGAATTCAAGATCCTCCTCATTACACCCTGTCAGACCACATGAATGATGTTGAGACAATTCACAATGTTGAAGTGATTCTTCTAGAACTCATGAAGTGTCAGATTTGTATTCTCTGTCATCAAAGCACCGATGAAACGGGTACTTGGTATACAATTTCTGAACATTTGAAATCATTTACTGGTACATGGGCTGCAAGATGAGGGTAGTGTTTGGCAGCAGGTAAAAAACATTTATAAATTTAAATTTTTCTGAGATTTTATCATGGAGATTTGAAGGGTGTCCAGGGGCATTATTAAGGATTAGTAGGGCCTTCATATGAAGGCCATTCTCCTTGGGGTTCATGTGGATCTGAGAGCTGAAAACTTTGTTGACTAATTCTACAAAAAAATACCCAGTGACTCAGGACTTAATGTTAGCCCTCCACATGGCAGCTACCCCTTCTGGATTCTGCGTACCTTGAATGCTCAGGAGTTTCTCTGAATGATACACAAGCATAGGTTTGATTTTCAGATCACCACTTCAATTGGTGCAAAATGTGAGGGTTATATATATATACGTTCTTTTGGGCATCTTTCAGGCTTTCTCAGTGATAATCATCTCCACCAGGAGAAGCAGCTTTTTCATCTTCTCATGAATATTTTTCCTTTGCTTAGACAACCTGGAGATACCCTTTGTTGGTTTAATATCCTTTATCTCTGAACAATTAAGAATGTGAGACTCACTTTTGCAAGGATGTTTCCAACTAGTGTCCAATTGGTAGACAAAAATAAACAGGGTTGTAACTCAATACATGTCCTTCTCCCTCCACTCACTACAGGGTGGAATATTGTGCTGATATTTATTGAGCACAATATCCACATTGGAATCATCAGCAAATCATAGCATACAGAATAGACTTGCCTGGATAGCAGAATGGAATCTCCCAGGCTGTTATATAAACCACCTACTAATTAGGTTGTCAGATGTTTTTTTTTCTTCAACTACAGTTGAGAATTGTCTGTTGCTATTTACCAGTTCTACAATCTCATTCTTCTTCTTCTGCAGGATAGTGAAGATCATTGATGTCGTTCGGTCATATTGGCGTGCCAAATCCACTACACACACTTTTCTCTCATGTTTTTCTATTATTTCTTTCTTCACTTTTATCATGATAAACTTGTTCTTATCACCATTATTTTTAGCACTTACTTTCTTCAGATCCATGGCTAACACAAAGAATTAACACAGAAAATTCACAAGCACAAAACGCTCAGGATCTTACCACTGTGAGATGAACTAGTGAATTGAGTGAGCACAGTCTGTGCTTAGTGTTAGGAGGGCAGTAAATTGATCCTGGGAATTGACTGAGGTGGTGATTGATAACTAAGATGAAAGGGAGGCAATCCATAGTGTTGGTAGCTGATGTCATCTGTCATGGATACTTTGAACAGTTTTCTCTAAGTGAACAAATACTCACAACGCCTGGCATTCACAAACATGCTTCTGCTTGACTTTGTCTATACTATTTCTTATAAATTGGTGACATCCGCTAGCAATGCTATTGTTTGTCTCCTTTTACCTGAATTACTGACTGTCACTGTGTATGATGGTCACTTGTACTTCAAATTTTTACTCATACAATACAAAAATTCTTGCAAATGGTGGCTCATAAGACAAATGGTGCACTCATACTATGAGGTTCTACCATATTATAGTTATGAGCTTTTAAAAATTTGAATTATTATTTACAATATTTTAAAGAAATAACTATAACAAATTTTATATTTATAAATTTATAAAAATGTCTGAATAAGAGGACAAGAAAATTGAAATAAACACAAAAGAGTAATTATAAATTTTGAAAGCACATTTTGGGGTCCCTCTTTTATTTGCCCTTGTCACAAATTCACTAAAATAGACATTATTTAACTGTTCGGACTGTTGTCCCCATCTTTATTGCCATGTCTAGGTCATTTCAGCCATTGTATGCTCTGGCCTTTTTCAAGTATAAGAAATTTTAAACTGAACCCTTTATTTTGATCCCTGTGATCTATCCTTCTCATTCCATGTATGATGTCACTTCTGAACAACATGTAGTTATCTCCCTTTAATTCAACTCTCTAAGTTATTTGTTCACCAAACAGGTATTAAACTCATTACTCTTTGGGTCAAGTCACTGGAACTAACCAACGCCTACTGGGCTCGGTTCCAAATTCCTAGCACCTAAAGACGGCCAGAGTGTACAATGGTCAAAATGTCATAAACATGGCAATAAAGATGGAGACAACAGTTAAAACAGAGTAAATAATATAAATACTTCCTTATCTCAGAAGGATAGACAATCACTAAAGTAGGTTTCAAACATCTGGATCTATTCTTTTTTGTCTTGAGAATTAACCAAAATAAAAAAAAACACACACTATTAGTTGATTAATTTACATGCACAAACTCAGTTTCATATGTTTGGTTTTATTAAAATTCCAAAAATAGCTTTTAGAAAGAATGAAAAATTACCTTGTGAGTTTACAATAATATCAGTGTCCAGAGAAAAACCATCCTTTTGAGACACTTTTTTTATTTTTTTCAGATACACCTATTTATCTAGATATAAAATTCTGTGACTTCCATTTGTCCATACATTACACCTTCTAAAATAGCCATACATTGACTGATTGAAGCCAAATTTTGGGGAGAAGTGCAGACAGGTAAGTGGGTGCAAAGTACAGTTAGTTTTATTATGGTGCAAAAACTTGTGAAGTAGTGTTTTTGTTAAAGTATTTTTTCAAATAAACCAGCTTATCTAAATTTCATCGATTGATTTGCAAAATGTACAGTTTGTAAATCATGACAAAAAATGTTAACGATATCTTCAACAATTCTGAGTACTGTGAGGAATTCAAAATCCGCGTGTTGCAAAACAATTCTAGTATGTGTCGGAATTTATCGATATTTGATTGCTTAATAAATCCAACTTTACACACACGTATACTCTTTTCAGGAGCCAACATAAAGAACACTTATATTTAAAAATTAACCAATAGAAAATCCTTTTACATTTAATATTTGGCTTACATATTTTTGTCATATGCAGATGTAGTCAAGACCAAATTAATACAGCATCTTATTTATTGACCAACAAGAAGACAGAAAAATATATTCAAAGCTGATTTTATTCTTGGTCATCAAAATGCTTAAATAAACGTGATTTTGCCTTCTCTCTTTAGAGGGCTATGAGTTGTCTGACTAGACGTCTCGTCTGGATGACCTGTATTTTCTTACCATCTCACCTTCTCTTTCCCATGCGTTCTTTATTTTCTTTTCTTCCTCATGTACTGACAATGAACAAAAAAGAAAGAGGAACCAAAAAATACATATCTTCTTTCATTTCACACTCAAAACAAATCTGATGTCGTGGGTAAAAGTTTTAAAAGACAAACTTTTACCCGTGACATCAGATTTGTCTTTTCTTCCCAAAAGAAAGATGAATGAAGACTTATACACATCAGCGACATCATTTTACCTTTTCTTCAAAACAATTTTGATTTGTTAGTCTTTACCTTAAGTTTATTATATACATGATAAAATTATATCTATCTTTTCTATATGTTCAATAATTCTTAGATAAGTAGTTGTAATATATTTCTGTGACCCAACAGAAATATAATCGATATAAAGGCAGTGACTGACAAAAGTACAATCAACATCAATGGCAGAAAACATAAACAGTGACCAGCAAAAGTGTCATTGATATCAAAGGCAGCCAGCTTAAAAAGCAATAGCCAGTGAAAATGATTGACAGATGTGCCTTGCCATAGATGACACAAGTGAAAACCTAAGAAAGCAAATATGTGTGCAAATTTCAAGTTACATAAGTTCAGGGTTTTTCTGGCTGAAATGAGAACACCAAGAGAATGCAAAGAGAGAAGAGAAGAAAACTCTCACTGGTTAATGACTCCTGACAACTTCCTCATATGTGTGTGATTATCTCTAGCTACCCTCCACTCCACACAACCACCACCAACAAAGAATAAAAATATAAGTTTATATTTTTATATATACATGTTCTTGTTCAGTGTTATATTTCAAGACAATTGTTATTGTTGTTCATCAAGATCCAGAACTGTGATGTTATATAACATAGTGAACATATTTTCATGTCATCTAGCATGGTGTAATTGTATTTGAAATGTATTGCCTGGACAAAATTTGAGCTGACATTGTTTGTACTTGTTTTTTTGAGTTATTTTTATACTTTGCTTCAATGTTACTTCATCTGTGACTTTTTATTCAGCAGATCTTGAGTTGTCATGATTATTTTTCTTTTTCTATCTTTTTATGTTACAACTACCAGTGATGGGTAAATGGGGGTTTGATCGTCTTATTTCAGCTAACATTTACAAGGCCTTTTTAAGGATACTACTTGAAGTGATTGTAAAGTTGCAAACCTCTACTTTACAGATTGGGGTTAGATTGAGTTGAAAACCCCATCAAATAAAAGCAAGGTAGTAATACTCTCGCTGTTTCAGTTGAAGTGAATTCTCAAAGTAAATTTTTCGCAAATTGCATGTATGTCCAGCATTTGTAGGCATTCTCCTCAAAGATGAAGAAGAGACTTAAAGCAACAAAAATGTGGTTCTATAGAAAGATGCTGAAGATACAATGGAGTGAATATGTGAGCAATGGTGGGGTGTTGAACATAATAGAAACAAAAACGAAACTCGTACTTAACATCACAAAGAGACAGTTGAAATCTTTGGAGCATGTAATGAGGGTTTGGAAAATTGGATACTCACAAGGCAGATTGAGGGACAAAGGAAAGCAGTGCATAATATACTTGATAAGCTTGAGTAAATTGATGGTAGAACAGGGTTTGGGAAAAATAACAGAGAGACAAAACTCATTAAGAGCTATAAGGACAAGAAGATGTGGAGGCTTATAATCACCTACATCCTGAACAGACACAACACATATAGCATAGCAAGTCAAGTCTTGCTAGGCTAGTTCTATATATAATGAAAATGATGTATGTAGATGAGATGAGTTTATAAATACAGGAGAAACCAAGGCCAACACTTAAGGTGCTGGCACAGTACATGAAAAACTGAATTGTTCAACTCCTGACTCATATTTATAATAAGTCTTACAGTATGTATATTGAGGTCATAGGTCAATAGGTCATAGGAGAATAATAATAATAAACGCCTTTGAATTAGCATTACTGTTGAATATTCTCTTTACTTATTGATTCCTTTTTCTTTTGCAAGTTCAGAAATGTTATTTTGAATGGTCAGTCTTTGGAAGCTTATGGGATCAATGCAGGTATGCTCCAAATCGTTTTTTCAGTCCTACCCTTTTTTGGCTTTTTATTATTGGTCTGTCTAGGAAAATACTCAGATTATAAACATCTATTCAGATTATAACATTGTTTATGAAGGTATTTCAAATGACCAGAGCCTTGCAGCTAATCATGTTGCTAATATGATTGAATAGAAACATGTCTCCTGAAATAATTACCTTGCAACAATTATTGTGGACTGGTTGTGAGTCAAGGTAAAAAATGACTAATATAAAACAAACAAAAATGCATGTATAATAAGAATTTGCTTTTTTGGGTGTGTGACCCAGTGGGTACATTTTTTTCTACATGCAACTATATCTTATAGGCAGAAGAGACTAGGTAGAAAAATGCACACTTTTTTATAGGCTTAAGGAACAACCCCTAGTGGCATTTCTTTTTTATTAAAATCAAGTAGGATAATCCATAATCTCTCCTGTAAAAGTTTGAATGGAAAAATAACTGACTTGTAATTTTCAATACTCCCACTTTCTAGTCGAGTTCACAGTTGTTTACATAGTCTTGTGGAGGAAGACTTATTTTCTACACTACAGCCTCTTTCTTCACAGACACAATGTTGCAATCTTGTTGCCACTTTATCACCATTTCCATATTAAATGTTCAGATGAGCTTCATCCTTTATTTACACCAGTTCAGACCTTTACAACTAGAACATGCCATGTCACTTCCATTTCCTCTTGATGTGAGAAAAATGTTCTATGCAGACAACTTTTTTCCAAGAAAGGCCTCTTTGTGGAACAAACTTCCAATTTCACTCTTGAAATTTATATAATTTAGTATTTAAGAGTGGAAAAGATAGAAATAAATAATGGAATAGGAAAAACATATACAAACCCAGTCGAGATAAAAAGGAGGCTAAAAACAAACTGGGGAGGTTGTGAATCTTGACATGGATCATAACAAAAGAGAATGCCAGGAAAAGCTTGAGAACAACACTTACTCACATTAACTAGGTAAACAAAGAGAGCCTATCTTAACCAGGAAAGGGTTCACAGAAAACTACCCCATTGTGACAAAGAGGATTTTAAAAAGAAAATCAAGGCTAGCCCCATTCACCCGAATTAAGCTCACTAAGTTTACCCACCTTTTGCTGAAATATATCGATATAAAACACTTTTTCTGAAATTTGATCTTCATCTTGAGCTGATGCCCAAAGAATCCAATCAGATCCTGGTTAGAATAACATTCATACCACAAGATTCCCTTCATTCATGATATCCTAATCCCCATTCTTGCTACAGATAGCAATGCGAAAAACACCCTCTGTTTTACCACAGAATACATGGGCAACACATTATCACACCTGTATGTGAAATCAATGGACACAATATGTTCAGGAGTGATATGAACCATCAACTTGCCAACATAGTCCTAGAAAAGTTGCACCAGAGGACAATGGTAGAAGACGTGTGAAGCCGTTCCTTCTAAACCAAGATCACACTGATGACAGCCAGGCAAATCTGCCCAACCTCTTGTGAAGGCCACATCATTCTAAATCAGTCATGAGGTATGTGAAAATTCAGAGTTGCTGAGGTAATCTGCTGCTGGTGCAAAAAGATCAAAGAGTGTGTGACTCGACCATCAACAAGCCAAGACACACTAAGAGAAGATTCTTCATGATCCCCTCTACTAATTCACAATGCAATCGAGTCTGAGGATGAGAAAGGTCACTGGAGTGAGGAATGACCCACAAGGCCACTCAACACTCTCAGGAATCTCAATTTATTTCAGAGGCCTACATCGGCGCTCAGCTAGAAGTAGGAGGTAAGGCTAGGGAAGGTGTTCCTAACACTCCCCTCCAAAATCAAGTCTTCTGTCAACATGTAGTATTGTCTGTGATTTACCAAGTGCAGCATTCCAAGCTACCCATGACATTAACATTAGGTACAGGCATTTCTGTTGACATGATTCTTGCCACTGTCCCACAAGAGGAAGGAGGGCAAGAACTCGGTTACCTTCTTACAGTTCTTACAAAAAGAGATTACAGACAACAGGTAAAGGATGGGAGGAAAGATGTAAATAGCACCCGTTACTGACATCATCAAAGCCATTCCAGACTGTCACTCTAACTTTTGCTTGTACCTGGGACCATTTCTTCTTCAGTCAGCAAAAGTCAAGGAAAGTTAGCCAAATAGCTGTGAAACTCTTCGTCACGAAGACCAGACTTGGTAAACTAGCTCTCTAAATGTCTTGCACATGTCCTTGGTTGACCTCAGAATATGTCCCTCTGAAATATTGACCTCCTGACAAATCTCTTCCTTGCGCAATTTTTCACCCATATTCACAGCTTCATTAGACATCTTGCTTAACTTCTGCTAGATACCTGACCTTGGTAGCACTTGCTAACCTTATACTCTAGAGCCTGTCTAGCTAAATGTGGTAAGTGGGTACAAAGCTAATCTTTATCTAGTCATTGTCTTCCAAACCTATACACTCCCTACCAGGTGGCAAGTGTTGGGGTATATAATAAAACCACATGATGATTTGAACAATTTTATATATGTATATATATATATATATATATATATATATGACGATGACAGTGTGTTAGTAATGGTACCCCACCAAATATTGACCAGTGTGTCATAGAAGATCTCGATTAACTGAGTGAAATTCCAGATCCAAAAGCTATCTGGTACTGCCAGATAACAAAGGCATCTATTAACTAAATGGAGAAGGAGAAAATTTAAAAAAAGATATCGGGGCATGTGGGACATATTTTTCATGTTTTGAATCACCAAACCTCCTTGATAGTAAACAAATTTTCTTATCATCTGTCCAGTTCGAGCAGTCTTTAACAAATATCTCCTCAAACTTGCAATAATAAGCATAACATTTAACCTCCTCTCCAGGGTTATATGTAAAATTTCCAATTGATTTAAGCACAGAATCCTGTGAAAATGTATCTGGTTTATCTGGGTTTGTTTCTCTTTTTGAGAAAATTTCCATCAGGAAAGCAACTTGCTTTTCTTGCCATTTTTTAACTAATTCTTCTTGTTGTTTTTGTGCTAATTTTTGTTGTTTAAAAAATTATTTTTGGGTTAATTTTTGCTGTTTAAAAAATTCAAGAAAGCATTTCTAGAAGTCCTCCATTTTTAAATTTGCTGTTGTTCCTGATTATTTTGAAATGGTCGTCAAACTGTTTTTGTCAGTAAATCGGTATGAATGTTTTGGGGCACAACTGTTGTTTGAGTTTTTGACACCAGATCTGATATATTTGCTTGTTTGAAATCTACTTAGCCAAACCCGTTATATATAGATTTTGTTTGTTAATATTTTTGACGTCAGTCTATTGTTTCTGGTGTAAGTTTTTCTTCTTTTTTTTTTTCGACATACTAGTTCCGCCAGTCAAAAAACACAAATTTTTGTCCACAACTATTATAATAAATTGTGAATTTTTCTTTTTATTTGTTGTATCACCAAAGAGGCAGGATGATACCCAGAAGATGTGCTGAGTATCTACAGCACAATATCCGTGCTAAGGGATATTAATACAAATAAAACAAACACCAGAAGATAGAACAGTAACTAGTAGAAGAGAAAAGAGGTTAATTCATGAGAGCTGCAGAGAGCACAGTCCGATAACAATGTTCAATGACACTCCGAAGGTATCAACCAACTCCCTACATGGACGAATGCCAGAGGTAGATGTGGCACAGCCATTTAAGTGGGAACATTGAGCCTTTAGCTCGGACAAAAATTCTTGTCTACTTTTCCCCAGATAAGACTCTACTATTTGACAGAGCCTGATCTGGGTTCCTCTCCACCAGAAGGCAAATATCAATGACACTCTGAATATTTATTTTGTATTAAAAAATACAAAAATGTGGCACATGGCCAAAAAGGAGGGGTGAAGTGGGTCAACACTGTCTCTCCTATACCTAGCTAATCACAATCATGACTCAATCATTCTTAACAATTTCTCCATTTACCACAAGAACTTATCTGTCATCTTACAATCCTACATATACCATAATACCACATATTCACAGGGGAACCTAGAAAAGGGGTAACAAACTCATGAGATAAAAATTTATTTATTTACAATAATTTTATAAAAAATATATAAAAATATAATGATATGAAAATGAGAGGGGGAGGAGACGAATAACCCCAAAACAAATTAAAATATAACAAAATATTCAAACTAAAATAAACAAATGTTAGTAAGACCTGGCCACACCACAAAACATCAGTGCTGTATTTCACCAGGTGGTGAAATCAAGTAGCACACTCACTAATGGAGAGGGAAAGGATAAAATAAATAGTAGAATTGGAAAATCAAAGACTGACCTAATCGAGATAAAAAAGTTGGGCCAAAAACTAACAGAGGAGATTGGACAGCAATGTCAGAAACACCATCCATTTCACCCAAGAATACAGGGGTGACACATTATCACACGTGTATGTGAGATCGTTGGACATGAGTTGTTCAGAAGCGATACAAGGTCACACCAATGATAGTCGGGCAAATCCACCTTTGCCTCAACAGAATCTTGGCAACTGATGCAAACACTTCGTCAAGATCTTGACCAAAATCTTTAACTCTGTGTTTAGCAGAGTTATGGGCCAGTAATCATTTGAGTCCCTCCAAACACCTTTGACCTTTTTCAACAGCATGATCACACTCCTGAAAATCCGATTGGGAACAGACCTCTGCCGGAACCAGTTGCTGAATACTACCATCAAAATCGGTACAAAGATGTGTGACAGCCTCAAGTACAATTCATAAGGTAGTCCATCAAGTCCTGGAGACTTGCTACTGCCAACCCTCCTTAATGTCAAATAAACTTTGCCCTCTGTGATCTCACTCTTGTAGCTAGCTGCTTCAGTCGGCAAAAGCTGAGGAAAGTCAGCTAAATAGCTGTGAAACTCATTTACACAGAGACTAGGCTCCTTGGTAAAGTGGCTCTCGAAATGCCACTGAAACACCTCGCACATATCTTCGGTCGGCCTCAGAGTTACGCTCCGCCAGGGTTTTAACCTCTCCAATATATTGATCACCACCTCAATGGATCTCTTCTTTGCATAATTCTGCACCCATGCTCATGGCTTCATTAGACATTTTGTTTAACTTATGCCTAATTAACTGACCCCAGTAACGCTTGCTAGCCAAATAGTCCAGAACCTGCCTAGTTATTCCTATGTCTATGGGATCCCCTCCCTGCCACTGTCTGGGATAGATCTTTAAGTGTCTTCACCTTTCCAATTTCTCATTCTGAATTGATATCCACTGTGCCACAATGAACATCCCCCAGTTTATAATGGTTAAGTAAAAATATCAGTTTCCATACAAGGAAATATTCAGTATGCCTAGACCAAACTGTTAGCCAATTTAATTTTGTTTTTTTTTATTAAAACAGTTTTTTCAAGAAATTAAACTTCTCAAGTCCACTAAATGTTATAGCTTTTTCTAATATAGATAGCAGTTTCCTTCTATTTTTTTGTTTTTGTTAGTATGGAAATTTCACTGCTTCTTCAAGTTCTACACACTTTTGTTGTTGCTGCTATTGGAAGGTCTTTTTTTTAATCATGTCACCTCAAGTAATGCAGGACCACAACTAGTGCACAGGGGTTTACAATGAGAGCAACGACTGGGTAAAGTGGGTATTGAAGAAAGATGAAAAAGATTCAAGAAAATAGAATATGGCACATGACATTGCATTTAAATTATTGGAGATTGTAGCTCTCAGGGAAGCAAGTAAATGTAAAGGAACTCCATGGGCGGGAAGTGCAAGAAAAGAAACTGTTCAAGTAGAAGTGAGGGTTACACTTAACCATTTCAATGGTAAAAGGGTGAGACCTAGATGCCAATCTTGTAGCACACTTAAATTCACATGGGTAGGTCACCAAGGAAGAAATCTTATCAGAGCAGTTGTCATGAAAATATTTGTAGAAAAGATTGTAGGAAGTCACATCATGTTGGTGAGAAAGTGACTGAAGTTGAGATGCCAAGTCATGACCAATTACATTGCAGATCCTTCTTTGGATTTTGTCAAGAACCTCGAGATGAATAGCAGAAGCACTCAACCAGATATGGCAACAGTATTCAAATCATGGACGAATGGTAGTTTTATAAATGTGCAAGATTGATTTTGATGAGAAAAACTTTCTGGCCAGACACAGAGATCCAACCTTCTGAGCATGAAGTGGGTTTTTTGTTGTTATTTAGTAAATCTCTTCATTTGTGATTTTACATAATTTTTTAAATTCATTTTCTATGGTTTATAAATTTTCTATCTTTTGCAGCTCTAAGCAATGTTTGTTCCCTTATTATTCCTCTTTGTCTTTTTTTCTGCTTTTCGTTTTGAGATTTATTTACTATTTGCTTCTGCAAGAAGGACTTGCTATCAATGTCTTGAGTGTCAAATTCTCCAAGCTTCTTTTCCTTATTATGTGACCCAGAAATTTCAAGTACCCTTTTTCTTTAAAATTTCCTAATTACTCATGTGCTCTAGCCATAGTATTCACAACATCTTTCTGCAGGAACACATTTCTATTGTCTCAAGTCCCTTCTTCAGCTGTGAGGAAATTGTCCAGCATTCACTGTCATATAAGAAGATTAATATTACTTAGCATAACACGTTTTTCTTTGTTTCTAATGACATTTTCCTGTTTCTTAATATTTTGTTTAGCATTTTGGAAGACATCTTTTTCTATTCGTACACAACATTGAATTTCTGCGTTTCCATTTTCCATCGTCTGTTATAACATTTTCCAGATAATTAAATTCCTGTGCTTGCTTGATTCTGACATCTCAACTTTGTGCCTCGCATGTTGGGTCATCCCTTTTCTGTCTTTTTTAGAGTTGATGGTTAGTCCTTTCTTCATTCTTTTTTTTTTGCTACATTGTCTTGGAGTTCCTGCAGTTTTCTTTCTGCATCTGTCATTATTGCCATATCATCTGTATCTTTTACATTGTTATGGTTGTACTGACCAATAATAAATCCTGATAGGACTCCTAGTTCTCTTAGGATCACCTTGCTGTATAGGTTGGTTAAATCTTGTGAGTCATAAAAGCGATGTTTTTTAATGAAAGTTAAAACTAAAGGATTACATTTTAGGCCAATTCTAAACTTTACTTTTTTTTTTAATCATTTCACTTTAGCAAGGCTATAAAGTTACTAAAACTCAAGAGGTTACTGAGTGTGAGAGTATATGAGAAAAAAATAACACTGTTAAAGAGAGAGAAAAATAAAAGAACAGGAATTAAAGATACAAAAGTTAGTGATTGCAATTGCATTTAAAATGTTGATGATCAAAGTTCAATTGAAAACAAGAAACTGAAACAGAGTTCCACAAGTAAGGAGTGTGATAGAAGAAACTGTTAGCATAAAACTTATGGTTACATCTATTTCAACTGTAAGATGATGAGACCTTGCCATAATCTAGTACTGTGCTTAAATTTATAGAGTTTAGGTGCCATAGAAGAAACTAAAATTAATTTTGAAAATACAAAAATGGGGTACAAGGCCAAAAGGGTGAATTGGGGAAGGCGGGTCTTCAGTCTGTCTTATCTTAAACTTAGCTAACCAGAATTACTGGCCCAAACATCACAGTATTCATTATACAAAAAACATATTCTTACTTACTATTTTTTTACTGCAGCCAACATAATACCTCAAAGTCTCTAATTAGTTCCCATATGTACAATTTGTCATAGAGGAAAGTGCACCAGAACAATTATTATGAAAGATATTTATAGAAAAGACACAGGGAAGCTACATAATGATGGTGGGATAGTGATAGAAGCTGAGATACCAGATCAAGACTAATAACATTACAGATTTTTTTTGTTTTTTTTAGATTTCTTCAAGAATCTCTAGATATATAGCAGAAGCACTAGACCGTATGTCGTGGCAGTATTCAAAGCATGGATAAAAAGTAGACTCTAGTCTGAAAAAGTATCTAGCACAACATATTGAACCAACTTTCCTAACTGCAGACCTAGAACTTACAAGGTTCAATTGCTCACTCACTCAGTCTGGGGTATCATATAACAGTTGTGAAAGACTGAGAGTTTGGAGTATAACCCAAGGTAATGGACAAGATAAACACATGAAGAAAATTAAGACACACATGTAGTTGAGTGAGACAGACTTGTAGGTGAAATATTCCACAAATGATCACATTGTAGTGGTCAAGGGATACTTTCTGCTGCTGGCTTCATCACTGGCTGAAGACATCACTTTGATGGAAACGCCTTTGTGTCACTGCCATTGGTCTGGTTAAGTTTGCCTGCTGTGAGGGTGTGTCTCTAATGCCAGCTAGGTTAGATCTGCTTCTATGGGTGAAATCAGCGTCGACCTTTATAGTGAGTCAGTGGGTCAGAAACAAATGCTGCAAAAAGGTCTGTGGGCTTTTCTAATAGGTCAGAAAAGATGGTTATGACCTTTATATGTAAATGGTTTTCCAGAAGTGGGTGTCCAAAGCTGGATGAAAGTAAGGTCTCATTTTGTCATATGAGCTGGGAATGGTGAGGTGAGCACTTCTGTTTAAATTAAAGAAGTATAGTTCTGACAAGGTGCAACAAATGTATTCACTCTTCATATCAAACATTATACAAACTGATTAGGATTCCAGTGCTTAGAAAGATATTTTACTTTGTTTTAATCTTTTCATTTCTTTTACAAAATTTTAAAATTTTGACTCTTCAGAGTAAAATGTTCAAAAACAAAAATAGAAAAATTTGTATACATATCAGCCAATTACTTGCATGTTTCTAAGATTTTTTTCTCTATGGAACAAAATATTAAACAAAATGCAGGCACCAGTGTTATACCCACACCTCCGATTCTGTCAAGCTTAGAAAATAAGTTTTCAAAATTGTAAAATCTTACAATGTTTTATTGTACTAAAAATGTGTCAGTCATTGTGTTATCTGGTGACTGAGTGTGAATATAAATTGACAAAATGTTGATTGCATTTGCAAACAGATGACATAGCTGTACGTCTTTCCTGTTGCCTTGAAAAAGAGATCAATAGAATAGAAATTGTTGTGACAGGCAACGGTGACCATCAGCAAAGTTGATCCAATTCCTAATGACATTCTCGATAATAAAACACAGGTAAGGACAAGGAAGAGTGAAATCTGGCAGAAAAATTTTCATCTCAGGTTTAAAAACTTAAGCCAGAGGAAGAACTGTATAATTAGATGACAATTTGACACAAGAACAAAATTGGAGAAAGAAGGGGATCAGGAGAAAGGAAAAAAGAAGGCACAGTGGGGAATTTGTTAAAAATTGCCATGTTCAATGGGTCATTTGTCTGGCATTGTCAGGGTAAAATAAAACAACCTAGAAATTGAATTCAGCTAAAAAGCCTAAAACAGTAGACTTTCATTTTTTTTCTTCCTTCCCCTAACTACAATTTTAATCAAATCAACAAAGCATTGGCAATATTTATCATAAAACCTATTTTTTATTTTTTAAAACATTTCAGGTTGTTGGAAATGAAGAGTTCAGTTTCATAAAATTTTCAAACTTCAATTAAACTGGCTTAAAAAGCTGGAGATTTTTCATTTTTTTTATTCTATTTTCAAAGATTTACATAATTTCTTTTTGATTGTATTTGAGTATTTTATTAAAATCCTAAACAAAAGATTCTAATTTTATTTATTTTTATAGGATTTGTCACAAACGTATCAACATTGTACTATTATATATGAAAATCCTCTCTACTATAATAGACTGTGATATATATATATATATATATATATATATATATCCCTCCTGTCATGCTCATGGAAAGAGAGACAATAGGGCACCAGTGTTAGCTCAGTTCATTATAGAGACAATAGTTAGGAAGCGTCAGATCATTTCATTCTCTTTATTACCACTTATTAAACTTTACTAACAATTTTGGTGCATTTGCTCTTTAACAGTGACTTAGTATTTTATTTTTTTGCAATAATTATGTCCTCGAGTAGTGAAGAATGTATGTATGTATATATATATATATATATTTTTTTTTTTTTCTAAACATATATTGTTAAATATAAGAGACAATGAATGTCTGTTATGTTTAATCATGAGCCGTTCTAAATGTCGTATTTTAGCTTTAATTTCAGTTGAAAATAAAGACAAAAATTCTCCAACATTTGGATAATTTTTTATTAAGTTGCATCTAAGCTTTTGGCTCACATGAGCCATCTTCAGAGAGGTTATTAAGATGGTAACACAATAACATCCACCATCAGTGACTATTTTATTTTGTGTTGACATAAAACTTTGCTAGGTAACGGCAATAGTAAGCTGAATTATCGTACTCTGTGAATTACTAATATTGAACCTGTCTTTTGATATACATATTTAAACAAATTTAATTATATATGTATATAAACAAATTTATATATATATATATGTAGTTAAAAGTTCTGTTCTGTGGTTCTGTCCCAGTTTTGACAATGTCTTAAAATCAAAATTTTCTTATCTCATGTCTTAGAGGGAAAAGCAAACCATTATAATGTCTATTGGGAAGTGGTTGAAATAATAGATTGTGACATGGAAAATGGAATTTATAATAATGGCTTTCTTAAAGGCATTAATCTCTCTCTTTCTCCTCAGCTATCACTAAATAGCAAAAAAGCCTGGGCTGGCGATCAGTGTAAGAGAAACACAGTACTGATTCCATGCCAGGAGTGGGATCTCTAAGAATAGCTCAGGTTAAGTATCCCTAACTCTGATCCATATACCTTGTAATCAGGTACAACCTCTTGGATGTTACTTGGATAAGTGATGACTGTCTCTTAGTGAAAGGAATTGTTAAATATGACATAACAACAGGAGTTGAACTTGAATTTGATGGAGCTTATAAGCTGGCATTTGATCTGACTAAATTTGATCAAATTAAAAAATGAATTAGATTGATTAGTTACAGAAGTAAATCAACAACATTTTAGTCAACATTGGAAAGATTTTGCTGAATCAAATTGCTAGATTTGTTGCTAGGAATGTTGGTTCACTGTGTCATGCTAGACAATTTTTCTAACCTGAATCTATCTTACACATTTATAAGCCTATCATTCATCCTTGCTTTCAATATTGCTACCACATCTGGTTTGATGCTCTTGCAAATATATTTATAGATCTTTGATAAAATATAAAAGGGAATGTGCAGCGTCATTGGTCCTGACCTGGCATCTTGGCTTCAGTCAATGTCCCACCACTGTAATATAGCATCCCTGTTCCATTTTTATAAACAGTTACATGGTAATTGTTCTGATGAACTTTCCTCTATGGTACCTAGATTTTATGAATTTAAGTACAGTACTAGATTGGTTGCAAGGTCTCATAATTTTAAAATTGAAATAAATGCAATTCTAAGTTCTTTGCTCACAGTTTCTTTTCTTACCTTTATGAAAATCACTTCTGGTTTTCTACTTTTCAGTCAAGATTACTCAATTTAGACACAATCAAATATTAAGAGTCATCGTCAGTCAATTGAAAAAATAAAATGGAATCTTTCTTTTCAACCTGTGATGGCTCTTTGTCAGATGTAGGCCTTCCCTGATCTTGCTGTTTTTGTTATTCACAAGTAGGAATGGGCCATTGTGCTGATCCAATACATGTTGGTCAGGAGCTTACAACATCTGGTATTTCAAAGCTAGGTATTGACCTAGCTCAATGTTGCTTAACTTTGGGGATTAGCTGAGAACCAGTGTTTCAACTTGATATGGTATGAAATTCACCAATAATAAATGCTCTGTCGACGGTATTCTCAGCATCCTTCTGAAGAACTAGATCTCTATTGCCTCAAATCTTCTTTTCCATCTGTGAGGAAATTCACAATCAAATAGGAAGATTGATATTACATAGCAATTCAGCACTTCTTTCTTAGTTTCTACCAAAGTTTTCTTGTTATTTTGCTGAATTTTTGGAAGCCATCTTTTGCTATTCCAATGCATCTACAAAATATTCTATAGAAAATAAGCAAATGCCTATATTTTCATAACATATTTATATAATATAATCATAGGTTAGATTGATGAAGCAAACCATCAAATCTTTTGAGTCAGTCTTATTTTTAATCAGTTCTAGAGAGCGTTGGCTATGCTTGCAAAATGGCCTTGTGTCAAACGTAACCAAACCTCCCACATTTTAAAGTATCAGAAGGTTGAACAAATGATAAAACTGTTCTCATTTGTATAGATAAGGGTAAATTTATTTAATGAGAAAAATGACATCAATTTTTGTTGTTTTGAAATAACACATATGTTGGAAAGTCCTGCATAAAATTTTTCTTTTGAGTGTGTGTTTAAGAGTTCAGTTTACTTAAAGTAAGATGAAATGGATTTGTGAAGAAAAGACAAATCTGATGTTGCTGATGTGTGTACAATTGTAGTAGATGAACAAGTTTGTTCTGAGTATGTATGAAAGCAGAAATGATGCCTTTGTTCCTCTCTTTTTTGTTGCCGACAAGTAAATGAGGAAAGGGGAGAATCAATTAGTTTGGTATGAAAGAGAGAGCGAGAGAGTGTGAAAAAGGCATGTTGCCTAGATATAACATTCAGTCGACAACCTGTAACTCTCTGAAGAGGAAAGGAAAAATATGACGTGTATTTATATGTTTGTGAAAAATAGGATCAGATCAACTTTTGAAATTTTTTTCCTTGCTCCCAATTGGCCAATAAATAAGAGGTTATATTTATTTTGTTTTAGCAGACGTCAACACATGGTAAACTTTAGTGAACCAACTGTCTTATGAAAGGAGCTTTTTTACTGGTGAATGTATAAATATGCTTTTTTATACTGGTCCATGAAAAGGTATAGGTGTGTGCAATCAAATCTAATGAAATCCAACACATTATCAACTTGTTGCTGGATATAGACATTTCCTTCTGTGTGAAATAAATCCTATATTGGATCTGAAAAGACACCTGCAGCCACCACATGGTAGAGTAGGATGGTTCAGGGGATGGAGAGCTTTTGGTGTTTTCAAAGGATGTTGATTTTTTGTGGGCTGCCCTTTCTCCAATTAGTTTTTTCTGCAGCTTCTGTCTCCCATTTTGGCCAGATCGATTTCTGTCCTCAGATAGGTGCTTTTAAGCTGATCCTTGAATTGATGAAATGGGGCTCCACATGGTCACTTGCCAGATGCAAGCTCTGTGAAGAGAAGTTTTTGGAGTAGGCAGATATCTGGCATTTGGGAAAGGTGTCTCTCTCATCGAAGTTGATCTTGAGTCATGATGATTTCTAGACTCCATCTTTGCATGATGGAGAACTTTGTTGTTTCTGATCCAGTCTCACCATGTGTTCTGCAGGATTTGACGAAGTTTCATCTGATGGAATCTTTCAACTTTGTGAATATTTCTTTGATCGGGTACCCAGGTCTTACATGTGTACAGAAGAGCCAAATATTACAACAGCTTGGTAGAGCATAAGCTTAATGGTTTCTGTTTGCCCAGGATTGTCAAAGACTCTCTTGAATAGCTTCTTGTATATTGTATGGGCAGCCTTGATTCAGTTATCAATGTCCTTTTCAGTGGATACATTTATTGTTAGTAGATTACTAAGGAATGGAAATTGTTCAATATTCTCAATAATAAAATTGTCCTGTCATAAAAGATGATATTGATTTTAAGCTGCTAATGTGTAGCAGATGTAACGGAGAGCTGTGGCCCTGACTGAAATATTGTTTAGTGACTTGATAATCTGAAGTGAAGAAATAGAGAAATAGAGAAAAATATGGTGGAGTGATTAATTGGGTTGAAACCTGATGAAAAAACAATGTTTATGCTCCCAAGAAAAAAGTGTGTCAAAAGGATGATGTTTTGGCCATTGTATGCTCCAGCTAGGAATTTTGAACCCTTTATTACAATTTCTTTGCATGAAGCCTCTTTTGGTAGTCATAAGTTATCTCCCTCTAAGTTACTTGTTCACCACTGCTGTAGCCTGGTATTGAACTCACAACTCTTTGGGTCAATTCACTGGAACTAATAGACAGTAATATAGACAACGTCTATATTATTAGACCAATAATACAGAGTGCCAGAGGAAATCATTAGTGTCAAAACTGCAATATGAGCTCTGGTAAAAAAAAAAAATAGAGAAAACTATTAACATCAAAAAATTGCAATATGAACTCTGGTAAAAAAGAAGAATTATTGAACATTAGGTTTATAAGTCCCAAAAATTCAGTTGTTCTTGTCCTTAAGGACACATGGCCCAGTGGATATAGATGTTGGTTAGTTCCTGTGAGTTCAATACCAGGCTACAACAGGGGTAAACAAATAACTTTACAGGGTTAGGGGGGGGGGAGGGAGATAACTCATGACTACCAGAAGAGGTTCTATGCAAGGAATGGGGATCATATACTCCAGTGATTGTAATGATGAGTTTGGTTCGAAATTCCTACCTGAAGAAGGCTGGAGTGTACAACGGCCAAAATGTCATACAGATGGCAACAATAGTCTGAAAAATGTAAATACTGTCATACACTTTTATTGAAATTCTGGTGGCAGTGATGTTGGCAACACACCTGCATTTTAACCATTACATGTCTCTCAATGATTCAAGGAGAAAAAAAATTTACTGAAGTTGAACTACATAAATGTAATGGCTGCAACTTTATATTTTCTCATCTAATTAAATTGTTGATAGCTTCAAAAGAGTTTGTTCTTTCTGCTAGAAACTCTGTATCTTTCTGGAAGGTTGCACAAATTAAGAAAGTCATTAGCATCAAAACTGCCTGGACCATAAACAAAAACCAGTTGAAGTGAATAGAAAGACTCATCACATGATTCATCCAAACAGTTACACAACATAAAGAAAGATTTCATTGAAACAAACAGGTCTGATGAGAGAGAGGAATGACAGAAATAGCAACACTGAATTCACGTGTCCTTCATTGAACTGTGTTACTCAAAATCATGATACAACTAAATATATTTACCAGAATTGCTAATTATATCATATTTTGTTTATGTTGATTCCGTAATGATGGAAAATAGCCCATTTGGCATCATTACAATGGATATGCTAATCAAATTTTCAAAGGTTTTAACCATTTCGTGATAGTAACACTCATAAGAGTGCATATTTGTGCTTGAGCTTTAGTGATACATGTTGCGATAAGGTTCAGTATGGTGAAAGGATCTTGTGCCAACAGATGTCATTCTATAGATGCATCTTTTGTTTAATTCAACCCATCTGAGAGGAGGCAAATTATGGACATCCAAGAGGCTAGATGGTCATTTTAGAGAATTGCTTTGTATGTTGGATATAAAAAGTCTTAATGTTGAAAACAGTGGTCAAATTAACATTGCTATACCTGTAGACCAAATTCTGCATGGTCAAATACTCACCAATATTTATAATGACAGACATCATGGAATGCATGATACTGATCAGATCAAAGTAACTGTGGCCCCAGGAATATTAAAATGGACCACTAGGAATTGTTTATTTGCAACATTATAAGTAAGTGTGCTTGTACTCAGCTCTCACTTACGTTTCTTAATATTAGTCAAGTGAATTTCTCTTCACCTCTAGACCAGGTTCTGGATGGCCACATGGTACAGACACTCATTGAAAGTGATGTAACAGTGGCAAACTGCACAGCATCTATAGCAGTGGCCAAAACACAGATCATTTGAAATTGCTTACCTGTAACAGAACTACAGGTATGTACCTCAAGCCAGACTATAATACTATTATACCTGTCTGTTAGGGTCAAATGGTGCCCTATAGTGTTAAGAGCAAATTCTGTCTTTGTATAAATGATGCATTGAAAGTCAGGCAGAAAGGGATTGTCAGTGGTCAGGAATTTATATAAATCTTGATAATAAAAGACTAATGATACGGGTATTTAAAGTTGGTCATAACAATAAATATTTTTTAAAGTCGTGAATCACACAAGTGTCACGGGTGTGTGTGTGTGGGAGTTGGGGGGTTAATCAGAAATTAATTACTATTTTATTCTGTTTCCTTATCAAAATATTGTTGGTACTGTTTGACCTTCCCAAGAGCAATGAAATCACATTACCTTTCCATCCAATCGGTCTTTAAAGGTCAGTTTCAATGTTTTCAAATAAAATACATCAAGTTTTTTTGTTTTTTTTTCACCATTTCTGTCTATCTCATCCTGACTGGAAGGTCAACTTTTAACATGATGTCAAAAATCACATTTTGTGTTTTTCAGAAAGTGACAACCTTATCAAAGGAAATAATCGGGACGATTACTCTTAGACAATCTCCCACCCCTTAAAAAAAAAAACAAAAAAAAAATAGAAGATGCCATATTGAAACATTCAAACAACATAGAGATTCTTCCAATGTTTAAATTGGAATTTTTAAATAGTTATATATGGTTTGTCTGATATTTACATTTTAGACTAACCACCTGATTCTTTGTGCAAAACATTTCAGTCATTGTTTTCTGGCTTTCTTCAGTTTTCTCTCAATCCTTCTGAGAATTTTGAACTGGACCTTTGTTATTTAAGCTACATACCTCCTTTGATTTGCAAAATTAGCATACTTTGATAAAAAAAAAAAGCCTCAAACTTAATAAAAACAGTTTTATTGTTAAAATCTTTGTTCTTACACTTGGGAGACATGACTGACTAGAGTGAAGATTTTCCTATAGTAGATTGTCATTACTTTCTGTAGTAAATTGGTTGCCAATCAAGGCTATAGAACCCAATTTGTCCTGCTATTTAGCCCATAGCTGGAGGGAGAGGAGATGGGTTAATACCTTTCCCTATGGTATTTGTGCAAAAGTGAATGAAATGAATTTGACTAGAATTTGAACTCAGCTCTTTGATTTCTCATTTCAAGCCGTATACATTACACCACAACAAAACATTTAATTATTAAGTTATATTTTTTTTTACCCTTTTTAAAATGTTTGAAATTTTGGTTAAAAATTTGTTTTTTGTCAGTGTGGTTGCCAAAGATTAGTATAGGAAATTTCAGCCTCTTTTTTTGTGGTGAAAAATATGTTGACTGATACATTGAAAATGCTTGCAAAAATCAAATAATTGTCGGATTTTAATTAAACTTTCAAGACTTATTCAAAAATTAATCAAATTATTTTAAAAATTTTTAAGAAAATCTTGGTAAAAATATTTTTTATGTTTGTTACTCCCACTCCTATTTATTTACTTTTATCAAATTTCAAGAAATTAAATTGTGTAGAACTTATTGGTTAAAAAGCAGAACTCTTTGGAGAATTTAAATCCTCAATTTCTTTTTGTAAAACAGGCCCCAGTTACCAAAAATCTGCTCAGAATCATAAAATAAAAATGCCATAAAGCTAAGACATTATTTAGTTTGAAAAGCTTTTCATTGTTTTTATGAATATGGACACTTAAGAAAAACATTTTTTTTTTAATAAATAATAATTTTTTACAAGAATTGTCTTCACTTTTTAAATATTTTAATTATAATAATTTATAAAGTTTCAAATCTTTTAAAATTTTGTCTTACTTTGTAGATATTAGATGATATTGTAAATTAAGCAAAATCTATATTTGCTAATCATAAATAGTGCAATTCATTGATGCCCAATATTTTAAAAAGAATTAAAAAAATTTTTTTGTGCATGAACATGCTGATTTTTGTAAAAACAGACATCCATACACGACATTGTCAGAAAATAAAGCCTATAGTAAATGTAAATACTTAAGCATAGGTAGTCAAGTAAGATGGACTCGTGGGAGAAAATCAAAAGCTTATGGAGTTGAGAGTTAGTCTCTGCTACTGATGATTTTGTCACTGGCTGAAGGCATTGGTGACACTGTTGTGGCTAGTCATGTAGTCTGCTGTGTTGGCTAAGCTTGCCTGCCATGGGCATCTGTCAGTAATTTCAGTTCGGTCAGATCTACTTTCATGGATAAAATCAGCATTGACTTCATGGTGACTCAGGTGTTTTGTGATTGGTCAAAGGAGATGTTTATAACCCTGGTATTTTGGGCAGTATTGTGAAAGTGGGTTGATGGAGATAGATGAAACCGGTGAAGTGTTAACTACCTGATGAGATATTGTTCTTTCAATGCTGAAACAAAATGTACAATTTTGTTGCAGTTTTTTCTAATGTAATAATTAATAATAAATATACATTGCAGTATTTTTAATATTGAGTACTGTTTTAAATTAATGTTTTGAACAGTGCAATTTTATTGTTCACTCTTCTTCATTTGGAGATATATATATATATATATATATATATATATATATATATATATATCCAAATGAATAATAATAATTTTTTATTATTTTATAATAATAATAATAATAATAATAATATTTTATATTCTTCACTAATAATAATCTAACAAATGCATTAGTGATTCACAGAAATAAATTCAACCACAATTTCGATTTTAAAAATGCCACACTAATAAAAAGAGTAAACAATTTATTCAGAAGAAAAGTTCTTGAGAGCGCCACCATTCAGTACTACTAAAACAGACTAACATACATAATAAAAAGTTAAAAGAAAATGGTTGAATTCCCTTCATTTTAACATCTCGTGACTTTGCACTACACATGAAGGAATTCTAAAAACTAAAATATTCTGTTAATCTTTTGAAATGATTTGTGAGCGTCTTTGTGGTTGCCAACAGTTTGTTTATAGATATGCAATTCAGAATAAAGCTCATTTCGTCTTTTTGCCTTGATAAAGTCCATCACGGGATGAAATGTGTAGGCGATTTAAAATACAGTTTTCCTCTTGTCTTTATTTTATTTAACCAGTCTGTCCTTAATCTCAGATCATAACTGACTATATTTTTTCATATATATATATATATATATATATATATATATATATATATATATAACAAATTATTAGTCAGAGTTAAATTAGACCAGTAAACAGTTGGATTTGAAGTGCTCAATATACATTTAAAGAAAAAATAAAACAAAGATAAATATCCAAATTAGGAAGATCCTGACTGTCGATACCAAGATTAAGAGCATGGTAGCATAATTGGCTGATCTTCATAATTTTTATATATTTATATACTGCTTAATGTTTTTCAGATATTAGCTAGGAATGTAGCATGTGCACTATTTAACTATCTTCTCATACAAGCAGAATGTGACACAGGGTCAGTTTAAGGGGATGGGGCATGGTGTAATATTACCTAGGCCCATTGACCAGTTATAAAGACATCAGAAAACTCCCTTATTGTGCAGTGTTGAAATGTTACTTCAAGGTTGGATATAATGTTTGCCTCTCTCCATATTTTATTTTGGTAGTGAAGAAGGAAATAAAATTAAAATTAAATTAAATATAGATATGTGAGGCTGAGGCAACGTCGAAAATGGTCTTGTCATTTACAGCATACTTTAATCCTGTCTCTTCTATACAATGAAACATAGGGTACTGTGGCAGGGTGATTTCATGCTAACACAAGTAGATAAGTTCACTAATCATTTGATTCAAACTCTTCAAAGGTTTTCAGTATTGGGTTTCCAATTACTTTTCTTAAATTTTTCTCATTCTCTTTTTTCCAGTAGCCCCTTCTGTCATTATTACCTTGCTTAGGACGGATTGATTAAACAAAAAAATAATGGAGGGATGACAGAGCAGGGACAACATAACTTGGACATTTTTCAGGAAGAAAGGTTTTTTTCCTTGATGCTGCAATTATTTTAACTACCTTCACTCCTTGGAAATGTTTGTTTTCAAAAGTGATGATTAACATACGAAAGGAATATTTTCTTTGTTCTTGAGATATCTTTTATATTGTTTGCTGGAATGGTAGGCAAAATATCTGCTATTTCCTGCAATAACACATTTTCATTTTTGTTACAGGGTGTTTTAACAATCTGAAAATTGATTTGTACTGCTGTAATTTGCTATCATGGCTCTCCACACTTTTCTCTCCTAACACTTGCCTCTTTATCTCTTCTTTTTACGGTCCTTGTTCTAACATCCGTTTACTCAGATTTATCCAGTAGGTTACTCACTGTTTTCCTGTTTTTCATGCCTGTCATTGTTAAATTTGCCAAGCCTTCTTCCGTAATTATGTGCCTCAGTAATTGCAGCTATCTCTTTCTCATTTTTAGCAACAGAATAGATACCCCCCCCCACTTTAGATGCATAAGTTACTTACCAACACCAATTGAGAAAACTTGGCAAGTAGAATATTATGACTGTCAGAAGTTGGATTCTCACTCAGAGCAAGATGTCAACTTCTGTAACTAGGTTTTTAATATATGAGTTTTAAATTTACCCTTATACTCAACTCTGTGATGTCAGTTAATTGCCATACGTGATACACAGTTGAGTGATCATGTCTTGAAAGAGACATGACTGCTAGGCAGGAGATTTTCCTGCAGTGTGTTGCCATTTCTTTCTGCAGAAGACCGGTTGCCAACCAAGGCTACAGAACCTAATCTGTCCTGCTATTCAACCCATAACTGGAGGGAGAAGAGATGAATACCCTTTCCCAAGATATTTGTGCATAAGTTAATGCAATGAATTCAACTGGAATTTGGCTCTCCAATTTCTCAGTCCAATCCATTGTACCACAACGCTGTGATGTAGCTGATGTAATTACATACCAACACCAGCAATTAAAATTCACACAAAAGTGTAAAAGACAGGAATTTTGAATACTGACTTAAAACTAGTTAGTTGGCATAACCTATTTTCTTGATCTTTCACTGGCCTTGTGCCAGGCTAAACTATTAATAACCATACAAGGCTTAGATTTATTTCAATAAAAGAAGTTTTATATATCAAGATTTCATCCAATTTTTTGGTTTTAAGTCTCCCCTCTCATCTCTCTTCATATCAAATGACTTTTTTTTACATTGACAAAAAATTTGAAATGAAGAGGGTGGGGGAAATTTTTCTTTCACACACACACACACAAATGAGAGGATAAAATTTTTTTTCTGCTTATTTTCTTGGTTCAAAGAGAAATAATAAAAAAAAAACAAGATTTTATATGCTGATTTTCAAGGCACAATCTTCCTCCTGTGCTGTTTAAAACATGAAATTTCCTAAATATCAAGAAGCAAAAGTCCTGATACGTAAAAAAACATTTATTTTAATGAGTTCATCAAACAGCAGGTAAAGAAGTTAGACAACAGAAAAAAAATGTATGTAGTCTGTACAAGATCTGGAGTGAGAGGGAGAGGGATGACAGTGAAAGACACGGCAGGCGACAAAACAACTCAGATATTTTTCAGTAATCATCTAGAACTTCTCCAACGTATTCACTGATGTCATCATAATCTAATTTAAGGATTTTATCTCTGTCTGTCATCAGCTGTAATGTTGCAAGAGATTTACATTTGTCTCTTTTTATCACTTCTGCAACCTATGGGAGGAAAAAAAAAGAAAGACAAAATGAGTGAACGATTCGAAAAAATAAAAAATTTTTTAGCTGTCGGAAGCATAGAAAAAATGACATTTTCATTTTTGTTGTAGTTTATCACAGGGTATTTTAATTATCTTAGAGTTTTAAAATATTTTTCGATCTGAAAGATGATTTGTACTGCTGTAACTTGCTATATTATGGAGTAATTTCTTTGTTAGACTTTTTGTTACCAAAGCTGATGGCAGCCTAACTCCTAATTCTTCAGCCTTTTTTTATATCAAATTTTCAGGATGTGAATTCAAGTTTCACTGAAGGTTATTCTTCTGTTCTGAATATGAATTTCAAAGCTGAAGAAAATGGAAAAATCAAAAGGGTTGGGAGAAAAAAAAATGATTAAGAAAATTTGTAGTATGACAAAAAATATTCCTCAGAATCTTGACCGACTTTAAATGACTAAAACCCATCTAAGTATCATTAGCCAGAGGATTTATTAAAATGTTTTATGAAATAAATCCATTTTGATTAAAATTCCAAAATGATATTTTCTGATACAACATACAAATAAAACATAGCAAAGAACATTTACTTTCTTCCATCAAGTTTTCTGATTCAGAAACATTGTACAAGATGGAAGGAATTGTATCCCTGAGAAGAGTTTGGACCTAACGTATTTTCTAAACAGAAATTAGATGAATGAGATCAAGATGCCTCTTTCCGACAGTTGAATTTGATGTATTTATTTTTGGTAAAAAGAAATACATACAACATCATGATGATACTATTTGGATTACGCATAATATTGATTATTAATGTGAGTGGCTTGCTAACAGGTATAAAGATGAATTAGTGAATTAAATGTCACAATGTCCATCTGTATAGAAACAGAATAGGATGAAACAAATACTAGAATGAAGCAGCTGGATTATTCAAATTGGCCAATTAATTACAAGTGTTCATAAGATGTTCAATGAAATACATCCTGACTGAATTTGCCACCTGCACACACTTTCTCTCTCTCATTCAAAATTATGGATTTTTCTAAAGAAAATTCCTTGGGAAGAGATGATTGAATTTTACACAAGAAGTTGGAGGACATTGGCTGTGGTTTGACCTGGTGAGAGATGGGATTCACTAGATCTACTTGCTCAAAACACGCTACACATAAATGAACATTTTTCAGGCTTTCAATGCCAATCTGTGTGGGGTCAGGTGCTCAGATGCACAGTGACCCTACAACCACACCCAGTCATACGATAGACGATGATAGTGTTTACATTATGCAGAATCCAAATAGTAAGTTGCCACTAACTGGTAAAGTGATAAATTTCTGAATTAAATCTTACAGTAATGCTCGCCTGTACAGAAACCGAACCTAAGCAATGGAGTAATAGTGCTGACCTTTAACCAAACTCTGATCAATTTTATGATGCCCTCCCAACTCCATAAAGACTCTGAAGACAAAAAGACAAAAAAATACAAAAGGAACTATTCCAAAGAAAAATTCCTTCTTTATCAAAGACTGGAAACTGTTCCAACTCACCAATCCTTTGTTTTTCCCACTTAAAATCATGACAACTCCTGGTTCTGTCCGCGGAATTACAGTCTCCAACATCTGTTGACTTAAACCTACGAAAAAAAGGACTAAAAATAAAAAATATCCAAGTAATTTAAATTATCTGAAATAAGATTGCATTTCAGAAAAGAAAAAAAAAACATTTCTCTGAATGAAATGCAGTGAAGTGATAATTATTGGATGACACAGGCTGTACAGAAAGTCTTTATTTGAATGAAGTACAGTGAAATGATAAATAATTTCATTCTAGAATGAAGGATTAGTAACACTAATTTAATTATCAGGAGTTGAGTTCGAGATGATAGCCTTCAGTCTACCTCTCATTCAGTCTTTCATTTCAAAACCCATCAAGCAGCATCTGCAGCATGTCATAGTCATGTGAATTGTCCAGTCATAATCATTTTTTTTGGTAGGACTTGGGATTTGATAAATGACCAAGCAAAGACATTGAATGGAGGAGGTTGTAGAAACTGGTGACCAAGCTGGTCATGATCTTTCACATTGAATCCATCAATTTGGAAATTGTTCAATAAGGTAATCCTGATTAAGTGTAGCCCAATGACAAAGGTTGCCATCTTGTTCAAACAATCGCATCTACAACCATCAAGAAATTGATGCAACATAAATGAGTTCTTTAATTGTAGATTTCGCAAATAAAAAAAAAAGGGTCATAAATTTTACATTTTGTTAAATCAATCCAGGCATTAACCATAAACAAATCCCTTTCCTAACATTGTATTGATGAAAGTTCTGTCCTAGTTGGATTGATTTTATTTTATTGACTTTTGTTTTTCTTTTTCAAATAATCATTTCCCCCCAAGCAAGGCAGGACCACCACTGGTGCACATGGGGTTACAGTGGGAGAAAAAACAAGGCACAAGGGATGTTGAAGAAAGGATGATAGATGGATGGGAATCAAGGAGATAGAAGATGGCAATTGGTGTTGCATTTAAACTTTTGGAGATTGTATCAGGAATTGGAAGTGAGTTCCATAGGCAGGAAGTGTGAGAAAAACTGTAGAAGAGGCAGTTACATTTAACTATTTTGCTAGTAAAAGGGTGGGACCGAGATGTAAATACATGTGGTTGGAGGAACCAGGGAAAAAAGCTTGTCAGAGCAGTTGCCATGAAAATATTTGTAGAGAAGACAGAGGGGAAAATATTTCTAGACTGTAAGAATTTTTTCAAGATAATAATGAGTTATTGATACAGGTCCTACTAATTAACCCATGGCGGGGTGGGGGGGGGTGGATTCATACCTTCTACAAAAGTATTTGCATGTAAGTGAATATAACTAAGCATGGTGGAGTAATGGATAGTGGCTCAGATTGAGGAATCGGAGAGCCGAGTTTGAATTCCACTCGAATTTATTACGTTCACTTATAAATCCATCCCTTCTTCCTCAAGCTAGAAGTAAAAATAGCAGGACAGACTGGGTTTTATAGCCTTGGGTGGCAACTGATCTAGAAGAAGGAAAACTCTGAATTCAAACCAGCCTGGAGAGGATTGGGCTCCATCAGGCTGTCATGCCCAAAGAAACACACTTCTACTGCAGTAGCAGTAGAAGTGCCCCTATGACTCTAATGAGCCACGAGATATCTGGATCAAACTAACTCATCTAGAATTTGGAATTGAAATTGGCTCTCCCATTTCCAATTCCAAGCCATTATCCATTACAGCACTGAATATCAAAGCTTACAGCACCTGCTATTCCCAAGTGGTCACCCACTTAAGTATTGACCAGACTTGCTGTTGATTAACTTCAGCAATCATACAAGAACCTGTGTTCTAATGTGATATGGCTGTATGCCCAATTTTCAAGGTGAAAATGTTGAACAAAATTCATTAGAGTTCTGTTTCTTTAGTAATGCTATGATGAGTAATAATTATCTTTTTCTTTTAGATTATAATATTATTATTATTCAGAATATAGTCTGGAACTTGCCTCTGTGTTCATCCTGACTAAAGAACACGTCAGGAATGTTGTAATTTATGAGTTTCATGAAAGTGTAAGTGCAGAAGCAAAAACCATCCAGTGGGTTGATGGGGTTGTGGGGATGATTTTCCTAGTTTCAAAACTGGGAAACTATTTAGTCTAGAGGACGAGCTATCTTGTTCAGGATATTTACAGCAAATTCTGCTACAATGAAATCAAATTTAATGTTAGTCGTATTATGCGAATTAAAAAAGGATCGGAAAGGTTTTCATGGTTGAAAAATGGGTCTCACACAACCTGTCTCCAGAGACTCGCCAACAATAGGTCAATTGTTGTCAGTAATTACTGACATGACAACTTCCTTTTTAGACACCAGGGATGAAAAATAGATCCCTAAATGTTAAGCATGGCCGTCAGTGGGTTAGTCAAAGAATCAAACCTGCTCAGTAGCCGAGAGAAGAGCTTCATCCAAAGAATCATCTATTGTGAACTGTTAGACTCAATCAATCAACATTGGTTTATATTGCCAACAACTTCATTGTTTTAAGGCAGCTTTTGACAAAAAAAAAAAATCTTCCATTCTTAGTTAACATAAAGGGAGTAATCTTCCATTAAAATAATGCTCGTAATCACATTGCATGATTGATTAAAAATCATCTACAGTTTACTTCTTAACCCTTTTGAACCTGATCAGCAGCAACCAAATATATTACCCCTATATCGGTCCTAGCCAACAGTAACCAATAATGTAAACCTATGACCTGTGTTAGTCTTCAAGTTACTTCAGGCCACTGTGATTATCATGTAGCTTACTCTTTAACATGCCACTGGTTTTGCATTAGTGGCACAATTCCACTTGACTTAGCTGGTGTTTGTTTGTTTACGGTCATCCAGCATCTTTACTCAAGTGGTTTCTCAAATTTGGCATTGTCCAGCACCTTTTAGAGAGTGGTCAGGAGTCAAGTCCTTTTCCTTTTTTTTTAAAAATTGACTCCCTCCACATCTCATCCCATATTGCCACTCCATATGGGCAGCACTAATCTCTCTCTTCTTTCTCCCACCTTCTCAGCAGCTAACCTCAACCTGCTTCTTTTCAAAATGACGTAGCAAAAAGGGATTTTCAGTCATCAGTTTGTCTCGTGCTGTGTCAGACAGCTCAAATGAAAAAGAAAAAAAATGTTTCCATTTCTTAAAAAAAAAAAAGAAGTTGTTTTTTTTCTGCATATGCATTTTTACAATCAATAGACCACACAGTCTGCTTGTCCTTGGTCACTTCATAATGGTAATTAGATTTTCCTTATCACTTGCATTCCAGGAAATCTGAATTAATATTTAGATATAAATTTTTTTCTGTGAACAAATTACAAGGCACAAAAGCTTCAGATTGGCTCCTCTCTCCATAGGAGACTCTTCTGGCTGGCTGATTCAAAACTGATTGTCTTTTCCCTGGTCCCTTTTGTCCAGAGGAATCATAAATGTTATTCTGGCAAGCACAGGGGGTTTTCTATATCAGCAATATAGGCTTCCTTCTACTTGACATCTTCTAGCTTACATTTAATGATTTCTTTCTTATCACAGGAATTGGGGAGGAGTGGTGGTCTTGGTTTTGCTCGACCTTATTGAATTCTGTCTTGTTAATTCTGGGTTCGATCCTCCTTGAAATTTTTTTAAAACATGATTTTTTTCAAAGCAGTTTGTTTTTTTCTCTCAACTTTTCAAGCTATCTTCCTGCAATTTTAACAATTTTCATCCCATTAGTTGACTCTTCCTCTTCCTTTTAGTTTTACTTTCAGCTGCAGTAGAAGTGGTGTTTCTTTGGGCATGACAGCCTGACGAAGCCCAATCCTCTCCAGGCTGGTTTGAATTCTCCTAGACTGGTTGCCACCCAAGGCTATTGAACCTAGTCTGTTCCTGCTATTTTACTTGTAGCTTGGGGGAGAAGAGATGGATTCATACTTTTCCCAAGGATATTAGCACATAAGTGAATGTAATGAATTTGACTGGAATTTAAACTCGGCTCTCCGATTCCTCAATCCGAGCTGCTATCCATTACTTCACCATGTCTCGTTATATTCACTTGCATGCAAATACTTTTGTAGAAGGTATGAATTCACTTCTTTTCTCCTCCACAAGCTACTATTAGTAGGACTTGTATCAATAAATCATTATTATCCTGAAAAAATTCTGACAATCTACAATATTTTCCTTCTGTCTTTCTACAAGTATTTTCTGGCAATCCTCAGTGTCACAAGAGGAATTCATTTGGGAAAAATTACTTCATCCTCCATATTCTCCCAAAGTTGTTCTTTCTGAATAACAATTGTTCAAGGGTTTGCAGAACCATTTTGATAGCAAAAGCTGATGTCGAGAGAAGCAGTTAAACAGGAGTTGGTCTTGTATTTTGCATCAAAACTTTTGGAATTTTAAAAATGTGACATCTATAAATTTATTGACAGAATGAATTTCTCAGAAACAACAGATGACTCATGTTGATGACTAAATATTTCTATAAACATTATTGCCTTCATTTGTAATATACACGATAAAAAATCAGACAGAACTTTCTTTCAACCTGATACTTCTCTACATATACAAAATACTGCAGATAACAATACAAATGTTTGAAAATGTTGCCATATGAATAAAGGCTTTAAATTTGGATTGATTGCAGTATTTCATGATCAGTAATACCTGACCACTGATAATACACAACATTCAATATATTGTGTAAGACCTGTATAGTTTGGGGATGTAGTCCTGAAATTTTCTGGTTTTGGTGTTAAGGGAAGTCAAGTAAGTAAGAGTTGACATTAAAAGACAAAGTTGTTCATACATTGCTGTGGTGGGAGTGGTACAGTGAAAAATTAAGAAAATTCATCTAATAACTACATGTAAGGCTACAGGCTTGTTGATCTATATCCATAACAGATAATATGCACATATAACAGCATATATATATACAAACACACAGAGTAAAAACAGTTTTTAAAGTATACTATATTTATTGGCAAAAGTGCTCAAATATCAGGGATAGAGCATATGTAAATATAAAAGTGGACAATGAGGTCAACAATGAACGAAAACAGTGTTTCAGGCTTAAACGCAATCTTCTGGCTATGTGTTTTATTTTGGCTTGACTATTTATATATGCTAGTCAAGGGTGCATTGTGGGTAGCAGAGTCTATTGTATTATCCTAATGGTTATTTCATATTATTCTAGAGGCTATTGAGTAGGAATAATTGTGGAAATGAATGCAGTTATTTGTAGCTATTTAAGGTGTTGTTTGTAAGCTTTTATTCATTATTGATTACTTAATTATTTGTATGCATACCTGTACATACAAATGTGTGTTCGTATGAATGTACTAAAAGTAGGTTTGAATGTTGTAATGAAAGTCATTACCTTCAAGAACTTTACCACTGTCAGTTCTGCAGATGCAATTGTTTATGGAAAGAATATCTTCAACCACAACCTGACAAAAAGGAGAAAATATTTGTGGTTACTAAACAGGTAAGCAAGGAATTTTGTGATACTCAAAATAAACAGGAATTAATCAATGCAATTAAAATTAATATAAAAAAAATTACTATTCATGAATTAATAAATGGTTGACAATGCTTCATCTCACCCATATGTGACTTCCATTAGTTCGTCTATCAAACCTTCTAAAATAGCTATATATTAACCAATTGGAGGGAGGAGTGCAAACAGGTAGGATGTACAGTTGGTTATACAAGGATACTTAGTACAATAAATTTTCATTATTTATGTTTGGAAAAATTAAAAGTTTTATAATTTAACATACAAAATACCCCCACTATTTTAAAAGCAATTTAATGATTAAAATAATACTTATTTAATAAAAATGTAATCTTGTTTTTCTTAAAGTTTTAATCTATATATTTAATTCTAGTGAAATATAATGCCTAATATATACAATAATATATTGTAAGTATAAACACATTATGGAGAGTAAAGTTTGTAAATCTTGACAAAAAATGTCAGTGATAATTTTAACAATGCTAACTATTGTGATGATTTCAACACATGTTGCAAAAATATTCTAGTGATAATTCCAGAAATGCAGGTTAAAAATGAATGGTTCATCCAATAAGAACAATAAAAACCATGATACCGTTCTGAATTTTATATAAGATTTCTCAAAAACCATCTGCATCATTCACTGAATTAATATATTATTAATCTATTTATTTTTTATTAATATAATTCAAGCTTCTAATGAGGGACACAAAAAAGCAAGGTTTTATGCAGAGATTTTTTAACCCTTTCAATTTGATTGAACTTTGACACATTCCCAACTTTTTAGTATTTTTTTAAAAAATACTACTGAGTTTAGAGGACTTTCAGTCGAATATATATATATTTTTAAACAAAAATTAATTTTTTTTTAAGGTTAGAGACAAAAAGCATGTCCCAAACACCAAAGATTACTTAAAGAAATTAACAAATGATAATATTAACGGATATTTACATACATATCTCATTAGAACTGAAAGGGTTAATATAATGTACAATTAAACTAAGAGGAAAACAATTTTATAAACAAAAATATGAAAATATTGAAATGAAAGAAATCATTGTATGATTGTCAGTCATGAAAAGAAAAAAAAAAAAAACCCCAAAAAACAAAGAATCAGTTGTAGATGTACTGATAACATTCATTTGTTAAAAATAATTTTCTTCAATAATTTCTTTCAAGTTCAACAGAGAAATTATAATAAATATATAATCAGAAGCACTTACCTTTTCTTTGTAATATTTTCCCTTTTTGTAAGAATTGCTGATAATTCGAACACGAATTTGAGGCCGTAGCCAAATCATACTGCTGTTGATGCGATTCAACTCACTGGAAAAATTAATAAATAAATCATTCAGATATTAACTTAATCCAATTTCTTCCTAGTTCTCAAGACATTTTTACAGAAAAAAAAAATCATAAGTAGCTCCATCAAATAATGTAAAACATCATACATTTGAATCAGGCGCTGAAAAGTTTTCAGCCTAACCCACTTTCCAAAATCTAAAACTACTAAACATCAGATTTTTGTTTTGGTTTGACTAAGTACTTTTCAAAACATCTTGTCTAAAATTTCTATTCTTTCAGACATTCCTGACATATATTTTGTGCTAATTTTCAATGTATTTTTATTTTAAAAAAATCATTAACTCTTTTATATGATATATAAGTCCTCAGCCAGAGAAGTGACTGAAAGCACTTGGAAAAATAATTACACAACATTTTCACATTCCTTATCTCCAGCAAAACGGAAATGTTTAAATACTGGAAAAATGACATCAAAAGTTAAAATCTTCCTTATCGGTTGTTTCCAATGAAACATGCTTAAAATACAGATTGCTGCCCAAATATACATTAATCACACATTAACACATTGGAGTAATGAATGGTGACTTGGATTGAGTAATCGGAGAGCTGAGTTCATTACATTTAGTTCATTTACATCTTTGGGTAAGATATGAATTTATCTCTTCTCTCCCACTTAGGAGTAAATAGCAAGACAGAGTGGGTCCTACAGCCTTGGGTGGCAACTGGTCCAGAAGGAAAACTCCAAATTCAAAACCTGAGGAAGGTTGTTTGGAGGACCTTGTGGCACACTGTGCAAAAGAGTTCTTTGTATTTGGTTCTTCACAAGACCCCACCACTATAATGAAATCGTATGTGTGGCTAATCAGGCTCTAAGACCATCATGAATCAAAAGACAACAATAGAGTCTTCCATTGCAGGAATTGGCAAAAGACCATCCCAATATATGTGTGTAAAAATTCAATAATATTTACTCACTTTTGTTTATTAAGCATTAAATTACATCATTTAGCATCCTCCATGGTTTACCTTGATTTTCACTGCTAACCTAAAGAATATTTATGAACGTTCTTAAATTTAAAATCTTTGAAAACCTAATGGCATTTATAACTTGTTGCAAAATATAATCCTTACGTTTGGCATCAGAGAATTGGTAAAGAAAATTTTTCATTTTGTATATATATATATATATATATATATATATATATATATATAAAGCAGACACACACACACACAAACATGCATGTAAAAAATAATTCTTCCCCAACTTCTATCTTTTGTTGTAAATGTGATTATTTGAGTGAATGAGGCTTTAACATTTGTTTAATAAATCTTAACTATGGTCTGAAACAAAATTAAACAATAAAAATGAAAGTTGAAGGTCTCAGATTTGTTTTGTTATTGTTTCTCATTATTCTTAATTAGACAATGTCAGGAATGAAGGAGAAGGAGGAGGGGGTCAGAATCAAAAGTATAGAAAAAAATTTAGAATCAGTTTGACAAAATGACAAAACATCAGATTTGGGTTTGTTTTTTTCTTTTTTTGGAAAGGAATCTTGGTTGGACCAAGAACTTTTCAGCACTCCCTTGTAAGTAACAGAAAAAAAAAAAAAGAAAAAAGAAAAAAAGCAAATTGATAATGTTGGAATTTTTATGTATCAACAACTATGTAACCACTTGTACATATTTGTGTTTTGGTTTGGGCCTGTTTATATACATACGAAACTGCCATTAATTTGAATGAAAAGTGATACTAGCTCCTTTGGGCTGACGTCACAAATTCCGGCGCGAAAATTTGCTCCTTTCGAATCTAGCCAGCTTGGCGTGAGGATGTGGATTTCCTAACCCCTGCTGAGAGTGGATTCCCTGAGCCCTTCCAGCCTGAAGAAATACCCTGTGAGAGGGAACTCCAATTCACGATGAGGTGAATTCTTCCTCAAATCTTGGCAACGCAGCATTCTGTATGGGCATTTTGGAAGGAAAAGAATCCTAAAGAAGTTATATTTTCTTTTTAATGGTAGTCGTTTGTTAAAACGGCCGTTTGTAATATGAAAATTTGGTTTTTCTGTTTATGTGAACAGCGTGTATGCTGTTGCTTTGTTAATCGGCGTTGTAGGATGCCTGCAAAGAGGGAATAATTTGCAATTTTATGTGAATAAATCTTTTCATCTTTATTTTAAACGTTATTCTTTTCTTAACGTTATTCTTTTCTTCCCCTTGTTTCATTTTTACCCTTTTATTTTTGCGGGTTTTTATTTCTAGTCAAATTTAACTGAAAACGGATAAATTTTCGACAATAACAAATCAGACTTGACCCTGCAAGCCAATAAACAAAAAACTTTTTTTTTCATGTTTTAATTTGATTGTAACAGAGTTTTTTCATTACTAATTAAGATCCTTGGTTAAGCACAAATGATTTTAAAGCACTTGTTATTGATTTAAAGCAAAAATATTGCTGAAGGTATTTCAATAGTTAATTCCTCGCCTATTTCCAGATTTTTATTTGGCCACTAATTACAAAATACGGCTCAAAGAGGCAAAATGGTTGATCCCCTTAGTGTATAATAAATTCATAAAGTCTATGTAGCAAAACAGCTTCTTACTTAAAAAAAAAATATGGCTTGAATTTTTTTTTTTTTTAATCATATCACCCCGAGCAAGGCGGTAATGCCACTGATGTGCAGGGGGCTACGTAATAGTGAAAAGATTGGAAAAGAGAAAGCCGGAAACCACATCCTAAACAGGGAACAAGGGATGAGCCTCTTAACCTGTTCAATAGACGTGGGTGGAGTGTGAACCGGGCGACAGATCTATCTACTATTGCTATCACATCTGCACTGGTGCTTCTATTATGTATCTAGAGATTCTTGATAAAATCGAAAGAAGAACCTGCAATGTTATTGGTCATGTCCTGGCATCTCAACTGCAGTCACTTTCTCAATATTGTAGTGAAGTAGTGTGCCTTAAATATTTTCATTGTAACTATTCTGATTAGAAAAGAAAAAAGCTAATCAGAACAGTTTCTAATACATGGTATTAAAACAAAAATAGTGATTTGAAGTGTCAATTTAAGTCAGTTGTTCCAGAGCCACTGTTTATAATTCCTATCAAATGTCACTGGTCTGTGGGCTAGATAGTAACCTACTTACCTGTGAAATAGGGTCTGAAATAATTCAAACCATATTTTTTATTAAGAAGCTGTTTTGGTACATAGACTTTATGAATTTAAACACAGTACTTGATTAGGAGCAAGGTCACATCATTTACAGTTGAAATGGTTAAATGTAACTTCCGGCATCTTGCTTCATAGTCAACTTTGATCTTCAAAAATTTAAATGCAATGTCAACTGTTATCTTCTATCTTTTTAATTCCTGTTATTTTATTGTTTTGTTTCCTTAATGTATTTTTTCTTATATTTTCTCTCGATCAGTAACTCCTGGCATCTTAGTGTCTTTATTGCCTTTCCTGGGTTGAAATGATTACCCCCACCAAAAAACAAAAATGCCATGATTCTTTGAGTGGTTTCCTGTTACTTTCTCCAGAGTTCTGAATTCAGAGTAGTCCACCTCCTTTACTTAGCTTCCATACAAGGATAGAGACCCCAGTTTACCCTGGTATTTAACCCATAGTTGGAGATGCTTTTCTCAAGAGCATTAAAGCAAAGTAAACACAACAGACTTGGCTGGAATTCAAACATGGCCTGACTATTCCTCCCAGTGACGGATCTATGAAACTAATGCAGCTTAAGCTTCAGTGCCTCTAATCTCAGAGGGGTCACTAAAGTAAATATTTTTTAATGAATTAATTTTTCAATAAAATATACTTTTATTTTTAAGTGTTTGTTATGAAAATTAGGCCATTTTAGTGATAGAATCATAAGGTCAAAGTAGCTAATGTTGTCTTTATAATATACTCTGATACTCAGTTCATATGATCTCTTAATTTTGCAGTAATTGGTAAAATTTCAAAATTTTCTTGGAGGCTTGCAACACGTGTACTTCTTGCTGTATGGACTCATTGAGCTTACTGGAATCTATTCATAACTTATGTTTTAGCAGTCGAATTCTTAAACAATTTGTTGCTAAGGAGCTCCCATATCTGTTCAGGCTTCAGGGCCCCAAAAATATAGGTCTGCCACAGATTCTATCTTGCACATTTCTCAGTATCATTAACATTTTTACTAAACATTTTTATTTTGATAGTTTTCTCTTGTAAGAATCAAGTTCAGGCCTTTTCCTGATTCACAATCTACTAACTTTTCCTGAAAACTATTTGCCTTGGACAACACCAGTTAGAGTTCAATTCCTGTCCAAGGTTAGAACTACAAAAGCTGTGATAGAAAAATCATTAGAATATTTAGAGATAAAAAAAACAAAAACAAAAAATGGTTACTTACTGAGAACTTTCAGTTTTGTGCTTTTTGTGATTTGAGTCCTGGTGGTGGTCAACCCGTTCATTGCTGTAGCGTTTGTTGCTTGACCGATGACTACTATGACTACTGCCATTTCTGGAATATGATGGTTGTTGCTTTTCTTTTTCTTGTTTTTTTTTCTCTTCTTCCACTTTGTACTCATCAACCTTTGACTTGTCTGGTTAGAAACAACCAGAAATAAAAAAAAAATACAAATGTGAAAGGAAAGTTTACATAAGGGCTTAAAGAAAAAAATGCAAAAGAAAATATCAATGAAAGTTAGAAACGAGAATCTAGGAAAACTGTGATCAGAACCAATGTGGTATTTCAATGAATTCAGTTTTTAAATGGATTTACCCAAGTATAGGCATTTTTTAAAAAAATTATTTTCAAAACATAACAACAAATTGTTCATAAAATAACTCTTGATTTTAGATTGAAATGAAAGTCTTTGGGCACCCTGTCCCATTTTAGAGTAAGAATGAGTCTATCTAGATCTTCTTACACCTGGCAGCACCAATTATGCAATTTTAGCTATGTCTAAGCAAAATGTAAAAGAAATAAAAATGATAAAATAAAATTTAAAAATAAACATCTATGATTAAATTTGTTAAATAAAAGTAATAATTAAATTAAAAAAAAAATTAATAAAATAAAATAAAAAATAATAAAGTAAAATTTAAAAAATAAGATCACATGGGTGAAAAAATGAAAGAAGACAAAAAACAATAGAGTAAAATTTAAAAATAAACACCTATGAACAAGCCAATAGGAAATATTAATACTTGATATTTAGTTTTATAATTAATCCTGGATCTTGATTTTTATTATTAATATCGGATCTTATGATGAGCATTAATTGGTTAAAGCAGCAAGAGTTTGAATTGAACCCGAGACCTTACTGTTTACAATTCTCTGATACTACTCTGCTAATTATAAAAATTAGAATACTTACTGATATACTTGGAATATTTCTCAAATTCTTTTTTGGTCACAAGTCGAATGTTATATTGGCTGACTGTGATGGTGTTGCTGCTGATGGATAATTTCACCAAAACTCTGGCATTGTCTTCATCAATACTTTCAACCTAAAACAAATCATGTAAAGAATAAAACTGTTATGAAAACCTCAGAAAAAGACTTGTAAGTAAAATCCTACCTTTTGATGGCTAAAGCTATAAGCTTGATATGGTGATTTCAAGGAATGTGTAAACACACCCATGCTAGTTTCACCTGTGAATGGATTTAATTCTTACAAAAATTAGGTTTGCCCAACCAATATTTACAGACAGAAGTGTGCATTAATAAATCCAGTTGGATATCTACAACTGAATTTTGATTTGAAATTTTCACTGTACAATGTCTGAACTGAATTGTCAAGCATTTATGCTGAAGAAGAAGAAAAAAATTCTTACATAAAAGAAACATTTTTTTGTCATTAGCTCATAGTGATCCCAAAAGCAAACCCATTTGGAGATCCAACTCCTGTAGGGCTACCCATGACTGTAGGATAAAGGAAGAGACCAACCTCCGAAGACCCCAGCGACAGAATGGTCAAAGATCTACAGGATCTCAATAGCCAAACTGGCGAAAGAGGGCAGTGCATGACAGGCATAACCAAGGCTGACCTTGAAAGAACATGCACCCACCAACCTGATACAATCAGGTTTGCCAGTTCTTGCCTGTCTTAATCATCTTTGTTACACAGGATTGTCCAACAAAATTAAATTTACATGAATGGCCTTGTCAAACTCTCTTTCACAGCCATTTCTGCCACTGCCACTGCTACCAGAGGAAGGAAAGGGAATAGGGAGAGACGATGATGATCCCGATGCTCAAATGCAAGCGAGTGCTGATGACAGACATACTGATGAACCTATGTAGACATAGACTATATAGCCATAAATCTATACATGTAGATACTTTTTTTATGCATTTTGTATTTATATATATATATATATATGTGTGTGTGTGTGTGTGTGTGTGTTTGTTTAATTGTGATAGTATTTAGCGCCATAGCAGTTATTTTTATCATAAAGTGCTCGATATTGGGGCCTAGACAGAGCGTTGATAGGTACAAAGAGTTTACCTTTTTAATAAAGCAGATTCATGCTGACTTTGAAGTTTTGTTAGGAGACTGTTATGAGGCTGTCAGGTCTGCTTGTCGTTAAGTTATAGTTTTTTCTTGTTTATATAACACATCACTCAATAAATCCTGGTCTTAACTAATAAAACAACAACTTTTAGGCAAAATTCGACTTTATTCATCAACATAGTCTCCTTTTAGGGTGACACACTGATTCCAATGCTTCTATAACAATTCGATGCCTTTTTTGTAGAATGATTTGTCTTTGGCCTCAAAATACGCCTCAGTTTCCAATATCACTTCTTCATTGGAGCCAAATCTCTTTCTCTGGAACATTTTTTTGAGATCTACAAACAGCCAGTATTTGCTGGGGGCCAGATTTGGAGAATAGAGTGAGTTCAGAAGCAATTCAAAGTGCAATTCATGTAGTTTTGTTATCACTGTGATTTACTTGTTTTTTTTTTTTTTAAATCATATCACCCCAAGCAAGGCAATAACGCCACTGATGCACAGGGGGCTACATAAGGGTAAAAAGAATGGAAAAGAGAAAGCCGGAAACCACATCCTAAACAGGGAACAAGGGATGAGCCTCTTCACCTGTTCAATAGACGTGGGTGGAGTGTGAACCGGGCGATAGTTTAGTCTATCTACTCCAACTGAAAAAAGAAAAAAAGAAAAGAGTGAAAAGATTGGAAAAGAGAAAACCAAAAACTGCATCCTAAACAGGAAACAAGGGATGAGCCTCTTCACCTGTTCAATAGATGTTGTGACATGGTGAATTGTCTTGCTGAAAAATCACTTTTTTCTTCTTCATTTGTAGCTATTTTTTGGCGATTTCTTCCTTCAGATGCACCAATAATACTATATAATATTCGGTATTGATGGTTCTTCCTTTCTAAAGGTAATAGATGAACAAAATACCTTGTGCATCCCAAAATATGAAGACCAAAACCTTGCCTGCTGATGTTTGCATCTTTGGTCTCTTTGGACGGCTTTTACCTACTGCTGTCCACTCAACTGATTTGACTCCATAGTGAAGTGGTGGATCTATGTTTCATCCACTGTTACATATTTATGCAAAAACTTCTTGTTGTGTTGAAACAGTTGCAAACAACACTTTGAATTGTTGACATGTTTTTGATCGAATGTGAGCAAACACAGCACCCACTTTGAACACAGCTTTCTCATTGACAAATATTCATGCAAAATAGTGAATACACTGCCTTCTGATATGTTCAACTTCTCTGCTATCTCACACAACTTCAATTTATGATTGACCAAAACAAGTTTGTGGATTTTTTTGGTGCTTTCCGAGACAACTGCCGATTTTGGGCAACCTGAACGTTCAGCATCATTTGTATCTGTACAAACATGTTTAAAGTCAGCATACCACCTCTTAACCATTGTTTCCGATGAAGCAGAGTCTGAATAACACTTATCAAACCATTGTTTTGCTTAAACATTACTTTTCCCCATCAGAAAGCAATGCTTTGTCAACACACGAAATTCATATTTTTCTATTGTTTTGAAAGTTTACAACAGTAGCTTCACTTAAATAACTGTAGTTTGTAAACTAATAATCCAATTGAGCCCAAATATTTTGTCACATGCCATTTGAAGGTTAGTACTTCATAAAATCATATGGATTTTTTATTAGTTGCACCATCTATACGTCAGGCCCAGGACTTATTGAGTGATGTGTTAGAATGTGGTGTGATATTGTGGGAGTAGTCTTGTTTGTGATTGGTTAGTTATTCTTTTTCTTCTTTTCTTTATTTATATTTTTTTTGTTGTGTGGCAAAATCATCACCAAAAAAGATATAGGTTTATACAGAGATTACGGACTCATAATTTGAAAAATACTGTAACGAAAAAACTACAGAAAATATAAGAAAACAAATTATAAAAATCAACACTCCAGGATTTGCAATAGACATAAAAACAAATCTAAAAATAGCAAATTTCCTAGATATAACATAACATTCAACTTAAACAACAACATATACAAACCATACAGAAAAGAAAACAACCACCCTATACCTATCAACAAAAAATCTCAATCACCTTCCAAACATATTCAGACATCTATCCATATTTATAAACAAAAGACTATCTACAAACTCAAGTAACATAAAAATATTCAATGAAAACAAAGAAACGTGTGAGTCAGCACTAAAAAATAGTGGATACTCAAACAAACTTGAATACACAAACGAAAAGAAACCCCCCAAAATAGAAAAAGAAACATAATCTGGGTTAGTCCACCCTACAACAATATAAAAACACAAATAGGAAAACTATTTTTCAACATAACAGAAAAACACTTTCCCAAACACAACAAACTATCAAAGATTTTTAACAAAAATACAGTTAAAACCAGCTACAGCTGCATGAAAAATATGGAAAAGATAAAAACCAAGCACAAGAAAATGAAACTAATAATAACACAAACCAACAAGACAATACGAACAAATGTAACTGCCAAAAGGACAACTCTCCACTTAATAATAAATGTCTTACCAAAGCAACCGTAACAAATGAAAATACAGACGAAAAGATTTACATAGAAGCAACAGAAACATTGTTTAAAAAAAAGATTTAATAATCACAAAACATCATTCAACACAGAAAATTACAAAAACACAACGTTATCAAAATACATATGGAACCAGAAAGAAAACAACATTACCACCAAAATCAAATGAAGAAATAGTAAAAAAGAGCAACATCATACAACAATATAGCAAAAGTTGTAAATTATTCTTAGAAGAGAAACTAGTAATAATTAATTTTTTAAAACCAAAGTAAAATTTTAAACAAAAAACCCAAGCTTTGGAAAAATGCAGACATGCAAATAAATACTTACTTTGCTACACAAACAACAATAAATAACAAAATCAAACAAAAAATAGGCATATAAACTACATAAATAAAATAATAAAAAGAATAACAATTAAAATTAAAAAATTAAAAACTAAAAATATAATTATAAATACGAAACCATGATAAACAAAAAAACATACAAATAATATAAATACATACAAACACCCAGTCACAACAAAAACAGAAAATAATACAACCACTAAATGAAAAATAAAATAAAAATAAAAGCCAAAATAAAAACAAACACATGTAAACCTTACAACCAACAAATACAATAAACAATATGAAACAATATATACTATGTGGCAGCAATATTCTAAGAATGGACAAATGGTAGATTTATAGATATGTAAGATAGATTTGGGAGAAAAAAATTGTCTCACTCAACACTGTGAATTGATTTTATTAGCAGCTGATTTAGCTTGCCCAAGAAGGCGCAACGAGTCACCTGGAGGTTAGCATCAGCCATGCTGACGGAAAGTAGAGAGGAGTCTCTTAGATGATTAATGAAGAGAAGTTTAGTTTTGGAGGCATTAATATTAACAAGCCATCTTTTGCCTCAGTTAACAATGGACTTGAGGTTGTTTCGAACATCAGCTGCCATTTTAACCTTGTTGGACTGATAAACCTTATAATTAAGGCAGGAATAAATTGTGTTGTCAGCATAAACATCAAGTTGCCAAGATGTCATCAAGAACGTCGTTAATAAAAATCAAAAACAGTACAGAATCAAGTATGGAGCACTGAAGGAGACACACATTAGTATGAAAGGATCTAGATGAGTAGCCGTTAACTGGATAACTTTCATTTCACGATTTGATAGGAAATACTGGATCAGCTCAAAAACGTGTCTGGATACAGTATAACTTTTCAGCTTGTGGAGAAGACCTGAATACCAGGCCTTGTCAAAGACTTTTGAGATATCCAATGCCTGGGCTTCACTGTTTTTATCTAGCACCAATTTAAAATTGATTAAGTCTGCTAGAACTTTCCCACAAAGAGTTAGAAGACTAATAGACCAACAGCCGAAAGTATCGGACTACACACCGGAGTTCTTAAAATCTGGAACAACAGATAATGACTTGCAGCGAGGCATTTATTATACAGTTTAGTGAGAATAGGAGCCAGCTCAGTAATACACATCTTAATGACTATTACAGAAATACTATTGGGTCCATATGCTTTGTGGGGGATCTAGGTTAGAGATGATATGCATATAAGCCTTTCTATGGTTTCTGCTATCACTCAACACAGACTCAGCTGTAAATGGAAAGTTATGCAGAGATACTCTGGATGAGTCAAGAGCAGAGTTTGAGGGAAATTTACAAGCAAAGCATTCAGCTTTATCAGCAGAGGATGATAACACCTCAAATTGATTGAAGAGTTAGGGAAAAGACTAATCCTATAAGAGAGCCACCAGTAAGAGCTAAAGTTGTTAGAGGCTATATGGTGCCTCATTCTTTCAGTAAACAGGAACTTTGTTCCTCAGGGATTTGCTTACATTTATTGTGAGTAGTAACAAATAGGTGTCTGTTGTGATGAGAGCCATCACGCTGATATAGCCGAAAATAGTGGTTTCTGTATGCTATAGCAGCCAAGCATGCTGGTGTGAATGATGAAAATGATTGAAGTTTCACCTGGTATTTCTAAGAAGGATTGAAAGCATCTATGCCAGCTTTGATCCAAGAAACCTCAGTGGTGTAATTTTCACTTGAGAGATTAAAAATGTCAATTCAAAGTGCGTCATGAAGAAATGCATGAAGTGAGTCTCAATCAACATGTTGGTAATGAAAAGAGGTCTTATGGATAGTGGATTCCTGTTTAATAGATGATTGGAATGAAATATTGATAAAGTGGACAGAATTACAAAGTGGGCTGTGTTGCAAAGCTCGACAAGGAGGTAAGAAATAAATCAAGTAGGGAAACATTTTGCTTGGGTTTGCTAGGAAAATGAGTAGAGAAGTCCATGATTTGAGTCAAGGATTGGACAATGGAAAAATTTAATGACTGAATACCAGTAAAACATCAGTACCTTTAGAATGTTTTAGTCATGGTGAGCATTACAGTCAGTGAAAACAAAGATGTTCACAGATGAACAGAGACAAAAGTGCCTTTTCTATCCTATCAGCTATTATGTCTAATTTACTGTAGTCCTGGGAAGAGAGGGAGTAATAAAGAAAAAGTGACAGCTAAGAGAGTCGAGTAATGAGAGATGGAAGAAGATGAAGGAGTAGTTAGGGGCCTCAAGATACAATTCTCTGGCCATTGGAAGATTATCCTGGATCTAAACATAAATGTGAATAGCTGAAATTTTTCTGGCAAAAGGAAAATAGCTTGAAACCAAGAACGCATTGGCAGCAATGGAAGAATTTAAGTTTGTTTCACAGAGGGCAACTCGCGACTGTTCCAAGGGGAAAGATTGTATGCTGCAGTAGTTGGAATGGATATCACAAATATTAATGACAAAGGTTGAGGGTGGGTAGTTGTTTTTTTTTCTTTACAGGTTTAGTTGTATTTCTTTTTGTTGTGTTTTCCATGAGATTCATTTTGAGTAGAGAGAAAAGACCACCATAATTGTCATTGCCATCAATAGTAATACAAACCAGCCAGAGCATGGGTGAGAAGAAAGCATAGTGTGGCCTCAGGGTTGCCAATTAGAAATACATACAGGGACACCTACTCATGTACGACATGGCACTACAAATACACTGATATCATATGATTGCTGATCAGAGCAGCCTCTCTAAATGCTACCAAAGAGTTTGGGCTCCTAATGATCAGTTGGAAGCAGCAGCCAACAAACTGTCAACACGGTATCTTCATAATGAAAAGTCAGTCACTGGCTACTCTGATCACCAAAAGGTCATGACAGTTAAGTCATTGTGGCTCTGGTAGAAGAAAGAAAGAGAGTCAGCAAACAATATCCTGAACAGGAAACAAGGGATGAGCCTCTACTCCTGTTCAATAGACATGGAAGGAGTTTGGGCCGGATAATAGGTGAGCCTATCTACTCTTATTAACCTGTTAAAAAAAAAACATAAAATATGAAATTGTTAAATCATGACTTAGTTCTGATGCCTATTAAACACATGGGAGGAGGGACCGAAGTGAGAAGTTTAATAATAACAAGGGAGAAAAGAAAATACAGGACAAAGAAGGAAGGAGAAGTCAGAACATCAGAAAAAAATAAAATAAAATAAACAGCAAGATGGCATGAGGCATTATAAGTTATTTACAAGAGATGCTTTACTTGCTTCTTTTCAATATTTAAATTGGACATTTTTTACAGGCAGAGTAGGCCAACTTAATTTCAGTGGTGCAATTACAACAACTTTGAAATTATTTTTCAATTCCTATGGCTAAAAGCATATGACTATCTCTCACTTGGGATGGGTGGTAATGGTACAGTGTGTGAGCAAGTGTATGTATGTATCTGGGAGGAGGGGTCTATTTTCTTAGTGCTCTACCTATTTTTCTTATTTTTTTTTGGGGGGGGGAGCTTCCACCAAAGGAATTAAAGTTTTTCCCAGATACCAAGAACAACCAGTGAGACACAAAGAATGGCAAGCTTTAAATAATGTGTGTGTGTGTGTGTGTGTGTGTGTGTATGAATAACATAATTGAATGAAGCAAATTAAAATGCAGGTTTATTAAATCTCAATACCTACTTTCTTGAAAAAGTGCCAAGCTAAACTCATTTAATTTCACAAGCATGTAATATTTGTAAAATGCAATATTGAGAATTGACAATTAATATGCAAGTAATTAATTCAGAAGTGTGTGTGTGTGTATATATATATATATATATATATATATATATATATATATATATATATATTGCTTTAAAAGTAATAATTTTTATGTTACAGGGCATAATGAAGATAAAATTTAAAACAGAAAACAAGCGGTTTTGCTCCCGCTCATCAAACCTTTTAATTGGGAGAACTGTAAAATATAAAGATGTGAGAAATGAATTGGTCAATGATGGGAAAGGGGAATGAACTGCTAAGGACTGATCACAGCAAGGCCCAGATAACACTTTCACTGTTTACACAGTGAGGGTCTGCAAGACCTGATGTAAACAGTCTCCAGTACCTTCAAATGGAAAAGTGAATGTGAATTGGCCAATACAAAAAAAAAAAAAAGAAAACAAAAAACAATCCACATTAAACTCCATGGCACACTTTCTGTTTTTTATATGAAGTTTACAAATTGATGAATAATAAGTATTATGAATAAGATCATTTTCTTGCCAGGTATTGTTACTGATTTTCAGTAAAACATGCTGTTTGATTCTACTGTGAAGCCATTGAATGGTTCTTAACTGGCACTGCAGCCACATTTATATTTGTAAATTACAGAACTTATTTGATGAGGGAGCAGAGCATCCTTACGATTCAAAGCTAAAACAGTTCTAGCACCAAACGCAACAAGCATCCCAGCATAAAAATAACATTTCTGCACATCAGATGAAATTTGCCTAGTTAGGTTTTCACGGAAGTCTTAAATACACCAAACATTTAGCAATAACTACTGGCTTCATCTTTCTGAAGTCAGCGATCTTGTCAAGAATCACCAAATTGACAACAGTAGGTGGATACCTACTACCATGTAAAGCTCTCTTTAAAAAAATTAATTTCACTATCAAGGACCTCTTCAGAACAGATCATCAATGCACTATGTATTAAAGTTTTATGAGGTTTATTTTGCACTTTTTAGGGCAAAGAGAGTCCCAATGTGTGTATAATCCTGAAAAAGTAGACTTTCTATACACTGACGTACAAAAAGGTGTTGATGTACAATGCACCAGTACATCAAGAAAAGCAAGTTTGGAATTAACCTCTTTCTCAATAGTACACCACAAGGAAGGGTGGAGATTATTAAGGGAGGAGAGAAATTGATCAGCCTCAGCTTCATCATTACATAAGCAAAATGCATAATCAACATAGCGATGATACAGAAGAACAAAACGGATCATTAAATAATTTCTCCTCATAAAACCCCACAAAAGTATTAACCAACGCAGGACCCAAAGGGGAGCCCATGGCTACATCATCAATATGCTGACATTATGCTGTCAAAACTAAATTCAACAAATGAAGTGGAGAACTTCATTAATTCTACGAAAGTTGCTTCAGAAACATCTGAAGGAGACAAAGAACAGTGATAAAGAAAATCATTGCAAATATTGTTTGCATGAAGAGAAACACAAGTAAATAAGGAGCATACATCATATGAACACAAACTTGCCAGAAGGACAACCTTTAATAAGTTCAACAAAGATAAATGTATTGTTTGTGGTAAATGCTGCAAAAAAGTTTGTAGCAATTTAGCAAGCCATTTGGTCACTTTATGTTGTGATGACCCTATCATTGATAATATGGGTCTTAACTAGGTACCTCTGGTCAAAATCAATAACAAAACAGCATAGTATGAATAAAAAAGGTCCAAACTTAATAAAACAAGCTTTTTCCCTCAAAATGTTTATATTATGATTAAGAGGAAAGATCAAATTTTTTATCCTTTCTAACATTTTCGAAATTTTGTCAGAAAGTTTTGTTTTGATTGAGTTAGCAGCTAAGAACCATTTACTACTGTTTTATAATGGACAGCTAATGATTGCATTACCCACTTTTTTTTCGGTTACAAACACATTAATTTGGAAATTCTCGCAAAATTCAAATAATTGTTGGATTTTAATGACACTTTCAGTACTCATTCACAAATAAAATTATTTTTGAAATTATTATTTTTTAAAAATCTTGATAAAAATATTTTTTTTACCTCTGTTACCCTTCTCCTCCACTTAAATCTATGAAATTTGAATAAATTTTACACTGATGGCTAACTTTTGTTTTATTATTTCAATGCAGGACTCATTGGGGAATATAAATCATCTATTTTTTTTAAATTTTAAGTTTGCAATCATTATTCGAAAACCTTCTTCAAAGAGTAAAATAAAAAAGGCAATAAAACTGATATAATTTAATTTGATAAGCTTTTAATCGCTGGTAGTGAACCCTTGGACCCATCCAACTATCGCCATATCAGTCTTCTACCGATATTCAGGAAAGTGTTTGAGGCCATAATCAACGCTGAAATAGTTCAACATCTTACTGCCCACAAACTCTTCTCTGACAGGCAATATGGGTTCCGCTTTGCCAGGTCCACTGCTGATATGCTAACAACTGTTATGGAGTACATGCTCCAGACCCTTGATGAGTCAGGCGAGGCTCGTGTGGTTGCTCTGGACATCTCCAAGGCTTTTGACAGGGTCTGGCACTCTGGCCTTCTTTGCAAGCTACGGGGTTATGGTATTACCGGATGCCTGCTTGACCTAATCCAATCTTTTTTAAACAACTGCAAAATGAAGGTCGTTTTGAATGGGCATGCCTCTTTATCCTACAGCACGAATGCCGATGTCCCCCAGGGCTCTATCCTGGGCCCAACGCTCTTCCTTATTTTCATCAACGACCTCCCAGATGACACCACAATATACTCCCGCATCAGTAAGAAACCTGGCGTGGCGGACAGACATAATCTCGCTGCTAACCTTGAACGGGATCTACACTCTGTGGTTAATTGAGGCAAGAAGTGGCTTGTCAATTTCAACACGTCTAAGACCAAGCTGTTATCTGTCGACCATCACAGGCAACCTCTCCTGCCTCCCATAAGCATGGACCAAGCGATTCTCCCTGAGTGCAATACACTGTGCCTCCTCGGCCTTATCCTCTCCTCTGATCTCAAATGGAACCGCTACATCGAATCCATAGCTAAATCCACTGCTAAGAAGGTTGGGTCACTGTGTCGATCCAGGATGTTTTTTCCGCCTGAATCCATCCTGCATATATAAAAGTCTACCATTCGACCGTGCATGGAGTACTGCTGCCATTTATGGTCAGGCGCCCCTGCCATTCACCTCAGTGTTCTCGACAGGCTCCAAAGGAGAGTCAGTAATGTGATAGGTGCTGACTTGGCGGCTCGACTTCAGCCACTTCCCCACCGACGAAATGTGGCCTCCCTTTGTCTGTTTCATGGCTTCTGCTCAGACGAACTCAAGTCACTGGTGCCTCCTCAACAGGTGTTTACTCGTGCAACCAGATTGGCAACTGGGTCCCACCCATTCACAGTTAGGTTAGCCAAATGCAGACGACAATTCTACTCCTGCAGCTTCTTCTCTCGAACTTCCCGCCTGTGGAACTCACTCCCATATTCTTGCTTTCCTGATGGCTACAACCTCCAGAAATTTAAATGCAATGTCAATACTCACCTACTAACCACTCGACTCTAACCCTTCCCCCACCCCGTATATACCTCCCTTTCTCTCCTAGCTTGAAACAGTCATCTCACCTGCATTCTCATCTTTCTATTGCTCTTTTCTAATTGGTTTGTACTCCTCTTCTCTCTCTTCTAATTAATTTTCTTTCAATTATGTAGCCCCCCGCACATCAGTGGCATTTCCGCCTTGCTCAAAGTGAAATGATTAACAAAAAAAAAAAAAAAAAAATGAATAAATAATAACTATTGAGGACATTATACTCTGAAGAAAAAAAATTTTTTCAATTAATAATAAAATTTTAAAAGAATTGTTTTCAGTTTTAAAAATTTTTTTATTATTAAATAATTTAATAATATATAAAATTTTTAAAATATTTTAAAAATCTCCAAAGAATTGATTGCAAGTAGACTTTTTAGTTAAGAACTGATGATTATATTGCCTATCCAAAATTGAAAAATTTCATAAAAATCGTTTTGCAGAAATATTTTAAATTAATTAAAAAAACAAACTTTTGTGTGTAAATATGTTCATTTTCATTAAGTACGATGTTCCATAGGAGTTATAACATGTTTCCATAAAAATTAAATTAGATATTTTTACCATGCCTTAAACTTAATGATAACTTATTAATAAATAACATAATATAACTTAGTTTGGTTATTTCAATTTCATTCTTTCTTATTAAATTGAAATTATTTTAAAAGAAATTTAAATTTTTAAATTTTTATTTATTCAGAAAGCATATTCAAATGTCTGGCTATAAATCTAAACTAAAATTCTATAAAATATTATATAATTACTGAAAATATTAAGTTGAATTTTTAATTTTACTATTTAGTTAAAAACCAAAAAAAAAAAGGTTTAGCATTCTTGACAAATTCCAGATGGCATATCTTTTGTCACCTCAATTAAGGAGATAAAAGAGGGCTATCGGAGTTAAAAAAGTTTTTTTTATTGTAAATTTCTAGCAGTAAGTAATTATTACTTGATTGAAATCAGATAAAGGTAAGTCTGAATTTGAAAAATTAACTTAAATGACTTGTCAGCTAGGTATATTTTATTTTTACAAGATTTTTAAAACAGAAATTTGGCTACTGTTTACGTGCTGTTTACGTAATGTGTCGATCAATCAAAAATGGTGGGAAATTTAAATTTTATTTTTCCAATTAAAAAAAAAATTAGATTAAAAGTAATATAATTTCGGTTTAAAATACACCAGTGTATTTTTCTTTCTGAAATTAAAATTTAATCTCTTGGCTTTCAATTAAAGCTAATTTTAAAGCTTGAAGATAACTTATTTATTTTTAAAATTTCAATTTAAATTTAGGTATCGAAAATGGATGGAGGTACTTAGTCTTAACAGTACTGCTTCCTTATGTATTTTTGAAAAACCAGAAAGGTGGGGTCTGATTGTGCCAGGAGGTCTAATTTCATCACCTTTAACCCACTTCAGTAGTTTTTTCTGGAATTTTATTTCTATTGAAGTGGTTGCATCACATTTTTCAACAGGGCTTAATTTTATAAATGTTGATGTATCATTTAAAATTGATAACGTCTTATTAACAGAGTTAGTGTAATCTATTAAGACTACACCAGCCCGTTTATCAGGCCTAGAAATGACCAAATCACGGTTTCCTTTTAAAGATCTGATAATACGCTTGTGCTCAATTCTCCAATTTGACTCAGAAGTAGCAACAAGAGTACTAGAAAACAAGTGAGCATAATTATTTAGTTTGGCTTAGAGCATCTGAAGAAAGAGGGTCCAGTTTCACAAGGTGAGAAAACAACACTTGAAACTCAGAAAAGATCTTTTCTTTATCTGACATGGGAGGAGGAATACAAAAATCTAAACCATGAGAAAAAACAGAGCACATTCTGATAGGAAGAGTAATTGAAAATAATATCCTTCGTATTCGATTCCACCATGGAATCATATCTCTTGTGTCTTAAAAATGTCACTTCATTTTTTAACTTAGTAGCTAATTTATGTGAGAGGCAAGCATAAAGAGAAAAAATTAAAACAAAGAAAAAGTAAATTTAGAAATAGGATGGCATAGAAGAGTGATAAGAACAAAAAGCAAATAACTCAAAAATTCAAGAAAGTTTTCATTTCAACAATATCAATATATAATAAGAGGCAAACTCTTTTGGTGATACCAACTTTCATAGAAGAAATACATACACAGGCGCCAATGTTCACCTTATACAAGGCTAAAGGGATTAATAAAACTATGTGACATTCGGTGGGCACATTCATTTGTGTTTTTTTTTTTTAAATAGCAAAATTAACATCTTCCAGTTTAGAGATCAGATGTTTTATTAAATAATATTCACTCGCCCTAAACACATCCTCTTTAACTTGAGAAACCATCTTCAAGCCAGGCATGCTTTACTGTTAAGCTACAGGATACCTTCACAACAAAACAAGGTGCAATTACCATGCACATCTCTTGTACGGACATTTTGAAGTCTATATCTGTAAGGTTTATGTTTGTACTTCAAACAAAGTATTTTTTAAAGGATTTTTTTAAAAATTTGACATTATTTTTTTTTTTGTTAAATTTATTGGGAATATTTGATTTAGATCCCTGCTGTCTAAGAAATAATGTTGGATTTAAAAGTGTTTAGAAATTGTAATATTTTTACTTTTTCAACTATTAAAATCAAGTTTAGTATAATCTGTGGCATTCTGAATTCAAGGGGAGACGATGTGCTCTTCTGAAGTAAAAAAAACAAAAACAAAATTAACAGATTGCAAGCCTACCTGAAAAAACGTTAATATTGCTATATGCACGTCAATGTACAAAAATTCTAGTTTGTTAAATACATATTTGTAATTGCAAATGCATGTTCAGGAGACATTATGCTTGTTGGTTTTTTGCATGTTGATTTGAAAACACTTTTACATCACAAACACACCAATCCATGAAAATAACAACAGATACGGGGAGCATAACACCAGTTTTCAGATGTCATAACTTTGCAGGATTGGCTGTTACATGGATTCTCATATATATTACTGCCAAAAGGCATTGCTCATCACCTAACTGTGCTTACATCTACTGTCTGACCTTCATAAACATTCAAGTATAGATTAATATCAACAGGTGTAATTTTTTTCTGCATGGAGTAATTTCATATCACACTACTTCTTCATATGCACTTTCATGTAAGATGCACTATTACCAGACTTATCTGTAACAATGTCCCCAAAATAATGATTGGATTATTAGCAGAAAGGCTTAACCTCTCATGCCATACCACCAATATTTGTATAAGAGGCAATACTTTTGGAATATGGTGTGTGTGTGTGTGTGTGTGTGTGTGTGTGTGTGTGTATTACACATTGCTATTATGTTTTGCTGACATGTTACTGCATTTTACTGCACTGATTTTAGCTTTCCAACAAAACAATACTGACCCATTTATAAAATGATGCCCCACTTAAAATTCATTTGATTTTCCTTTTTTACTCACATCTTGATGATTCATGAAAAGTTGGATCAAATGCAAATTTTGGTTATTTTATATATCTACAATAGCCCTGTTTGCAAAGTTATTTGCACATCAGACAAAAAGAACACATTAATAAAATGTCTAAGATATGTTTGCAATAACAATTGCTGCCAAAATTTACTGATTTTTTAAAAATTTATTTTTGATTTGTCTTTCATTTTATTTTATCTTGTGAGAGAATTTGTTTGTTTTTTCCCCCCTTTGAGATTCATGGTGTTTATTAACAGTTCCAAACAAATCAATCAGTAAAGACAGCCACACAGAAGGAAGTATGCAAGTGCAAATGAAACACCAAGAAGTGCGGATGAAACACCATCCTGAAAATCAGAGGAAAGAAGTAAAAAATTAAAAATAATTTTGTGACAGGTTCAGCTGCTTCCATTCACACTTACATCAATTCTGACATTTTTCTGACAAAAAACTGTTTAGAAAAAGCAATTTATTTATTCTTCATTCAATATGATCCAAAGAGAAAATCATCTTGAACTGATAAAAAGATTAATATTTTGCAAGGCAGCATTTAAGCTATATTACTTTTTATTAGTTGAATTCTTTTGCAGCAAATCTAATGTTTCAGCCAAAGATGGTCTAAGTATACAGCAACCAAAATATTGTAAAAAGAAGTAACAAAAGAAAAGAGGATCCAATAAAGAACACGAGGATAGAAATATTGGTCTATAAAACATTCAGACAAAAATATAAAACTAATCATAAGAACGTTTTCTGATTCAGAAGAATTTTATGAAGCCATTTAGTAGTTACATGAAAAAAGAACACAGGTGTGTATGTCATGAAAACCAGAGATTTGCTTATTTCAATGTTGTCAGAATTAGTTCTTTTTGTTTTCTAAAGCATATAATCAAATTACTATTAAAATTGAAATATTGTCTAAAATTCCTTTTTTTTTAAACTAACATTCTTATCCTTGTTGGTCTTATTGCTATTTCAGTCAACAGAATTTTTAATTAAAATGTAGTTAATTTTCTAAGTGCCTTTGATGTAGCACAAGGCCAAAAGGATGAGATACCCAGTGGGGATTGAACTCAATACGCAGTGTAATATGTTCATACAAGACAAGCTTGCTAACCATTACACCATGTTGAGGTGCCTTCTTTAGCTAAAATGTAGTGACAAAACTAGCAAACCATTTTAAATTCAAAACAAGCCACTGAAGTTAACACTTTGCACAATATAGATTGTCTCCTATGAATGTTGACAATGGATGTAACAGCTTTGTAATGTTACTAACATCTGAGAGGCAATAATTAGGGAAAAGTAGTCTCTCACCCACTTTCTACTCCATCAAACATCTTGTTGTGACAAAACATTTTTATCATGTCAATAAGAGTGTAGGGAGATATCAATTCATGCCTCTGCCAAAGTAAATATTGCTTAGTGAACTGAAAATTGAACCCTGTTCAATGATTCCATTCTTTATGCTCATAACCATCACATTACCTTGCATCTGAAGGAGAACAACATTTATTAAATAATCAACATTTTTGTATTCATTTTATATTCATTACATCTCTTATATTTGCTGCATCATTATGAGTATGTAATTAGTAGAGTGAATCAGTTTTTACTTTTTTTGTTTTTTGTATAAATCAACCAGTGATATCATGTATCAGATATAATTTGGAGCATCATCAGAAAAAGAATTTTATTTTATAAGATCCTTCTCTTTCTCTCTTATAATATATATATATATAGATATATATATATATATGTAAATCATAGCCTGATGACAAGATTCTATCTCAAAACATAGAAATTTCCACATTGCAATAATTATATATATATATATATATATATATTGATTGTTTAATATATAATATATAATATATATATTGATTGTTTAACATAGTTTTTGGTCATAATAAAATTAGACAAGTGCACATTTGTATTAAAAAGTGTTCAATACAATTATATTGTAGAACTTTTGAATATTTTCCATTTGTAAACGTTATTGCAAATTGCCTGAAGACATCACTCATGGTAAAAACCTAGGACGCATAAAAACTCGTTTACAAATGGAAAATATGTGTGTGTGTGTGTGTGTATTTGGGAAGAATTGCCTTTTTTATAGAAGTTTTATTAAAAATAACTGACAACTACTGAATTACATAACTTGGCACCAAACAAGGAAAGTAACAAGAAAAATGAAACACACACACACACACTATATATATATATATATATATATATATATATATATATATAAACATCCGCAGACAGATCCGGTTTCGCTGTATCACAGCCCATCAGTATGGTTAGACTCCGATTGCTTTTAACCCAGGATTGAAATTGGCGTCAGTCGGCGATTCTATCTCTGAGCTATGGGCTATCTATATTAATAAATAGATGTTATCCTACATCTATGACACATCTCGGAATTTCATGCATTTTACAATCAGACTGACAGTTTAATAAATTTGAATTTAAGTTCACTTGATGTTTATGGGAGTTAAATCTTATAAAGTTAAGTTACTGCTTTTTAATAACAAGGTTAAAAATTTAAATATTGTATGGTTACATGTAGATAAAAATTTAAATTTGAAAATAAAAATAAAAATAAAAAACAATAAAATGCAAGAAGAGAAATAAAAGGGGCGTAAATAATGAATCTTAAAAATTTAAAAATTCAAATATTACATGTAAAAAAAAAATGAATTAAAGCCCTTTTATTTTTGCTCCCTACATTGTTTAATTTTTAATTCTAAATTTTACTTCTTAATTTTTCTTTTCATTTTTATTTTATCTTATTTTTATTTAAAATTTTACATAAAAATAAGAGAAAATAAGAATTGAAAGAAAAATTAAGTCAAATTTAGAATTAAGAAGTAAAATTAAACGATGTAGGGAGCAAAAATAAAAAAGGTTTAAGTCATAAATGTTAAAAGTAATATTGCGGGGGAAAGAAAGAAAGAAATAGGCAAACATATAGAGGAATCTATATCAAACTGGGTCTAAGAATTCAAGTAAGTATTTTTTTTCTATGACAGCACGTGGTCAGTAAATCACTTTTTTTTATTAAGCAAATTAGGATTATTGATATGGTTTAAGATGACAAGTTTTTCCAAAAGGCATAGGTTACATTTATCTCCTTATACATATTATCATATGTCTATGGTGCTATCCGAAGTTTCATGCGATATACAATCATCAGGTTCATATTTCACACTGACAGCTTAATAGATTTGATTTTACGTTCACTCAATACGTATGGGAATTAAATCTTATAAAGTTACTGCTTTCTTAATAACAAGGTTAAAAATTTAAATATTCTAATGTTACATGAAGATAAAATTTTAAAATTCGAATAAAAAATATTAAAAATAATAAAATACAGGAAGAAGGCATCAAAAAGGGCGTAAATTATGAGATGTAAAAATTTAAATAATCAAATATTACGTGTCGACAAAAAATGTAGAAAAAATTAAAATTTCAAAATTTTAAATAGAAATAAAATAATAGAAAAATGAAAATAAAATTAAGAAGTAAAATTTAGAATTAAGAATTAAAAATTTCATGTAGGGAGCTAAAATAAAAGGGGTTTAATTCATAATTGTTATAAGTAATATTGCAGGGGAAAGAAAAAAAGAAATGGAGAGGTAAAAGTAAAGAGGGATCTATATCAATCTGGTTCTAAGAATTCAAGTAAGTATTTTTTCTATGACATCCTGTGGTCATTAAATCACTTTTTTTATTAAGCAAAATAAGTTTATTGATATGGTTTAAGATGATAAGTTTTTCTAAAAGGCATAGATTACATTTATCTCCATTTCCATTGTAATGTTTGGATTTAGCTATGATATTTCAGGTAACAATTGAGTTATTGCTGAGGTTTTTTAATTTCCAAAAATGTATGGATAAAGCAGTACTTTTGCTGTATTTACTGTTGTTTAAAGACAACATGTGGTTGTTAAATTTTACTTTCCAACTGCTAGAAGTGCTTCCAAAGTAAAATTTAACATCATTATCATCCGAATGAATTCAAGCTCTATAAACACTACTTTTGGACATACATAGACCATTCAATGAACAGGTTTCATTTTTTCAGCAGTTGCAATTATTTTTAGAAAGGTCATTTTTGCTATTAGTTGGCTGATAGATGTTGTTTATGTGGGCCAAATATTTATTTGACATCATAGCATTATGTTGCGAAATATATTTATCTTTGCTGTCATAGAAAAAAATACTTACTTGAATACTTAGACCCAGATTGATAGAGATTTCTATATATGTTTGCCTATTTCTTTCTTCCCGCCAACAATATTACTTTTAATATTTATGAATTAAACCCATTTTATTTTTGTTCCCTACATTGTTTAATTTTTACTTAATTCTAAATTTTACTTCTTGATTTTTATTTAAAATTTTAATTTTCTCTACATTTTTTATGTACCTGTAATATTTGAATATTTAAATTTTTAAGACTCATGATTTATGCCCCTTTGATTTCTTCTCCCAATATTTTATTATTTTATATTTTAATTTTAAATCTTAATTTTTATCTACATATAACTGTAGAATATCTAAATTTTTAATTTTGTTATTAAAAAAGCAGTAAGTTAACTTTATAAGTTTTAATTCCCATGAACATTGAGTGAACTTAAATTAAAATCTATTAAACTGTCAGTCTGAAATATGCACCTGATGATTGCATAATGCATGAAACTAAGGGTCATGTTATAGGACATAGGATAATATGTGTATTTATTAATATATATATATATATATATATATATATATATATATATAATACAACACTGTTCATACGTTAAGCAATGTTTTATTAACACCTGAATAATAATACTATACATATGTACACCTTCGACATATGTATATTTATTAATTTACATCAGTATATATATATATATATATATATATATATATATATGTGTGTGTGTGTGTGTGTGTGTATACACACACACACACACAGTATATATTTTAAAGAAAAAATTTTAAAAATATTTTGCAACTTTTATAATGATGTTTGCGACAAGAAAACATCCTAATTCAACAGTCTAGTATTCTCACCCTTTCTTATTTTGATAATTTCATTTTGGCCAAAATGTAGTGCTTGGAATAACAAATATTAGCCCGATAAAAATATTTCCCTGAATGGTAAGGCAAAAAAGATTCACATTTTTTACAAAAAAAAAGAGAAGTCAAATATGAAATAAAATGTGTATGTGTGTGTGTGTGTGTGCAAACAGAAGTGAAGACTTACTTTATGGCTGACTGTGTTAGCAGCTCAGACTCAATACACAATCACAAGAGGCAGCCAATGACAGGACGTGATCTGATCGTTAACTGCTCTCACCGCTGAAACAGGGGACACAGCCACAATCAGTTCAAAGCACAGGGTTCATTTGTTTTCAGTTTTATTTTTTCTTTTAACCCATTGTGTCTGAGTTGGAAAGGCAAAGAGTTATGCTCTTTTAATTTTAATTTGTAAGTTAAAGAATATTAATCAATAGTGGACTTCCATTTGTCGTATTTTTTTTGTTATTTAGTAATAGTAAATTGGCTATTTATTCACAATGAAAGTAAAATGAATCAATCAATAAACTTCTCTTTATTCTGATATCTTCTGATCCCAAGTGTCCACATTGATTAGGGGAATCGATTTTCCATTTTAAACTTCACTTCAAATTTCTACCCCAACACCCATTACCTGATCTGTCTCTCATCTCATGCCCACTTTAGAAATAAGCCACAGCTTTGGTTTGTCAGTTACAATTAAATGAACACCAACCATAAAAGGTTAAAAAGGAAATAAGTTGGCAAATAAAATATATATTAACAATATTTTTTTACAAAATAGAACTTAATCTGTGCCTTAAGTGATCCTCAGGTACAATGGGTTAAGGTTTTGGACTGTTAAAGAATCTTCATTGAGAATCGATTTTTGATTACCTTTGGATGATTTACAGCCAATATCTTCACCTTTGCCATTTTTAATACAATGTTTATGTATGTGCAGTTTTGTATTTGACTCAGAGACATAAAATATGACCTCATTGGTAAGTAATTCCTCTAAGATTAAAAAAAAAAAAGAAACAAAAAAAGAAAAAATGTGAAAGTCCAACCTAAGGACAAAACTTGATAACCATTGATAAATATTATTACACAAGTCATAAATCCAATTGTAAATAAGATTGGTTTGATTTTTATGGTTTATCAACCCTTTATAGGTTATTTAAAGACAAAACACTTTTTGGACTGTAAGAAGAATCTTTTTTTATGAGTGAATCTTGCATTAACAATTTTGGGGCAGATAACAGTGATTCTTCCAAATAAAAATCCTACTATTTAATACATAGATGAGGGGAAAGATGGATACCTTTCCCAAGAGTGTCTGCACATAAGTGAATGTAATGAACACTAGTGGAATTTGAACTCAACTCTCCAATTTTTAATTCTGAGCCACTCTCCATTTTACTAACTGCACATATCCTTCTATGTGACCAGTTACTTGATGATGAGTGGAGAGTGTGTAGTGCGAAAATATACATGCATTTGTGAGATAGATGAAGAAGATAAATAAAACTGCATGAAAACAAATTTTACAAGAGGAATAAGACACAAAGTCTATTTTCAGTATTTTGTAACTCTTTCAAAACACGAAACTAAACAATACCCTAAACTTCTAAAAGGATATCAAATTGTATATTAAAATATAAAACTATTTGGAGTAGATAGACTAAACTATCGCCCGGTTCACACTCCACCCACGTCTATTGATCAATTGAAGAGGCTCATCCCTTGTTCCCTGTTTAGGATGTGGTTTCCGGCTTTCTCTTTTCCAATCTTTTCACTCCTATGTAGCCCCCTGCACATCAGTGGCGTTACCGCCTTGCTTGGGGTGATATGATTAAAAAAAAAAAAAAAATCACAAAACTATATCAATACAATTGTAATAACGAACTTAAATCAGAAACTGAATATAAAACAACTTCTATTAGACACCAGATAACTGATTAAAAAGAAAAAAAATCTTTTGCCAATTAACCTGTATCTAAAACTATTCCCAATCCACATAAGACATCAAAACAACCACAATCTAAAACCTTTCAGTGTTAAGTGCCATACGTGGTATAAGCTTGGGTAATCACGTCTCTTTCAAGCCATGACTGACTAAGCAGAAGATTTTCCCACAATAGATTGACATTTCTTTCTGCAGTAGACTGGTTGTCAACCAAGGCTACAGAACCCAATCTGACCTGCTATTCTATTTTCAGGAGGGGAAAAAAGATGGATTCATATTTTTCTCAAAGGTATTTGTGTGTAAGTGAATGCAACGAATTCAACTAGAATTTGAATTCTGCTCTCCAATTTCTTATTCCGAGCCAATATCCATTGAAAATCACTTGCTCTAAACACATCCACTACTTCTACAACTGCATGTGGTACCCGAAGACATTTTGTGGTTTATACTGCAGCTATTCTGAGTAGATCTTAGAGTTTCTAGGAGAGGGCACACTATCTGGTTTGAACAGTAGTCAAACAAGGTCAGTATGCTCAAACACTATCATGATGACTTGTGACATCAAGTCAAAATTATGGGATCATTTACATCACGCAGAAAGAAATAATTATGAAATCATTAAAAAGGGTTCTCTAGCCTTGGATAGTAACTAACTAGGACAAGTTCAAATCCAGGTTGAAGAAAGATGGGCTACTTCAGAATCACTTGCTGCTACAACTGGATTCATATTTTTCCCAAGGTTGTTTAAATGTAAGTGAATGCAATAAATTCAACTGGAATTCGAACTCAGCTTTGATTTCTCATTCTGAGCTGATATCCATTGCACCACAATGCCAAAACCTTTACTGGGCCTTAAATTACCCTATAGTGTTAAAATATAGTGAAATCAAACCTGGTACATACTCTATTGTCTTACAAGATAATAATATCTGAGTATGCTTGTCTATCAGGGAGGTTAGCAAATCCCTGTTGCAGACACTTGCTCAGGCACATTATGTTTGTTCAACATCCACAGAGCCCACATGTGGTTTATTCTGCAACTATGATAAGTAGTTTCTGAGAGACAGAGAGAGAGGTGGGGGTATTGTCAGGCGTGATGAACAGTCTGAACAAATACACTGAAACTCTTGGTCACAATCAATGACGTGTGACTTTATGCTAGCAAAACCATCATAGGCTCCTAAAGAGTTCTGTCTACCCAATTTCACTCACAAGGCTTAGGTCAACCAGTGGTATGATTTTTCAGGCACTTTCCAAAGGTGCTGCATCCTGGTATAACCTAACCCAAGCTGATAACATCAAGAAATCACTTTCTTGACAAATCGATTCTAGTGAGATTCGAACCCGGGTCTCATGTTCTTACCACTCGGCCATGTGCTCATTTACAAGAGAGAAGGATGCCAATAATTATTACCATTCAAAGGGCGTCTTGGATTACTAATCTCATTATTTGGGATTTTGCTATAAACAGCATTCTTGAAACATAAAAAGATGTACAGGAGGGAGGGTCATGGGTCACTTTGGTTTTTGGTTACAGGAGACTAATGTACTTATAGCATATAAGTAATATGAATTACTACTTCATCAGATTGATTTAGTTACATTTAGTATTTTTCAAATATGATTTCTCTTCCACTCCCCTTTTTCTTATTAGTGTTATGACAGTATTTCTCAATAAGCAGCAGCACATTTAGAAGCAAATGAAACTATCACAACATGCATAAAACAATTTTTAAATGTTATGAAATAAAACCAAAGATTTTAAAAAAATACACAAATGTGAAATATGTGCCTGATGTTTGTTCATGATTTCTTCAATGTTTGGTTGAATGTGTGATAAGCAGACCCTCATTTCTTTTTCAGTTAGACGTTGTCTTTCTTGCTTTTTATTAATTTAATGCATATATCTTATTTAATATTTATTTATTTAAATACTAAGTGTAACATTACTACTCACGCACACACAAACCTGGCAATATTATGCAGCACACTGAAGAGGACCGTGTAGCACCCAAGAGTGCTGTGTTATGGAGGCTGGGAATCATTGCGTTAAGGTAACAGAATAAAGTTTATCCTTGTTGCACTTTTAAATTTGTTTCTTGAGTTCAGAACACATAAGTAGGTAATATGCCTTAGGAATTAAAAATTATATATTATTACACAAGCAGACCAAAGATAAAAGATGATGTATGTGTGAGTATATAATGTAAAAATATGCTACATTTGCAGGGAAAGGGGCTCAATATCAGATAGACCATTTATAAATACTGACAGTATGAACATGATTCCTATGCCTATACTGTTTATATATATATATATATATATATATATATATATATATATATATATAGTCAAAAAATTAATAGAGAAGTTCAAAGTGCAACATTTTCCTGACTGATGAAAAGACTAGAATGCTCAAAAATTAATGACAACATATCAAAATTAAAAGAATATAGATAAAAAATTAAAAAGTGAGTTTAAAGTAAAAAAAAAAAAAATTGCACCAAAATGCAGATAAAAAAGAAAAATTGAGAAATACAAGCAGTCAATTGCTGATACCTCTTAATGAGTGGACAGAGTAATTCCCAAAGGATATATTTATAAGACTTTGGAGTCAAAATACTGAAGTGCAATCAGCTATGTAACAAAGCTTTTACTTGTGTGTGTTTATATATATATATATATATATATATATAGTCCTACGCAGATAGATCTGTTTCGCTGTATCACAGCTCATCAGTACGGTTAGACTCCGATTACTTTTTAACTGAGGATTGAAACCCAGGATATATATATATATATATATATATATATATATATATATATATATATATATATGCTAAAAATTCTTAAGGTCAACAAACAAGATGGGTTCCCTAATCACAACCCCACCACCCACACACACATGCAAAACTGACCAAGTAATCAACCCCCACACACCACGTTCTTCAAAATTCTAACCAAAAGATATACCCGACCAATAAAAACGTACACTCTAACAGATAATGCCATTAATCAACCATTTAGCATTTACACACCAAGTTCTTCAAAAGTCTAACGGTCAACACAAAAGACATATTCCCTTCATTATCAATAACTCCAACCAACCCCACAACAACAATGAACCAAATATAGACAGCAGATGATTTCAGTTCTTGCCCATTCCTTCTGATGAGACATTGGACACCCAACATCGAAACAACCATATGATTGTAGAGGACATATATAGAAAAATTATGTACATGTTCTAAAACATAATTTATAATATATATATATAATTCCAAGTGAAGAGGACTTGAGGTTTTTTTATATCTTGAGTTCTCTGGCATTTTTTTATTATGAACAGTGCTCAATATAATGAGTATTATAGAGCTTAATATAATATAATTATATGGTTATGTCAATTTTTCATTGCTACATGGAAATTTCTATGTTTCAAGATTAATTCTCATCATCAGGCAATGCTGGTGTGGTTGTGCAGACGATTTACATTCAAACCGTTTGAATTTCCATTTTGTTATGAAATTCTGAATCTATTTTTGTTTTTAACATTCTTGTCATGCTCGTTAAAATTGTCATAAAACCAAAAAGATAAAAGATTAGAATTTACAAAATGAAGATGATATTATTACTGTTAGAATTAATATAAAAATCTAACAACTCACTTCTTCTAGTGAAAATACGGCCCCTAAATTTCCTGTCATGTATGGCCAAATAAAAGTTTAGTCCAAGGTCATCTTATTGCCTGGAATAAGAACACAGCCTCACTTAATAACTACCACTGTATATCTAACCCCCTCATCCATCGTATTTTTTATTGTTTTTTTCCCCGTCCTCCCATGATTCTTTTCACCTGGATAAATCTAACCCATTCATTTTTGTGAAGAATTTTGGTCTAAAGAGCAGTCTGTAAGAGCTCCAAGAAATAAACTTTTAGCAATGGATTTATAAAGGCATCCAATTTATTTTCATTATATATATATAATTTTTTAGTTTTTGATCATAATTAAATTAGACTAGTATACAGTTGTATTAGAAAATGTTCAATACAGTTATATCGTAGAACTTTTGAATATTTTTCATTTGTAAATGAGTTATTACACAACCCAGGTTTCTACCTTCCGATCTCTTCAGGCAATTTACAATAACTGATTTTACCATTTTTTTTAAGAATGCTCACATAACGGTTATGTGAGCATTCTTAAAAAAACTGTAAAATCAGTTATTGTAAATCACCTGAAGAGACCAGAAGGTAGAAACCTGGGTTGTGTAATAACTCGCTTTACAAATTTAAAAAAAAAAACAATTCACACACATATACATGTCTGTGTGTGCAGGGTGATGTACATAATTGTTTTTTTGTTTTTACTTATTTTTTATGATTTCTAAAAGGAAAGAAAATTTTAAAAGTGTAAAAAATAAAGGTTTCCAATTGTTCTATTAAATTCCTGCAATAAAAGCACTTACAGTTCCATAAAGTCCTTTGGAAGATCCTTTCTCAACCAAACAAAAACTGCCTTTCTTCAGTATCAGCACATTTTCATTGTCTTTCTGTTTGCTTTGTTTAGACTGGTTCAAATTCTGTACCAGGCTTTTATCAGCACCAAGTCCCATGCCTTTTGGACGAATCACAGCCTCAATTGTGCTTACCATCCTGCAAAAGAAAAACAAAATTAAATATGTGAATCATAGGCGTAGAAATCAACAAAATGTATTTAACAAGTATTTGAGTAAAAGGAAATATAGTTTAGAATAAGTTGTTTGTTTATTTTATGTAGAAAATTTTCAAAGTGTTCTGTCAACTATTTGCACAAGGCAGGGTTAGGCACTGTTTTCCTTTGCCCCTCTTGCTTTATCTATTTCTCCAAGCTCTTTTTTCTCATGTGCCCTAGAAATTTCAACTGTCTCCTCCTCATCCTACCAATAAATGGCCTTTTTGTTTCCATGTTTTCAGTGTTCATAGTATTCTCAACATCCTTCTGTAGAACCACATTTGCATTGCCTCAAGTCTCTTCTTCATCTGTGACATTTACAGCCTTATTACTTAACAGTTTGGTACTCTTTTCTTTGTTTCCGATTAAATCTTTTAGAAAGTATCTTTTCCTATCCCAGATAACATATGAATTTTAGTATCTCTTAACTATTTATTTGTGCGGTTTGATTAAATTTTTAACTGTTTTTGAAGTATTGAGTATAATTTTAAAGTTTTTTGATCCAATACCATACAACACTGATGTAGAAAAATCTAATAAAATTTTTGACAGAACATAGCAAAAGAAATTTTTCATTGTTATTCATAAAAGTAGAAAAGCACAAATATATGTGGATAAATGAATAAATGAGAAATGTGTTTGTATTATGTACATTTCAAATATGCATACCTCATGGTTGAGTGGCAGTTCATAAGTTTGTGCTGTGCCTCATGGCCAGGTGATAGCGCACATGCCATGCTGTGCCTCACTGCTGAATGATTGCCTAAACAATGTGTACCTCACAGCAGAGTGACTGTCCCAAATTAAATTACTAGCAATAATGGGAATATTTTATTCTGATTTTATGAAGTTTTCAATAAAAATTTCAATATTTTGTAAAATATTTTTCTAACAAAAACTTTTAAAAAGTACTTGCTTACTATATGACTAATCCATTCCATCAGATTGACTGCAGTGAGGATCACAGACATTGTAAACTCTACAAATTTTTCATCTCATTCCTTTTATTTTACCAAGTACTTTCAGTCTCATCTTAGATCATCTTCAAAGGGTGAATTGCTAAGTAAAAATTAATGTAGATGATAGTTGTGAATTTTTTGTGTATGTGCATGAAACAGGCTGAGTTAATTAAAAAATTACCGTTATGTAGGGGAGGTAACTTAATTTATATTTGTAAAAAAAAATAGCAAAAAGTTACATTTTACATGTTTTAAAACTTTTAATCATAATTGTAATTTTAAAAAAAACTACAATTTAGGTATTTTAAAACCTTGCTGTTACAGACATTTTAAAACACTGTTGCTATGCTCATAATGAATCTTATTTCGTGTTGGTTGTATTTTTTTTATATAAAGGGCTTCAAAAATTTGAAGTTTTTTTTTCTTTTTGTGGGAGTATACTTGTACTGTTGGTTAATATTTAAGTCGTGAATTTAGATGAAAATGTTCTTCTAAATGTTGTGCAATCAAGCTTGAATCCAACATGTGTAATATAAGTCTCCTCAATAATATTGTTGTGAAAACAACATATCTAACAGCAAGGTTTTAAAATATAAATGTATTGTGAACACACTCATATATAAGTAATCTATATTATTTTACTTGGTCCTTCTGGCATTTGAGTGTTGTGCTTTTAGTAATAAACACAAGTGTTAAATCTCTCTGTTCATTTGTCTATTACACTTTCTGACCAAGAGCCTGTTTGAGTTTTAAAACTTAAAGTGAAATCTTCTATATTTTGAACCTTGAATGTGTTCATAACTGTTAACCTAACATTCTACTGCTTCAATATATTAAAATGAGCTAAATTTTCCTCAAGTTTCTATCTATTTTTGAAAGCATTGTTTATATTCTATTTGGTAAACTTCTGCTGCTGATGCAAAGTTAGCTGTTTGTAACTAAATTTTTAACCTATTTTAAAAAATGTTCCCAAAAAAGGAACTTGGGGAAATTTAGTTAACCACAATAGAAAAATTATCTCAACCACTTCAAAAACAGTTAAAAATTTAATCAAACCACACAAATAAATAATGTTAAGCGATACCAAAATTCATAGGTGTTCTGGGATAGGAAAGATGCCTTCTAAAAGATTTAATTGGAAACAAAGGAAAGAGTACCAAAGTTATGTAATATTGGTACTCTTATATGGCAGTGAATGTCACAGATGGAGAAGAGACTTGAGACAATGCAAATGAGAAAAAAAGGGCTTGGAGAATTTGATAAAGCAAGAGGGACAGAGAAAAAAGTGCCTAATCCTACCTAACGACCTTGTGCAAATATTTAGTAGAACAGGGATTAGGAGAGATAAAAAGACAAATTTCATTATGGGCTATAAAGGACAGGACATTGTTGAAAGCTATGATCCACATACCAAAAGAACATGGCACAAAAATATCTGAATTAGTCACTTTAATAAAAATCTAAAGAAACACTTGAATTTAAGTTTTGTTCTTTTAAAGGAGTTTAATATCAATATTATTTTTAAAATGATGTGCCTAATTCAAATATTACAACTGTAAAACAATATTAGTATTTCCAAGCAGAACAGTGGTCTAATGGATATGCCATCTGCCAACATCTCTAGGTCAGCAGAATTTTCATGGATCTATCTTGTTAATTATTTTTATCTTACTTGCAAATGTTTTGTCATGAAGAATAAGCTTGTATTTAAAAAAGACTTACTTTTTATTTTTTCCAATCCCATCTCCTTCTTTCCAGCCCATTCCTCGAAGCATTGCTTTTCCAAAATGTTCAATTGGAATTTCATCATAGACAGTATCCTCAGGCTGTAAAACAGAAGGTTAAAATTTCCACAAAAAAAAAAATAAAAAATAAAAATAACAGAAAGAGTAAAACAACAAAAACAAACAAAAAAAAAAAAAAATAATAATAAAATGACCCTCACAAATCTGATTAACAAATTCAACAGAGTTCCTAATTGTGACATTGAAATTTCAAAGCAGTAAATGACAAGAAGAATTTGAAAATTTATTCTATTTGCTACTTGGTTATAAAAAAGTCACCTGAGCTCAATTAGATGTGACACTTAAGGACAACACATCAAATAATTGTTGGCTGAAGGAAAAATTTGAATACCAAGCTTCAAAGGGAGTAGATTGAAACTGTGTTTAGTGAAGTTATTAAGTTATCTTATTGAAACTTATGTATCAGTTGAAATGGTGTTCTGACTTGTCAGAAAAAAAAAACAAGTTTTTTTTTTTATAGAAAAGAAACTAAATAACATATGCATTATCAACTATATATGTTTTGGATTGTAATAAAATTTTTTCATTTTTGTAGGTAAATATTCAATATTTTAATAACAATAATTCTAATTGTTTAACCTATAGCTAGTGAAAGGAAATGAATCCATACCTACATAATTGAATGCAGCAAACCCAACTGGAAATTAAATGTCGCTCTGATTTTGAGTAGCTAAACATTAGACCACCCTTACATCTACATAACAGTCTAGTGCTTTCTTCAGACTATTCTGTAAAAAGGGGGGGGGGTGCAAATTTACAGTGGATGACCTCATGCACTGGCTTTTATAACATTCACCATTTCTGGCAGATCTTCAAAGTGCGGGATATCTACTAACAAAAGTGATGGAAGAAAGAAAAAGAAAAACATTCTAAAATGAATTTGGTTATATATTTCTAAGATTCCCAGCACCCCTCGTTTGTTCTCATGTGTCGTTGTACCAACATATTAAATTTAGTCCTGAAGATTGAAATGTGTCACAAGTAAACTTTTTCCACTTCATCATACAATTTTTCCAATACTATTCTATATATATATATATATATAAGCACACATACACAGGGTGTGATGGATAAAATGTCATCTAAATCATGCAAAAATGAAAATAGCACTGATATCTCATTTATATTTACCAAAATTACACAAAAATATCTTTAAAAACTAAAATTGCCATTGGCTTCAATCAAGGCCTCCAAACAACTTTGTAATCTCTTGCAACTCTTCTGGGTAGTCTTCTTGTTTAAGAATGCTTCCATAATCCTTACATTCAGTTCAACTTTGGTGTTACAAAGCATTTTATCGGCCTCTCGCTCAACTGTAACCCACACATAATAATCAAGAGGGTTGAATCTGGAGAGTTAGATAGCCAGATGTAAGGGATGATGTAGATGCAGAAATTGTCTGACAGCCATAACTTGGTTCTTCTGTTTGTGTGGCATGGTCCTGTTGCCAGACATAAAGTCTTCCAGCAACTACCCTTTTGACTCAGGACAGCATTATCACCTCAAAGCACTTGATGTATGTTGAGTGAAGTTCTCACCAACAAATTCAGGAGTTGTTTTTTTTTTTATCAGGACAACCAGACTGAGTTTTCTGAGTTGCAGTACCTCGTAATCACCATTAGACTCATCCAAATCTTTCCAAATTCTCTGCACTCTCCTCAGCTTGACATCCAAACACTCTGAAATGTTCATATTGGAGCTTCCAGCAAGAATGTCAAGCAGTACAGAATGCCATATCCAAATTTCTGGCAGGGTGAAGTCCCACCCCCAGATGGTGGTCAACTAACCCTACTATACTGTGCAGCCAAACAAAATCAAAAACAAACATGCAATTAAAAATAAAAAATGGCAAGAAATTATCCATCACACTCTGTATATCTATATATAAGTGGACATTAAAGTCAACACCCAATAGCAACAGTCTATTTCATGTTTAAATGCAATCATCATGCCATCCTGATCATTAGATTGTGGTTAAGCATGAAACAGACTGCCACCACTGGGTATTGACTTCAATCACCACTTATATAGTCACATACCTGATCTATATCTGATATTGAGCACTTTAGCTTATATATATATATATATATATATATATATATATATATATATATATACACAAACGTCAGATTAAATAAATTGCAAACAATATGTTTGCTTATTTTTAATAAAATCTGTTCATACTCACAGATAATCTTTCACGTATCACAATCAAAAGATGTCAGAAATGAGCTGTAACATTGACAGATGTTATTTTCATTCATTTCTTAAGGTATCCAAGTACTTTAAACCTCTTTCCGAGATCATCTTCAGAGGTGTGAGTTATGGTAACAGATGTAACCGGAAAACTGTGTTGCTAAAAATTACTGTACATTTTTTTCCTGCTTCAAATATAACGGTTGACAAATTGCTAGCATTCATTAGAACATGAAAATTATCCAAAATGGAATTTTTTTATATGTTGTGATATCATAGTTATGCACGTGTTAAAGCATGAAAACAAAAACTGTTTTTTTTACAAACATTTTAGAACATTACTAGTTTTCATAGCTGATTCTATTAATTGACGGCTTAAGTGTTTTAATGAATATTGCCTTGAGAATCTCATTTCTGACATCTTTTGATTGTAATATGCAAAAGATTATCCGTGAGTATGAACAGATTTTATTAAAAATAAGCAAACATATTGTCTTCAATTTATTTAATCTGAAATGTTTAAAAGAAAATTTGCTAAATATACAAATATATATATATAGTCATCCACAGACAGATCTGTTTCACTGTATCACAGCTCATCAGTAAGGTTAGACTCCGATTGCTTTTAACCAAGGATTGAAACCCGACCGAATTGGTGTCTGTCAGAATTTTAAAGAAATTTATTAAAATATATATATATGTATTTTAATAAATTTCTTTAAAATTCTGTTGTTAACACAAACCTGGTCCTGAGCACACATCATATTACTATAACAGACTTTCTTTCTTACTCACATGGAGACCAGATTGCTAATAACCAACTGATAATGGGTAAGTCTATTGTCATGGACAGAAAACCAAATAGAAAATGCCATACTGTTTCTTATATATGATGCTGTGGGAATAATACCATTGAACACTACTATTTCTTTTACTTCCTGGAGATGTGCATTGGTGAAAGTTTGTTGATGTAATATTTCTTTCTAGTTTTTCTAACCAATAGCAAGAAATAAACGGGATAAATTACATCTGGCTGCTTACCACATCGGGACGTAATGAGACATCCAATTTATCATCTGTCTCAAAGCCCTCAGGAATCTGATTCTGCATTAGAAGAGGAATGGCTAGATTTGTGTCTTCGCTCCCACGCTCATTCCAAGCTTCATTTTGTTTGGCAGATTCTGTAAAAACACATATCCAACTCAATTATTCAAGGTGTCAAAGTTCAGCAAAAAGTAAGCGAGAGAACATTCATAAAATGTAAGTTCTTTGATTTGTTAGTGAAATAAGGCAGATTTAAAAATTCATGATAGGGGAAAATACTTTACATTCTCGAAATGAACAGAAATTCTAATGACATGATGCAAGAACAATTCCACAGATATTCTGTAATCATGAAACTCACAAGGAGTTTATTCAATTATTAAATTTAAAATTAATGTTTATCTGAAAAATTAAAATAGGGAAACCATGAAATGTTCACACAGATCATTAGTTATAATATTATATCATTTATATAATAACATTATTCATACCATTTTAAGAAAATTATAAAAAATTACATTAAAAAAATACATATATTTACACAAAATTTATTGACTTTTGTTTATTAGACAATATATTACATCACTTAGTTTATCTAGCTTTAAGTATATTTTAGAGTGTACTCAAATTTAAAATTTGTAAACTTAATGATATTTTCCTTACTTTTTTAAAAAAAATTGAGTTCACCTCAAGCAAGGTAGAAAAAAACATTAAAATACAAGGGGTTACTGGTTGTGGAAGAGTTAGAAACAGAAACATTACTAAGGATTGAGAACAAAAGAAGAGTAATCAGGAGGACAATAGATAGCGATTGACAGTGCATTTAAATTTTTGCAAATTAAATTTGGCTGGAAAGTATGAATCGGGAAGGAGTTTCATAAGTGAGAAAAGAAACTGTTAGCATAGAATTTACAGTTACATCTAGAAAATTTAACAGTAAACTGATGAAATCTCAATACCAGTCTTATACTTCACTTAAATTCAAAAAGTCTAGGTATCATAGTAAATAGAGCATTTGGACAATTACCATAAAGTATTTACAGAAAAGGCACAGGGAAGCTATGCTACAGAAGTGGTAAAGTGAGTGGAGTTGAGATGCCAGATCAAGACCAATAATATTGCCAATTCTTCTTTAGATTATATCAAAAAGCAGGAGCACTAGACCATAGGTGGCAGCAATATTCTAAGCATAGGTGAATGGTAGACTGATAGATATGTAAGATAGATTCTGGAGTGAAAAATTGTCTTGCATGACACAGTGAACCATCTTTTGTTGCAGCTGGCCAAGCAATGGATTCAATATAGTCATTCTACTTCATGTTGTCTGGGAACATTAACCTGAGAAGCTGTGTAGAAATAAAATTAAATTTCTACATTCACTTTGAAAAAGTTCCTTGGGGGGGAATATGTATGTTTACTATGTGAACTACAATAAAATATAAGAGACAGATATTAATAATAATATATTATAATGTTTATGCAAAGATTTCCTGAGACAAGAAAATATTTCAAGGTTTCCACAAGGGTAAAAAGGTTGAAAAACCCTGCATTATGTAAAATGCAGATTTGGTGTTTTGCAAATTTCATCTTTTCAAGCTAATGAAAAAAGGGGACAACACATATTTTTCTGGCAATGATATAACCATCACTTAAAAAACAAAAAAAATGGGTTCTCTCTACAGATAAAGATTTTGGAAAAAAAAAGGCATAACCAGTGGCAGTGATGATATGGAAAAAGTAGTATTTTGCACCTGATAACTTACCCTATCTAACGACATCATTGTGTTTCAGTGAGAGAGAGTGTATTACTTTCTGAGTATTCTTCATATTAATATCGTATTCATTTCACAAAGTACCTTAGAAATGTTGGTTCCAATCCTATTAAGAATATCTGCAAAATTATTCCCAAAATTTTAGACAAAACATATCAATGTTTGCTGGAATTTCTTCCTAGCAAATTCTCAGTTTCATCTGATTTAGTTCTATTCTTTCTGAATTTGAAATCTGAATGCCGCAATCACTCATCTGGTGTACCGACACCATTTTTAATTTTGGAATAATTTGCCTTATTACTGTTGCTTAGCCTTGCATATATTGTTTTCTCAATATTATTTTTGACCCCCTTTTTCTTTTTATTGTGAACTTTGTCAATTCTGTTAATTGGACATTTTTACCAATTGCTATGGGCAATTATTCAACTTTTGTGTTTTTAGTATTTTCTATGTCACTCTTATATGTAACAATTAGAATGAATCTAAGTTTTGTTTAATAAATACTACCAGTGACATCACAGGTTACATGAAGAACTAGTTTCTAATAATTATAAAATTAAAATCATACCTTCCACAATTTCTTGAGCAGCTAAAGTCTCTAAAGAATCCAGAGGTTTCGTTTTGTTTTCTACTGTTTTCTTGAACTTATCATCAATTTGTTTTTTCCACAAATTCTTCTTGATTAAAGGAATAACATACTCCTTTGTTTCTTCAGGGTCACCTTTTGAACTGAAAAAGAAAAAACAGGCTATTTAAATGTTTTGAAAGGTCAAATTGCGTTTCTTCAAAAATCATTCACAATAAAAAATGATAACAATAACTAAAAGGATTAGATTAAAAACATTTTTAAGCAACAAAAAGCAAAAAAGAAATAATCAACAACCTACAACTAATTGTTGTTAAAGTTGATCTGTTATAAAAACACTTTATTATAAATTGATTAATTCAGATGGGCACTGTTAATTTTTTTTCCTTTCATACTTTGGCAATGATCCATTTTAGCCAAACATTTTTAATTAAAAATATAATCAAGAAAAAGCGAATTACCTTCCTTACTAATCTCTCCACACAAATTAACTAGGAGGCAGCAAAAGTTCCTGCTATTATACAAATGGAATGCAAAAGATCCATTTTTTTTCTTTAGCCTTCTAGGAAATAATAAGCAAGTTCATTTGTACCCTTCTAATGACTTCTTCTTGAGGTAAGAGTTAATTTAATGGGAATTGTTTAAAGAAAAAGAACTGTTGTGCATTACATTCAACTTGTATCTTTCTATCTTCTTTAAAAGGCACACTGATATACCTTGGTAGATCAATTATAACCAAGTAGTGAGTTTGATTATCACTGGGTGCATCTGGATTTTGACCTTGTGCCACAACTAAGTTATGCTTAGTAAATCATCATACTTTCCTTGCATTTAAAATAATGTTAAGCTCAAGCCCCAGTAACTCTCTTTCGGTAGGGAAAAGGGCGGGTGTCATTATGCGAAGCCTGAGGCACCCCCAAAAAGGGGAAGTGACGAGGAGGCTTGAGCAATTTTTCACACATATATATAAAATTTGTTTAAAACATTATTTTTAATGGATATTCTATTTAGTGGATAGTCTATTTTTTATTAAACAGCACATTTTAGTTATACATTGTTTAATTATAGTAAAAATAACAAAAAACAGACTATCAACTCAAATCCATTAAAAATAATGCTTAAACAAATAAATTTAAATAAATATGTTGGTTAATACCAATTTTGTTATATATATATATATATATATATATATATGCTCTTTTCTTTTCAATTTTTCTTGCTTTATCAAAAACTTTTTAATTTTCCCCCAGCTTTTTTGCAGTGAATTTATGGTAAATCCTTATCCAATTTTTCAGAATTGGTCGAAAATAGAAGATATATATTCTGATGTGGTATAGGTCTGCATTTGTGTTTTTTATGACAACAATATGTATATTACTAAGATATAGAATCCAGATAAAGTGGAAAACTTTTATTGACTTAATTATGTGTTTCACCATAATTAGATAGACTTCCTCAGATCAGAATGAAAAAAGGGTTTGTGTGTGTAGATCAATATTAAATTGTGATTACTTTTTTTTCACTAAGCTGGCATCTCTCAGTTGGGATGAAAATGTCATACACACACACACACACACACACACACACACACACACACACACACACACTTGTTTGTGTCAGTACCATTGAGTAGTGAGTTAATTTTTTCTTGTTCATGATCACAATCCTCCCTCACTTGACGTGGGTGATATAGATTTCCTTATTTCTTAGTATATTTAGGAGTCTCAATACACTAAAGAACCTAGCAAGAAAGAAGGAAATCCACATCACTCCCTCTAACAAGGGACGAGGGGTTGTGATCATGATCAAGAATACATACACAATAAATTAACTCACTACTCAATGATACCAACACATATGAAAAAATAAATGGACAAAAAATAATTAAAGAAACACAAAAATTTAACAAGGAAATCAGTAAACTAATTAAAACAAATTGTAGTATAGACTCATAGAATATCAACATAGAAAACCCAAACTTTACGATCTCCATATACACACACATATATAGTGTGTATTTTGGAAGCATTTTTTCATTAATACAGGTTTCATTGAATAATATAGACAAGTTCTGTCTATTTATTTTGTGTAAGATCCATTCGTATGATCTGATTAGCTTGATAGTGTTGTCATGGAAAGATGACAAGAAATCGCAATAATTGTTGATTTTTTTATCAGGTCCGAGCTTTCAGCTTACATAAGCCATTAAAACCTTGACACACTATACAAGAACAAACATGACCTCGACAACAAACTGAAAGATGTAACTATAATGGCTTATGTAAGCCGAAAGCTCAGACCTGATAAAAAAATCAACAATTATTGCGATTTCTTGTTGTCTTTCCATGACGACACTATCAAGCTAATCAGATCATACGGACAGATCTTACACGAAATAAATAGACAGAACTTGTCTATATTATTCAATGAAACCTGTATTAATAAATATATCTCTATATCTCTCTCTCTCTATATATATATATATATATACACACACACACACACAAGTTGGATATATGGATTGAAATCCAACAAGATGAACAGAATAAATAAAGAACAAGTAGGAAAAAATGTCTTTAATCTAACATGTTTTACTTTAACAAGCTTCTTCAGAGATTTTTAAAGACGAAAAAATCTCTAAAGTTTGTTAAAGTGAAACATATTAGATTAAAAACACTTTTTTCCTACCCATTCTTTCTTTCTCTATTCATCTCATACAAAAAATACTAAAAATAATGGAGGCCTTATTAATAAAAATGAAAAACCCAACACTCAGTAACATCAACTACGAACATGCTAACAACATGCTTACCGTATTTACATTATTCGGACTATTGTCCTCATCCTTGTTGCCATTAAAATTTTCAATTTTGTTTAGTAAATATAGTCTTCACTTAATAACCTAATGGAATCAAAGTTTGGAAGAATTTTTTGAAGATTTTTGAGACTATAAATTATTATAATTAAAAAGAAAATAAAAAAAATAGACTATAATATTTTTAATATCTGATTTATAAAAGCATTAAATGCTTATCCAGTTAAATAAAGTCATAGTTTTATTGCAGTTTTTTATCTTACTATTTGGATAAAATTTTCAGGAATAGAACAACTCTTTGAAAAAATTAACAAAAAAAATATGATTTACATTCTACAAGAAGTCCTGCATTTAATTAATAAAACAAAATTTGGGATCAGAATTTAATCATAGAAATTTCATGAAATTAAGTGGTGAGGAAGAGATGTAGAAAAAAAAAACATTACCAAGATTTTCTAAAAAAATAATTTTAAAACTAAATTCATTCATTTGTAAATAAGTCCTGAAAGTTTTAATCAGACAATTATTTCATTTTTGCAGGAATTTCAAAATTAATGTTATTTTACTGAAAACATATTCAAAATATCCATAGTAATTTTTGATACACTGCTAACAAAAAAAATTAAAAAACAATTTCACCAAAATTTGAAATGTTAGAAATGATTAAAACATTTGGCCTTTCCTTATAATAAGAAACGTTTTCACGATAAAGTTTTTTATTAAGTTTATTGCTTTTTTTCATCATATGCTGTCTTTTCTGCGAATTAGTAGCGGTACCTAATCCAAGAATACTTGACAATTTATTCAGACTCAGAGATAAAAAAAAAAAATCCAGAGAGAACGCAACAGGAAACCACTCCACTATTTCCCAAGAAGAAATGACAATTCACAGTAAAGAAATCTTTTGAGTTTGAATTGACATGACATAAAAATGTACTTATTTCAAGTGGATTTTTTCTTTTCTTTCACAGCGATACTTGCACACAGACCATGATCAAAATAATAAAAGTCAAACTTCGATCCGCACTTTTGAAAAACTTATTCCAAGTATTCACGAATCCGAAAAGTGATTACAAATAAAAAGTTCGCTTCTAAGGTTATTGGAAATTTAATGTTAATTGTTTGTGTGTCTGATTTATTTATTTTTTTTATTGACACATATCTTTGTTGATCTAACGCGCGAACACGGGATAACGGACAGGCTCAGTAATTGAATTCCATAATCGGAATCGAAAACGTTCATACCTTATTTTTTATATAATTAATCAATTTTATTCTACCTAAAGATTTCATAAAATGATGTCTTATATGCGACTTTTTTCCGAGGTCATTTCTGACGACGTGACATTGCCTCAAATGAATGTTTACCAGGAACGCTGATTTAGGAAATAAACCTGATTTCTAAGAAATGGCACATTTTCTCAAATTTATAAAAAAATAATCACGTCAATAAAGGAATATAAATTTAAAATCATCATGTATATATATATAAAAAAAACAAAAAACATTAATATTTTTATTTTAAAAAAGCATTTTCTGGGCAGTTCTATCTGAAAAGTGAAAACAGATCCAGTCCAGTGTAATCGATAAATAAAAAACAAACACACCTGTGTACTTTTTTATCCTCTAAAGCCGACACAAAATCCGGCTCCGTATTACTGGATTCTTTACTTTCAGAAATTGCCGACGATGGTTGCAGTTTTTTCGCTGTATTTGTCTTGGAGAAAACCAGAGAAACACCTCCGACCTTCTTCATATTGTTGCTTGGCACTGTCGACTCCATTTTGAAAACTCCTTCAACACTAAAGAACACTTCCGGTTTTGTCTGATTAATTTGTTATCTCCCATTGAATAGTGGTTTATAGCAAAGGCAGTTCGTTAATAAGTTCGATCTTAGTGTGCTAGACAAAGCTTAGCTTAGTAAATACCGATGAAGATGTCGACTGATAGCTTTAATTGCATTCAAATCTTGACATAGATGTTTAGCATAGCCACTCTCATTCAGTATTTTTCTTTTCATTTTATTCCAGTGATTTTTATTAATTATCACATACACATTATTGTGTATTCAGAAGTTATTTTTTTTTGGGGGGGGGGGGTGTGGATAATACTTAGTATTGGACATAATTTAATGATAGAGGATAAAAATTAGTGCACTTTCAATAATAAATTTTGCAATAATAAATTGCGTTTTCTTTTGATAAAAACTATTTTTTAAATAATACACACACACACACACATATATATTATTATAAATAAATGTTTTCTTTTTCTGGTCCAGAAGTTAAGGTAAGAATGGTTATATTGGTGGAGATCAAGTTAGCTTTGCACTGAATTGGAACATCCAAATTTCTGCTTGTACTTCCTTCATCTGTCAGTCTAGGGAAAGGAGACATTTCTCAATGGGAATGTCTTCATCTGTATTCTGTTACAATGACTGACATTGCATTTCGATTTTTGAAGATCAAATTTGGCTGGAAAGCATGGAGCCAGAAGAGAGTTTCACAATCAAGGAGTGTAAGTAAAGAAACTTTCAGCATAGAACTTACAGTTGCATTTAGCCAAGTCAATTGCAAATTGATTATACCTTGTTGCCAATATAATACTGTGCTTAAATTAGTAAGATTTATCAGCACAATTACCATGAAAGGCACATAGAAGTTAGATTATGGTGGCAAGAAAGTGACCGAAGTCAAGATACTGTTGGTCAGGACCAATAGTATTGCAGATTCTTCTTTGGATTTTATGAAGTGTCACTAAATATATAGCAGGTGCACTAGACCATATGTGGCAGCAATGTATTTTACATATTACACAAAATATTGGACACCGTTCAACACAAGGATCTATTTGAACTGCTACAAAAACTTAATTTATTTGGAAAAGATTTTAGACTAATCCAGAACTTATATCAGGAGAAAACTGTTTACATACAGATAAAAAATGAATTGTGTAGCTATGCAAAAATAGAAAAGGGACATAGGACAAGGATGTTTCTTCTCCCCAGATTTGTTCAATCTCTACAGAAATGCTATCCTAAGAAAATTGGAGAACCAACAACGATTTATTATTAGTGGATATAATCTGAATATAAGATACGTAGATGACACTTGGGAAGAAAACTACAAGACCTAAACAGGGTTAGTAGAAGAAAGTGAGACAAAAAGACTAGCCATAAACTGCAAGAAAGTTTTACAGAAAATGGCAACAGAAAGAACACTTATACTTTGAATCAGGAGCATTATCAAGAGTCACTAAATATATAGCAGGAGCACTGGACAATATGTGGGAGAAATGTGTTTTATATATTGATAAGGTTCAACAGTTGACAAGGTTTAACCCAAGGATCTATTTGAACTGCTAGGAAAACTTATTTGGAACTACATATAAACTACAAGAAACTGAATGCATTGTCACACAGATAAAAATAAACTGAGTAGCTATGCAAAAATAGACAGGAGACACAAGATAAGGATACATCTTCTCCCCAGATTTCTTCAACCTCTGTAGCAATGCTAACCTAAAAGAAATGGAGAATCTGCAATGATTTATTATTGATGGATATAATCTTAATATAAGATATGTAGATGACACTCTGGTAATAGAGATGCCGGCAGCTTTAGATAATTTTGGCATAGACAAAATCCAAGAAATAATAAAGGAGATCTACAACATTGGCAATATAGCAGAAGACCTAAGCAGATCTAAGAAGCCAGGCACAAAAGAATGTGAACATCCCCGAACAGTCAGCTTAATTCACATAAAAAAAAAATAATCATCCGAATTCAGATGAATAGAGTTGTGCAGCAGAATCAGGCCAGAGATAGAACAAGAACAGTGCGTTTTTGTCAAGGACACTGAAACAAGGAATGCGATATTTATACTTAGAATGTTATCAGAAAGGGCAATACAAATGCAGAAGGACGTATACCTGTGTTTTATATGCTACACAAAGGCATTCGACAAAGTATGCCACAAAGAATTGATACAAATGCTCAGCAATCTTGACATATTCGGGAAAGACATTAGAATAATCAAGAACCTCTACTGGCAACAAACTACCTGTATATGGAGAGGAAATGAGTGCAGCAGATATACAATGATAGAAAGGGGTGTAAGACAAGGATGTGTCTATCCAACCTATATAGCAAGAGCTCTAGAAGTCCTGTCAGGATTCGCCATGAGTGGCCGCAATCTGAACAATATAAGATAGCAGATGATACAGTGCTGATAGTAGACAAGGCAAAGAAACTACAAGACCTCTTACAGAAACTAGTTAAAGAAAGCGGAAAGAAAGGACTACATATAAATGACAAGAAAACTGAATGCATGATCATCAGTAAAAAGAGGAAACCAAAATGTTAACTACAGTCTGGGGATACTAAAATCAAGCAGGTACAGAAATTTAAATACCTAAGTGTTCTAACAGAGGATGGAAAGTGTGACACTGAGATCTGAAGGTGAAGATATTTCGAACAAAGTTCTTAATATCTCTTGGGTATGTCTGTTTTCTTTTCTTGGTTCAGAAATAATTTTGGATAACAATGGTTAAAACTGTCAAGCTCAAGTCAGCTTTGTGCTGTGTTAGAATGACCAATTCATTTATTTCAGGAGTAGGGCTACCAAAACACATCAGAACGGTGTTGTTGGAAAGTGGGAAGAGAGTTCAGTCATTAGTGGAATGTGGAAACTAACATTAGAAAGGGAAATGAGACAAGGATACACTTTCTCCCCATATATATTCAACCACTATTGCAATTCTATCTAAGGGAGCTTGAAACCCTACCGGTATTGATTATTGGTGGGAGTAACCTTAACAGTATAAGAGATGCAGATGACATTGTGTTGATGGTCGACTCAAAAAGAAAATTACAGGACCTACTGGACAGAGTAGTAGAAGAAAGTGAGAAAAAAAGAACTGTCATTTGTAAAAAGACACAAAATATGGTAATCAGCATAAGGAAAAGCCCTAAGATGTGAGTTTGTAAAATTTACAAATTCTGTAGCATTAGCATGTATTTTAGCTGGAGGTGCGTGTGCGTTTCTACTGTGGACATTTGTTCTTTTTATGTTGACTATGTCTCTTATGTTAGATTTCCTTTTAGGTTCAGAAATAAGTTAGGATAACAATGGTTAAAATTGTCGAGCTCGAGTCAGGAATTGATCAATTCAATTACTTCATGAGTAAGTCTGCCAAAACACATCTGAACAATCTCACTAGAAAGTGGAAAAGAGAAAAAGCCTAAGATGCAAGTTATGAATTGGAGAATACCAAAGTTCAAATATTTGGGAAATTTTTAACAGAGAACAGAAAATGCGAAAATGAAATTTGAAAATGCATTAGCGAAATAAAACCTAAGCAAGGTGCTGAGAAATGGAAAAAAATTGTTAGAAACAAAGAAAAGAGTGCAGGATTGCTATGTGATATCCATCCTCATATACTGCAGTGAATGTTGAATAATTTTCTCACAATTGAGAAAAAAAAATAGAGACAGCAAAAGTGTTCTAAAGAAGGATACTGAGAATTCTATGGATTGAGTAACCAATAAGGAAATCTTAAAGAAAATGGCAACTGAAAGAACGCTTATACACAAAGCCAGAAATAGATGCCTGAAATTCCTTGGACATTCCATGTTTGGAGGGTTTGAAAAATTTAACCATCATAGAGTATATTGAGGGCAAAAGAGATGGAAGAAGACAGCAAGCAACTTACCTGATGAAATCGTGTGAATGGATGGTGAAACTTAGCAAAGGATGAAAAAAATTGTTAAAAGCCACAAAAGATAGTAAGTTGTGCAGAGTAATGATTTCCTGTGTTCTGAAGGGACGTGGTGTATAGAAAAAGATCTATTTTTTCTTTCTTCTTTTACAGAAAATTTAAAAAAAAATAAAGGGAAGTGTTGTTTTCATAAAATCAAATCAAATTTCAAATAAAAACGACGTAGGTTGCCATTTCTTTATGCAGTAGACTGGTTGCCAACCAAGACTATACAGAACCCAGTCTGTTCTACTATCCAACCCATAGCTGGAGGGAGAAGAGATGGATTAACACCTTTCCCAAGGGTATTTGTGCATAAGTGAATGCAACAAATTCAACTGGAATTCAAACTCAGCTCTCCAATTTCTCATTCCGATTAGACTTGTATCACTAAATCATTACATTACACCATAACATAATTCCAAGGGTATTTGAATGTAAATAAATATAACAAACCCAACTTGAATTGAAACTGGGCTCTCTATTTCCAATTTCTAGCTACTATCCATTATACCACCACATATCTAAGCTTTTAGCACCTGGTATTCTCAATCAGTCACCCATCTATGTACTGACCAGGCTCACTATTGCTTAACTTTGGTGAACATATGAAAACCAATGTTTCAACGTGATACAGCCATATGTTAGGGGTGTCCAAATCAAACAAGTGCGGAAATTCCATAAGAAATAACAGAAAGCATGATATCAAAAATTCAAAGGCACATAGGTAGAAAAGTAAGAGGAGTCGCTGGAAAATTTGATCAAAGAGCCAAACATCAGATCTTTTATTTAAAGAGCCCTTTGATGAGCTGAGAACTTTCCTGCACTCCCCCATATATACCATTATTTATAGAATTAGTATATAAATAAATGTTCTTGTGAAGTGGCATTACAGAATCACAAAGAACTGTACCAAATATTTGTTTGTATTCTTAATCACACACTTAGGTACTGACCAGGTTCGATATTGCTTAACTTTGGTGATTGTACAGGAACCAATGTTTTAATATGATCTGGCTGTAAGCCTTACAATGAAAGTATAGAAAAAATGCAGGAAAGCTACAGTGATCTAGTAATGCAAGTCTAATTAACTCATAGCTGGGTGATGAAGAGCTGGATTCATACCAATGGTTTTTGCGTGTACATGAATATATGCTTACAGCACCTGATATTACCAAATGATCAACTATAGTTTAAAAAAGAAAGAAAAAAAGAAACAAACAAACTATAAACTAAATCATAATTTTATTTGTCTTAAAAAAAATAAAAGAAGAAATATTCTGGAAAAAGAATGTAAAACAAAATACTGTTTGAATTTAGATAGATTCAAGAATATTTTAAAATGAAGTGAAGGAGAAAAATGTATTTTCATAATGATTTACATAACATTAAAATAATTTGTGTGACAAGCGGAAGAAATTTCAATGGAAGGTAAAAAAAAAATAATAAAAAATAATAATGATGATGTCAGGATGAGACTCCTTAACTATAGTGAAAACAATTTGTTTAGGAGAAAGAAAATTTCTAATATATTAATTGATTTGCTGTTTCTTTTTTTTAATTTTTTATAGCTTATCGACCCTTTATGGGTTATTTAAAACCAACACATATTTTAGATTGTAAGTGTTAACTATATTGATTCTTGTGGTCACACTAAGGATTGAACTCACCATCCTTGGCTCTGCAAATATTAAACTCCCTCTCTTCAGCTTAATGGATAGCAGTAGCAGTAGCTTATCTCTCTTCCTGGATTTAACCTTTGGATATTAATTTATTGAAATTTCTCCTCAGAGTGAAATTTTCTATTGTTTGATAAAGTGCAGTTTTATCACTAAGAATATTTTTTGCAAGTCAATATTGTATTAACGATTTAACCCATAGCTGGAGAGAGGACATAGATTCATACCTTTTCCAAGAGCATTGGTGCATAAGTGAATGTGATCAATACTCTCAAATATAAAAATCATATCAAGAGGGTATAAATTTCAGGTTGGCAACTGGCATAAGTAAACGCTCCTTATAGAAGTGGTATGTCATTCTTTTTAAACCAGCTTGTATGAAAATATTTTCAAACCTAAGTGGGCACAGAAGTGTAGGGATAAAACTAACATGAAAATGTCAAACCAAAAGATTACCAGATCAGAGGAAACAACCACAGAACCATTACCACATGACCAGGAGAATGGATTGGCAGCTCCAGTCTGATGTGACAGTGGTGTGTTACATGTGATCAGAGGAAAATAGATATGGCCACTCAAATTCTCTCTAAAGAGCTCACTTTCTAGAGAAAAATATCTCACGTTAGTGCGCAATCTGCCATTGGCAGAGCAAAAAGATAAATAATAATATCAAAATAATAATAAATATTTATATTGAATTAAGCTCCAAAATAAACAATTTTATAAGTCTTTTTGCCAAGCATTTTTAAGTTAGTAGGCTCATTGGTTTACATTCATAGATATGGGTATTGAATCTATGTTCTTAATGTTTAATTTTAAAGGGAGGATATCAGGTAAGGGGTGCTGACCCCACCCATAAAATCAATTGGCATCTCCACCTGCGAAAATAAAATAATTTTGATGTGCAAATTCTCCTTTGTGCCATCACCTGACATAAAGACCCCTCCCCCACTTTGACAAAGGGCCTGATCTTAAACAAGAAAAGAATGTCAACTTTGTTTTAATCATTTCACCCCAAGCAAGGTGATAATGCCACTAAGATGCAATGATTTACGGGGAGTGAAAGAGGACAAGAAGAGAACAATGAGAGGACAGGGTTCAGGAAGACAGAAGATGGTGATTGCTTTTGAATTTACATTTTTGAAGATTGTAGATGGCAGGAAACTGGAAGCAAGCAAGCTAGAAGTGCAAGAAACAAAATTATTAGAATAGAACATATGGTTGCATTAAGATAGTTCAATAGTAAGATGGTGAGACCTAGTTACCAATCTAGTAGAACACTTACATTCATAGTGTTGAGGCAACAAGAGAGCTCATCAGCACAATTACCATGAAGAGAAAATGTTGAAAAGTTCTTAGCATGAGTGACTTCCCAAAAATAGACATTGAAACACTGATTTAGTGAAGTCTCATGTGTTTCTCAATGTATTTTTCATTGTGTTCATAAGTGCTGGTTATCAACTGTGACTGAAAATTGAAAGAATTTTTAATGATTTTAATTTTATAAACCCGAATCATTGTTATAAAGGAAATTTAGAAGAACAAGGTTAACCCTCTCATCCACTGTGCTATAAGGAGGCAGAGCTTGTTGGGCTGAAGTTCCCTAAATCTTTACTAGAACAAAGAATGAATAACTGTCATCAATCTATCACAATGCTACTAATCATTTGTCCATTAATTGACATTATCATTTCTAAATAAAGAAGAAAAAATTATTTTCCATCTTTTTTTTTCCCTCAAAACAACATTAGGTTCTAAATTGGAGTAGATAGACTAAATTATCGCCCGGTTCACACTCCACCCACATCTATTGAATGGTTGAAGAGGCTCATCTCTTGTTTCCTGTTTAGGATGTGGTTTCCAGCTTTCTCTTTTCCAATCTTTTACTCTTTTCTTTTTTTTCAATTGGGGTAGATAGACTAAACTATTGCCCAGTTCACACTCCACCCACGTCTATTGAACGGGTGTAGAGGCTCATCCCTTGTTTCCTGTTTAGGATGTGGTTTCCGGCTTTCTCTTTTCCAATCTTTTCACTCTTACATAGCCCCCTGCACATCAGTGGCGTTACCACCTTGCTCAGGGTGATATGATTAAAAAAAAAACAAAAAAACTTTGATATAAGTTTTAGATCTGGAAAATGTCAATAAGGCTCATTCCAGAAAATAAGTACAGGGGGTAGCAGAAATATCTCCCATGTTAATGGCAATAGTGTCTTTATCTAGTTCAGTGTTTCCCAACATGAATGCTAGCATCCCCTTGTAGGCTCTGTTGTGCTGAAAGGGAATACTGGGAACTTTTATTACATTTATTACAGTCAGTGTACCACAAAGTTTGGTAGGGGGTCAGGTAACGAAGATAATTAGCCTGCAGACCTGTATAGTGAATGGAATGCCCTGCCACGTGAAAGACAAGTGCCCACATCACAGTGTTAGCGCCTCAGAGGAAGACTGACAATACATCTTCAGAAAGTGAGTCGGAGAGTCTGTTATATGACAGCAAAGATTTGGAGTCAGACAGTTTACTTGAAGAAGAAGCAGAATCACCCTCCCTGCCATTGGGAAGAAGCACCCAGTGAAGACAAACACCACCTAGTTGCTACTTCTGTGATCAAGAAATCAGGGAGGAGTGTAGAGAATTACCTCGGAGATCTGAGAAGGCTAAATTAGTGTAGCGTAAATGTACAAATGAATAGCTAGCAAGGCAGATTGTCCGAGCATCAGTGCTAGAATGACAAGACGCATGCTTCAGAAAGTCAGATCGAGGCTGGCAGCATACCCAATATGCAAATTCTCTGGCTTGGCACGAACATAAAAAAGGTGAAATTTTGTTGAATCAGGAGATGGAATTTGGGCATTCAGTGTGGTTCATGTTGATGTGTACTAAACCAGAATACATTGCAAGGGTGTTTCCAGTGTCTGCTACAGAATCCCAGGTTTTCTGTTACAATGATCTTCCTGATGTAGTTAGTTCGGAGGTAGGCATCTCTATAGGTGACACCACTATTTACTCCCATCTCGATAAGAAATCCGTCAAAGCAGACAAAGTAAACCTGGCTGCTGTCCTTCCAGAGGACCTACAATCTGTGATTGAATGGGGTAGGAAATGGCTAATAAATTTTAATGCCCTCAAAACAAAGCTGCTCTCCTTTAACCACCATAGAGAAACTTTCCTGCTCACCATCAGAATGGATGATGCTAGTCTCCTAGAGAGCAACACACTTTGCCTCCTTGGCCTTACTCTCTCAAATGATCTCAAATGAAATGACTACATCAAATCCATAGCTGCATCTGCTGCTAAGAAGGTCAGGTCAATGTGACGGGCCAGGAAGTTTTTCTTACCAGAATCCATTTTGCACATTTATAAATCTACCATTCATCTGTGTATTGAATACTGTTCCCATATTTGGTCAGGTGCTTCTGTTATTCATCTTGAGGTTCTTGACAAAATCTAAAGGAGGATCTGCAATATAATTGATCCTGACTTAACAGTTCACCTTTAGTCACAAGTATTTTCATGACAACTGCTCTGAGAAGCTTTTTTTTATCCTCTGGTTTTCCAATCACATGTATTTACTCATGCTATTAGGTTAGCATCAAAGTCCCACCCTTTTACTGTCAAAATAGTTAAATTTAACTTTCTCTTCTACTCTAACAGTTTCTTTTCTCACACTTCCCATTTGTGGAACTCACTTCCATTTGCTTGCTTCCCGATAGCTATAATCTCCAAAATTTTAAATGCAACATCAATTGCCTATCTACTTGATTCCCATCTATCTCTTATCATTTCTTTGACATCCCTGTACCTTGTTTTTTCTCTCACAATCTTGCTTTGCTGAGGGTGAAATGATCATTAAAAGAAAAAAACTGTTATCTTGCTATGAAAGATGAATTCAGTATAATATTTAAAATTTAATTTGACAGGGAGGGCATTGATCAAACAGTCTGTACCCAAAGTGAGTGCTGGTTGAAAAAAGGTTAGGAAACAGTGATCTAGATAATATCTTAGTATGTCAGGGTATTTCTAAGAAGGTTGTGAATTTTTGCTGCACTATGTACAAGTGAAAAGCAAAACTGTATTTAAAATTAAAATAGCTTGACTCCAGTCACTTTTTTACTGGCGAGATTTGGCTTTCCTCTATCTCAAGGATGTGTGTTGTGGTGCATTGGATATCGGCTCGGAATGAAAAATCGGGGGGCCGAGTTCGAATTCCAGCCAAATTCATTGCATTCACTTACGTGCAAATACCCTTGGGAAAGGTATTAATCCATCTATTCCTTCCAGTTATGGGTTAAATAGCAGGACAGATTGGGTTCTATAGCCTTGGTTGGCAACCAGTCTACCGCAGAAAGCAATGGCAACCTACTGCGGGATAATCTTCTGCCCAGTCAGTCATGTCTCTTTCGAGACATGATCGCCCAAGCATGTATCACATATGGCACTTAACTGACTGACTGACTGTCTCTTCTACAAATATTTTCATGGGTTCTGCTCCGATGAGCTTAGCTCCCTGGTACCTCCTCTGCACGAATTTACTCAAGCTACTAGACTGGCAACTAGTGAAAACAGTTTTACAGTGAAAACAATCAAATGTAACTGCAACTTCTACTCTATCAGCTTCTTTTTTTGTATTTACCACCTGTGGGACTCCCGTCCGTATACTTGCTTCCCTGATAGCTACAAGAATTTAAATGCAATGTCAATTGCCATCTCTTATCTCCTTGACTCCCATCCTTTCCCCGAAAATCCCATATATCTTGTTCTTCTCCTTTTCTGCTCTACTCTCAGGCAGCTCTCTTCACAACAGTGTTTCCATCCTTCTCTTACCCATTCTCTGACAGCCCCCTGTGACCTGTTCCTCTTCACTCTTCTCTGTGCACCAGTGGCAGTAAGGCCTTGCTTGGAGTGAAACAATTATAAAAAAAAACAAAAAACAATGTTTACAGTAGGACACTAAAGAAAAAAAAGAAAAGCAAAACCAAACGAAAAAAAATGTTCATTTTTGAGAGGATTAAAAAATATAGAATCAAGACATCTGATTTACATGCTACCATTTTGTGGCACCCTGAACGTAGTTAAAAAGCATGAGGCAGTAAAAGGAATCCTGTGAGAACTAGAAGTCTTATTCATTATTGGTGGGCATGATCTTGACAACATAAAATATGCAGATGGTGCTGTGTTAATGGTTAACACAGAAAGAAAACTGCTTGATAGACAAAATAATTGAGGAAAGTGGGAAGAAAGGACTAACCATCAATTGTAAGAAGACAAAATGTATGATTGCTAGAAAGAAACAGCTTGAGATGCCAATATCAAGCAGGCACAAAAATTTAAACATCTAGGAAGTGTTTTAACAGAGGACAGAAAATATGGCATGGAAATGAAGGCACATTGGAACAGAAAAAGATGTCTTACAAAAGCTAGGAAAAGTATTAAGAAATTGGAAAATTTCATTAGGCACTGAACTCTTATCAGTTCTCCTATATGGCAGTGAATGCTGGATAATCTTATCACAGATGAAGAGATAGAGCAACAAAAATGTGGTTCTACAGAAGGCTATTGAGAATACCATTGATGGAGCATGTAAGCAACAAGGACATTTTATGGAAACTGGAAACAAAAAGGATGCTTATACTTAGAGTCAGAAAAAATTTGAAATTTCTAGGACACAGAGGAAACAGAGCTTGGAGAATTTGACACTCATAGGTCCTAGTGAAGATAAGAGAGACAGAGGAAAGCAGAGCCTAACCTATCTAACAAGCTTGTGTAAACAGATAGCAGAACAGGGAGTGGGAGGGATAGTGAAAAAAAACTTACTAAGAGCTACAAAGGATGGGAAGTTGTGGAGAACTATGAAAGGATGCTGTACATAGAAGTTGAAAAGGAATCCATTTTCAACAGATTGGTTTTTGATCACCTTTGAGCATTATTCCTATTTTATATGTTTTTTTTTTTGAATTTAGGTAATAATGGCACAGTTAAAATGGCACAGGTAAAAATAGTACAGGTGGAAAATAGGAAAAAAAATCCCCATCTGATTGTTAATCTGTTTTGTATGTGTGTATCCTTGGAAGCAAATCCCTTTTTTCTTTTATCACTTTTAATAACTTCCATGATGGGGTTGGGGTAGGACAACTTGGATCGATGGTGTGTACCTGACGGTTCCTGAACAACTGAGTTAAAAGTAAATACACAGGCAACAACTGTCTTCTGATTAGAAATTTGAATAGCTTAAAATTAAACAATTGTGTTGTTTAATTTTTTTCACTTGTACCATGCCATTATTATCTGTACTATTATTACTGTTCACCATTATTTTGTTATTCATTCTTCAAAATTTGTAGCCAATTCAAGGATCTAATGGGCCTTCACCAAATCTATGATATAGGGCCCCCCACTCTACTACATATCAATTTTTATAAGGTAGTATTCATATAAAATACAAATTTTATTGTCACTTATCCACAATAATGGATCATATGCAATATAGGTGAACAATCTAAGTAGAAAAATTGAAAATAAATACAATATTTATAAATACAAATTAGAGACATGTCATAATAAAACATACCATCTTAAATAAATCAACAATGTTTTGTGGCAATTTTTTATATCAACTTAAGATTTTTCTTAAAAAGTTTAATAACTATAACTCATTCAACATTATGGATAAAAAATAAAATTTTATATTTTTTTTTTTTTGACACTTAACAAAACAAATTCATGGATTTGGATAAAAATAAAAAGAATCCAGAATGACATCAAAATCAGCGAAAATTTTTCATCCTTTAACAGTCAGTTGCACTTAATTTAATTTGTGATGCATATAAATGTAGGTAGAACAAAGCAAAAATTGATAAGATGGTAAGGGTTAGGAAAATATCTGCCTGGAGCCTCTAATCAGGCCTGGCTAGAGGGTTTGGAAGTTGTATGCAACAGCCCTGGTTGCAGGGGAGAAAAATTTGTCTTGCAAAAATATTCAACTCATCCATTAAGAAAAGATAAAGAATACAGTGCAACCTCAGTTCCTGAACATCTCACATGTCGAACAAATCAGTTTTTAAACAGAAAATTTGTGATGAAAATGCCTTAGCTATTGAATAAAATTTTGGTTCTCAAACAACATTGCTGAACCGAGTTAACCTGAAAGGAATCATTTTTGAATCGACTGCCATATTGTGTACATTTGTGTGCTGTGCTTTTCTTTTCCAATTATGTTGCATTGTACCTTTTTTCTCTTCATTAAATTTACAGTGATATTGGTAAAGGAAAAAGAAAAGTTGAGAGAAAAACAATTGAAGTGTAGAAAGAAATCATCGCAAAATCAGAAAATGGTATCAGATCCCGCTGTGCAGTACGATATGTCTAAATCAAGAATATTCTAAGAAATAAAGAAGTGATAAAAGCAGCTGATGTATTTTATATTGATTCCTATGGAGAAAATAGTTTCTATTTTGTGAACATTTCGGATCATGAGTAGGCTTCATTTCGGATCATGAATGGGCTTCACATTAAATTTGTGAACCAAGGTTCCATTGTAAATCTAAAATTTTTACATTGCAGAAATTGTTAAGGCGTTTTACAAAAATTCTTTTTTTTAAAGTCTAGTTTCTTCTTATGAAGACCGTTGTTCAACAAGAGGAAACAAACTGGACACAGGAAGTTTTCTTAATGATTACATCAACTCCAATGGTTTACATCTGTCTGCTACTTGGACTGACTACTTGATATGTTGTCTTTTTGTTTATATCTGGCAAATAGAAGGAGGAGCAGACACAAAATGCATGCAAATATTTAACAGGAAAATGCTTAGATATTTAAAAGTGAGCAACTCGAAGATTATAAAATGTCTAATAACTTACATGCTTAAAAGATTTATATAATCTACAAAGATTACATGCTTTGTAGATTATTAATTTGATATATGTCTTAATTGTTGTGTAATTTTTATCTTTATCCATGAATTATAAGTAAATTAACTTTATTTTTGTATCCACTCAGTTCAGATTCTGTATCTTAATAATTTTCAAGAAAAAGACTTATTTTGTCTGAAACTTATTAATTAATAGAATATATTCCACCAATATATCCACTTGTCTAATATATCCACCATAATTTATTTGAAGAAGTCTAATTTATTTGTTTACTAAGTCTTAATTTATATAGATTGTGATTTGTGAAATACTACAAATTAATTATCACACCTTTATTGGTAGCCATATGCAAATTTTAATTAAATCCTATCATGCTAACCTGTGAATAAGATTTTTAACTTTTATGACAAATAATCAGTTGTCAGTTGGAGAAGAAGATGGTAAAAAGAAAAAACAAATTAGCATTAAAATAAAAAATATAAATAAATCAATTAAAAAAAACTATTCATTTTCTTATTGTATCTATATCCAGAAAAATCCTTAATTTATTCATAATGAATTCACAATCATGAATCCAATAACCCTTGAGGGCTGTAGGGGCACCATACGTCTACAGAAACCATAGCAACAGTGGTGTTTCACAGACAAGACAGCCTGATGGAGTCTAACCCTCTCCAGGCTGGTTTGAATTCTCCTAGACTGATTGCCACACTGTCCTGCTATTTTACCTATAGCTGGAGGGAAGAGATAGCTCCATAACTCTACTAAGGGTATTAGTATCTAAGGGAATATAACAAAATTGACTGTAATTCAAAATCTACTTTCCAATTCCACAATCCACACTGCTATCCATTATTCCATTGTGCTTCCAATATGAATTAACACTAAACAACAACAAAAAAGACATTAATGAAATGAAGAAATTTAAGAATTTGCTGGCCCAAAGATTAACAGATTGATGTGTTGGGCTTTGTCGAATTTTTTTCTAATAAGTTTCAATAATAATAGTTTTTATTAATAATAACAATTATTATTTCTATAACAATTTTTCAAATAACCATTCTATAATAATTACTAATATCTCTTTAGTAATACCATCTAATAATATATATTTTCAATGATAACATTTTCTAGTGTTGCTTTCAATTTTTCTTTACAAACAATCTAAATGAAATAGGTAGACAATCTTTTGAAATAAAAACAAGATGGGGTGGAGAATTGCTAAATACATGCAATTTTTAAGGAATTTCAGAAAATAAAACCAAAAATGTATTTAACTTCTATTCATAAAGTTTACCTATAATTATATACAATTGATGTTTATAGCTGGTTAGTGACATTAAACTCAATAAGAGTATCTTTAAACACCATACAAATAAAAAAATATGATAATTTCAAGTAAATATGAAAAGAAATTGTGATGTATTGTACAGGTTTGTGAATAGTATGGTCTCTCAGAGAATTATTAAGCAAAATTTGAATACATTTCTTTTCAGATTTTTAGCAAGAATAAAATTTTCAGGTTTTTAGCCAAATCACTCAGAAGAGAGAAAAAAAAATTAAATGTAAATAATTTCTCTGAAATAATAAAGACAGTCCAGGTACTGCTGGATTATGTCAAAAAGAACTGTTTAAAAAAAACAAACAAAAAACAAATATTTTCACTGTTAGAATATCCAATTCAAGATTCTTAAAATAGGAAATGAATAAATTTTTAAACTATTTTAAATTTTCTTAAAAAAAAATGGAGAGATTCAAATTTTGTAGTTTAAAATATTTTTAAAAATTTACACAGACAAAATCAGGCCCATCACCAGAGTGTCTTAAAGTGTGAGTTGGGGGAGCTTTAAGTCAGTGGGGTGGCTGTGTGTAAGAAATTGATACTAAAATTATTTCACAACATTTTCAGAGGATGTGCCAAATGATTTCCTCATGTAGGTGGTTGTCCTACCTTGGCGCCGGGGCTGAACTAAATACAAATGGTTTCTTTGTAAAGTTTATGCAAAATGTTCAAGATCTCTTCAGATACTTCTCTGAAAGTATAGATTTCTGTTATTGAGCATTGTTTCGCGTATTAGTCTTGTATGAGTAAACCACAATCCTCAATGGGGATTTTAATATGGGCTTTGATCCAAGTAAACAAAGTTTACTAAGGACACCTGCAAGTGAGTGATGGTTAGCAAACTGGTTGTGTTTGATACTTGATGTTGTAGTAAAGTGCCCTACTATTGTGGCCTTGTGCCAGACTATACTAATCTGAGCAAATAGTATTTCTTTAACAGGATAACATCATACAAAAGAGTTTTTTTTTCCTTTTGGTAATTTTTGATTATAAAATTATGAAAAAAACAAAAAAAATTAATTATAGTTTTTTGAATTTCTTAATTTCAAGTCAGAAGTCTTGAAATTGTTGAAATGGATGTTTTACTTTTTAAAAATCTTTCATGTTTAGAAAATAATTTTAGATGTCCTGCTCTTTAAAAGTCTTTAACTCTGGTGATTCTGTACATCATGATAGACATTCCTAGGATAGCAAGAACCAAAATACAATTGGCTACCACCAAGGACCATGTGGCTGTCTTGTACACTGCTGTATCATTCGAATTGCACTTTTGATCACAAAAACATTGAGAAGCTTCTGTAAATAAAAAAAAAAACACAAAGAAATTCATCTAGATAATAAAAAAACATAAATCTTGTATCCTAACTCTAAAAAACATATATATTTATCTGTTAAATGTGTTGCATTATGTAGGTGTGATCAGTGGGTGTCTAGGAGAGAGAATAGAAAATAAACCTTATTTCCAACACAATTAGATATTCACATACATACCATATTAAAACATGTTAAAAATTTATTTTCTACCCAATAACAGACAAAAATTTACAAACATGAAAATAAGATTCTTCAATGTAACACACACTGTTTAATCAAAGTGTCTATTGGTTAGAAGTTAACATCATCATGTGAAAAAATTAACCCATTGGAGAAAACTGAAACACTATTTTTCTCAAACCTACTTTCAGGAAAATTTTTTTATAAAACCCACAGATTTCAACTTTTCAGTCAGTTAAGTGCCATACATGATACACGCTTAGGCGATCATGTCTCGAAAGAGACATGACTGACTGGACAGAAGATTATCCCGCAGTAAGTTGCCATTACTTTCTGCAGTAGAATGGTTGCCAGCCAAGGCTATAAAACCCTATCTGTCCTGTTATTTAACCCATAACTGGAGGGAAGAGACAGATTAATATCTTTCCCAAGGGTATTTGCGTGTAAGTGAATGCAGGGAATTCAACTGGAATTCAGTTCACCTCCCTGATTTCTCGTTCCGAGCAGATATCCACTGTACCACAACTTTTAGAGAACATAAATGTGACTTTTTCCAAGCTGGAGAGGAGACGTGGCTACATTGCTCCCTCTTTTCCCCAGTGCATGCTGAAAGAAATGTGTATCAGCAACCTCAAACAAATCAGCTACCACAGCTTGGATGGTCAGTGAACCTTCACTAATGATAAAAGTGTTTCCTAAAGCTCAGATTTTCCTGTTGGCCAACTACCTGAAGACTTTAACTCAACTAAAGACTATTATCTCATGGATAGTGGCTCAGAATTGTTAATCAGAGAACTAAGTTCCAATTCTCATTGGTTTGTTATATTCACTAACATGCAAATACCCTTGGAAAAGGCGTGAATCCCTCTTTTCTACGTTCTAATTATTAAAACTTGTATCACTAAACCATTATTATCTAAAAAAATAAAGATAAAAATCTTACAAAAAAAAAAATCTAAAAATATTTTCTGGCTTTAAATAACCGGCAAAGAGTTGATAAGCCATAGAAAATGAATGAACGAATCAATCAACTTTCATAGTAATTGTTCTGATAAACATTCCTCTATGATATCTAGCACAGTACTAGATCAGCTACAAGGTTTCATCATTTTACTAGATGTAAATGTAAGTTCTATGCTAAAAGTTTCTTCTCATACACTTTTCACGTGTAGAACCCTCTCCTGGCCTCTTGCTTCCCAGTCAACTTTGATCTTCAAAAATTTAAATTCAATTTCAACCATTATCTTCTGTCTTCTTAATTCCTGTTCTTTTATTGTCTTCTCTCCTTAATATTATATTTTTTATTTTTCTCATATTCTCTAACAATCAGTAACCCCCTCCCTCACATCTTAGTGGCTTTATTGTCTTTCTTTGGGCGAAATGTTAAAAAAAAATTAAAAAAAAAGAATTCTGCTTTCAGTGTCCTTCAATTCTTTTCTATATTCATTTTTAAATGAATATAAAATTCACCCAATACAAGGCTCAAGGGTTACTCAAACTAGTGTATGAAATGAATGTGGAAGTAGGAAGTGGGGATTGTGTGGAGATAGAAGATTAATAAGGATTGAACCTTGACTTAAGGAGGTTAAGATTGTAACATTTGGATAATTGGAAGTTATATAAACACTTCATCTATGAGGAGATAAGGCAGAATCCCTTCTTAAATAGTGAAATTAATGTCTACCAAATTTTTCTTTAGTTGGGCTTTTTGATCCAGGCTAATTACTTAAGAAAAAAAAACAAACAAAAAAAAACAGTGATGTTAAGTTAAACACATGTACCCACCAAAAATAATATTATATAGTAATAAAAAAATTGATTATTAAATTCTGAAAATTTAAAATCATAACTCATCCAAAAACTCTCTCAGGTTTTGAACTTATTGATGCACACTTATCATAGGAGTCATAATAGAAATACATTATTTTCTTTTATCATGATCATAGTAAATTACTTTTTTTATAACGAATAGTCACAATAAAAATATATTACTTTTCATAGTGGTCATAATAAAAATACATTACTTTTTATAATAGTAGGGAAGTAGTCTGCCCAAAACTCATACTCTTGTTGTCGGAAACCATGTTCAACTTTTGTATGATTGGAGATGAGCAAGTGACTTTGATTATACAAGTGGAATTCTGGCCAGATGATATCAGTTAACAATGGCATGGTGTGACGCCAAGGAGTGGGATTCCTGATAAAAAAAAAAAACAAAAAGAAAAATAAATATGCTGAAATGCACAAACAAGTAATAAAAATTGTTGTCTGAAGCTTGAGGATTAAGTATTTTCCTTAGTTCACATGTTTTGAGATAATAACATTTCAGTTGATAAATTAAAACTAAAAGAAATGAAATTCAAAGCTTAAAAGGTGTGTTTAATCACTACAAAATGAAGATGAATTTTACAGCTTAAAGGTGTGTTTAATCACTACAAAAAACATGAGAACCCTGGTCATCTTCTTACTCATTTGATTTAAATAAGTTGAGTTGTTCTTATATATTCATCTCATGTATTCAGTATCCTGATGAGGGAATTTCAGAACTCATCACTAGATACCTTTTGTAATAAATAACATTTATAGGGTTTGGGAGACAATAAAATCCTCCTTCTTGTTTAAGATACCTTCTTGATAGCACCAGCCCCATAATCCATTTAAAATCTTTCACTCCTTATATCATTTATTTCACTCTCGCTTCTGTGAAGAGTATCTCATCTTGTCAGCCAGAATACCAACTAGGTGTTGTTGTATTCAGGACTACATAAGTAAATGTTTTGCTCTCTTGTGACACAATAACTAGGCATATATTAAGGTGGATTTGTAAAATATGTATTTTATTATAATAGATTAAAATAGAAAATGGTTAAGAATAGAAAATAGTTTAAAAACATGTGTTTCGTTTAACAAAAGTGAAAAAGAAGAGAAAAAATAAATAAATAAACGCTTTTTCTTTTATAAGGTAAATTGTGGAAGAGAAAAGGGTATCAGATTACTGTTAAATCCTACCAGTCTTCAGGTAAATGTTTGACTAAGTGATTTGATGTGATAAAAGGTAAAGTTGGGGAAATAGATTTTTGGAGTGACCAGGTCAAAAACTGTATCTTGACCACACATTAAGAATTTTTCCTTTCTCCAGGCAATAAAGAAATGCCTGGTTATAAAAACATCCGGTGGAAGCTTATTAAGATAAAAAGTTAAAAAAAAATCCTGGAATATACTTGGAGGCTTAGTGCAAACATCCCATTTACACATCAAAGGAAGCAGAATTTAAATACCTTAAAATTTTGGACTTACAGTCGCCAATGCTTATCGCCCGGTGGGGGGGGGGTCTAAGCATTTCCGAATGAATTTAAATAAATACAAGTGATTTTTCCGAGCCGATCAGTTGAGTTAGTTAGTTAGTCAGTTAGTGAGTGAGTTGAGTTAGTTAGTCAGCCGGGCATGTGCTTGAAGTAGAAACTCCGTTTGTTTTGAGTAGGTCAGTTCGGATTTGATCTCTATTAATTAGAGTTAGAGCTGAACGTCACATCGCCTGCCTCCAACCAAAAATACTAACTCTAAACGAAATAAAGCATCGTTTCAACTCATCCAACAAACTTCCGGCAATATCACAGCGTGGAGAACGGCCGCCGGAGAAATTGTTCGGACCATCTATTGGGGTGTTAGACTCTCTCTTTTTGCTCCAGGATTTTGTAGCAGTGATAAAGAGACACAGGGCTTTTATTTTCTTGGGAGATACTCACCAAGTAGGCAATTATTTAATTTCAACACAACCATGTGGACATCACATGCACTACACTATAAATGTTTTTCTTTTATTTTTTCTTAAACTATCTAAATGCAAATATAATTTTATCTTTCTCTTTTGTGAGAAATGTTGTACTTTATATGAATACGTTTAAAAGTTCTCCACATATATGTTTCTTTTAAAAATGTTAAATTCATTTATTCTAAACATCTTCATCCTCATCAGCAACAAGCCATAACTCCTGATACATACTAGTGACCAACTCGTCAATTAAAAAGCTGTTGCAAATGGGTTCTGTTTTTCTTTTGTTTTCTATTTAAGACTCTTCTCTGCCATTTGAATTTAAACATAGTTAACCACAGAATTAAACAGTTCATAAGATTTACTCAATAAAGGTCCCAAAATGCATTAGTAGTGATGTTGGTAATTTGAAAATGCCAAAGAGAAGTTATAAAATGTTGCCTTTAGGGCAAAAGGTCAGTGTTCTCAATAAATAAAATAAAAAATAAAAAACATTGTGGAAATTTGCTAACATCTATAGTCAGAATTAATTTTTTATTTGTCCGATAACTTATTGTATGGGAGTTCTATAGTAAACTATTAGATATTGTTAATCTCTTATTCAGTCTAATCAATACATTAAGCTATATCATAAACATGTTTACAAAAACATAAAGCAAAACCCTATAGGTAATTTCAGGCATTTGAAAATACCCCCACCCCCATCCATCAAATAAGGGATGACAGACTAATGTAATATTTTCAACTTAATGTTAATTATTTTTTTCTTTTCCTTACCCATGCATTGTAAAATTTGTGAATAGTGTTATCATCATTTCACTTATTTCTTGGTCTCCATAACTGTAGTCCTGCCGAGGATAGACACCACTCATCTCTCGGTAGCATCTTGTAAAATATGGGAAGCCAAAAAGATACTGAAGTTCCTGGCCATGGGCAACTCCTGTAGCAGGAGAAAAAAAGAAAGCAAGATAATCTTCAGATAAACAAATTATGTTTGTGAATACAAATATAGAAACAGTAGATTGATTTAATTTGTAAAAGTTGTGTGTCTTACACAATTTTCTTTTTTATCAGTACTTGGATTGATTAATATTTGAACAATAATTAGCATTTGTTTTAATTTTTGTACGTTTGAATCTGATAAATAAAATACAGAGACAATTCAGTGTAACTGAATTAGAAAAATTCTTGAATACAGTCTAAAATAACATTGTTTAATTTTGTATTTTTTTGTTTTTTAGGTTCTTACCTATTAAAACCATTAACATTCTGGAGGGGATTTTGTTTTCAAAGCGAAAGTTTTATCCTGCCACTGCAAGTGAGTCAGATGAATGAATAACATGTTTGAATTTTGCAGTTGTTTTGTCATATCCTGCTATGGCAACAGAAAATGACCATGATTGAAATTATGAGGAGCTTTGAAAAACAATGCAGTAGAAAAGAAAGTAGTGAATAATGCAGTGAGTTAAAAGTTAAATGAAAGTAAACAGTTGCAGTAATGTGCAATGTGCAGTAATGAATATTATAATGTGCAGTAATGAAATATTATAATGGTATATATGAAATATTATAATGTGCAGTAATGAAAAATGATAGTAAACAGTTGCAGTGCAAACAGACAAAAAACAAAACAACTTTTTAAAAAAAGTGTTTTTTATTATTATTTTCATACATGAAATATTTCATAGCAATATGATACTCTTTAAAACATTCTATGGTTTCCTAGAGATTATGAATTTAAGCGCAGTACTAGATTGGCATCAAGGCCTCTATAATTTTACAGATGAAATGGTTAGATGTAACCATAAGTTCTATGCTAACAGTTTCTTCTCTTGCAATTCTCATTTGTGAAGTTCTCTTCTGCCTTCTTGTTTTCTAGTCAAGTTTGATCTTCAAACTTTGATTGCTCAAGGTCTTTTAAGAAATTTGCAACAACAATTTTATTACATCCAATCTCATCAGGAATGGCATGTTGAGAGAGACCTTGCTTTTGTAATTCAATGATTCTACCAGGTTCAAACTCAAACATTTCAGCCTTTGACCTAATGTAACACAGGAGATACCAGTGGGAGATATTGACTGCACTAATGCTTGAACACAAATTACTTAATTTTGTTACATGTTTACCATTTAAGGGCTTCATTTAAATATAGCCCTAAACTTTGGACTAGCCAGAGTTGCAGATGCTGTAGAAGAGGATACAAGTGACTTAGTTGACTGACAAACCCTAAAAAAGTGTCCCTTTTTACTACACTTGTAACATTTAGCCTCCTTCACGGAGCAACCATTATAGCTCTAACTAGTGCTTCCATAAAAATAGTACCTATTTTTCGAAGCTGTAATGACACAAGTTCGAGCTGTAGAATGATGATGATCTAAATCCACTTCAGCGATAGCATTTACAACCAGCGTAAAGGGACAAGTGTATGATTCAGAGCACTTCTAAGCAAAATCAAGTGCACTAGCTTGATTGACCACTGTACTTAAGACGACAGTTTTATTTTCCAGCAAGAGCTGTCTAATAGTACGCGAGTGTAGGCCACTAATAAAGCGTCTCTAATAGTTATCTCGATTTCATGAAGTGTTTACAGTTTTAAAACTGCAGTCTTTACCAAAGAGTTGAAGCTGGTGCACATACTCGTCTATCGTCTCTTCTTCCTGTTGTTCTCGAGTGACTCAACAAATACCTCACAAACAATTTGTTTTTAGTTTTATATAAACTGCCTTTAGAGTGTCTATAGCGGACTTTTAATCATCACATTCCGCAATGTACTCATACACTGTGGAAGAAACAAAGTTAACAAGAGTGTTGAGGTCAATAGAATCATTAGCTTGAATAGAACGTATAAAAATATTGAAAGTATATCTGCTGAGAGAGAGTTTATAGTGATACTAAAAGCAGAAACAGGAAATAACCTCTTTCACAGCTTAACATGACATATTTTGAGTTTTGTGCATTAGGCTCCACATACAACTTCCGATTAAAGTTGATAAAATACAATCCTAAATAAATATACATGGATTAGAAGACAAAATATATTCAAAGTTGATCCCATTCTTGGTCATCAAAATGTTTAAATACACATGATTTTGCCTTTTATCTTAAGAGGCCTACAGCCATAATTTGTCTCCAGGATGGCATCTGGTTGACCTGCAGCGTCTTATCCTCTCACCTCTTTTCTCCTCTTCCTCACAATTGTCCACAAAAAGAACTTTAACAAAGACTTAACATTTACTACACATTTAAAAACATCAAATAGTAATTTTTTCAAAAACATTTCCTCTTCAGTTTGAGTTTTGTTTAACAGCATATCAACCTCTGTGGGTTATTTAATGTCAAAAAAAGTGAGGTTTTAAGGTATTTGTTTTAATGTTCACTTATGATATGTCCTGGAAAGGGTTATACATATTATTCAAAGTAACTAAGCGGTTTTGGCAAATGTGACCGGGTAGGACAATCTAGCAAGTAGCCGTAATGGACTGGTACTCATCATAGTCGTATGCAGTATGCTGAGACAGAGTCATAGCCATTAGACGTAGACCTATAGCCATAGACCTAGGCATCTTCGCCTTAGTCTGTATTTATGGCTGACACCAGCCAATCATATTACTGTGAGGGGTAACCAAGGTATATGCATATGCATTACATCACATATTCATTACATCAGCTTATAGTGAGAAGGTTGATTTAGTCAGATTTTGATGAAAATTTTTTTAATTTGATTTTAGAAAACTGAAGATGTTTTCTAGTTTTGTATTAAAAAAGGTAATAATTGTTTTTTTTCTTCAAAAATTCATTATGACGATAATAATTCCTTGTTTTCTTGTTGGTAATATTTTTCCTTCAAAAATGCCTTGTTGGTAATATGTTTCCTATAAAAGTCTATTTTTATGTATATATTTCTATAAAAATCTATTTTGTGTAAATGGATCTGAGTTTGAGTTTTGTTTAACGGCATATCAACCTCTGTAGGTTATTTAATGCCAAAAAGGTGGGGGTCTTCAAGTATTTTTTTTAATGTTCAGTTATAGTGAAAAGGTTGATTAAGATTTTAATAAAATTTTTTTCTTTTTATTCTTTTTTATTTCAGAGATTTGCTTTGAGTTGGGGTTTTTGTTCTTGATATTAAGCAATCTTTGTCTTTTTCTTTTTTTTGGCAGGAGGCGTTTGTTCATTGGGTGTCATATTTTTTGTCATCTGTATCCAATGGATGTGCATTGTGGTGCATTGGATATTGGCTCAGAACGAGAAATCGGGGAGCCAAGTTCGCATTCCAGCTGAATTCATTGCATTCACTTACGCACAAATACCCTTGGGAAAGGTATTAATCCATCTATTCCTTCCAGTTATGGGTTAAATAACAGGACAGATTGGGTTCTATAGCCTTGGTCGGCAACCAGTCTACCGCAGAAAGCAATGGCAACCTACTGCGGGATAATCTTCTGCCCAGTCAGTCATGTCTCTTTTGAGACATGATCGCCCAAGTGTGTATCATGTATGGCACTTAACTGACTGACTGATCCATTGTTTCCAGAGATTTAAATCTGTTTTCAGTTGAGTTTTCCTGTTTTTTTCTATCTTGGGTTTTTGTTTTGGTTTGTTTGGAGGGGTATTTTTTCTCTTCTTTTTCTTCATGTGCTGAATTAAAAATTGTTTTAGTCGATTTTTGTGTAGTTGTTGCTTCTGAAGAGTTTACATTTTGGGGTTGTGTTTGGGGTTTTGAAGTAGCTGAGTTTTTATTTTTGAATGTTTGTGGGTTAGTTTCAGGTATTGTTTTATTTATATTTTTTAATTCTTTCATCAGTTCCCTCATCTCTTTGAGTAATTTTGTGATGTCTTCCATTTTAATGTTATTTTCGCAGTTTTGTTTATTATTTTCAAGGGGATTTTTTTTGGCTACTACTGCGTATTTTGTGGTTTCTACTATTTGTCTTGCCTCCAGGTAGGTTACATTTTTTGTGTATTTTAAAAAAATTGTTTCTTTTTATTTCTTCCATGTTTCACTTTTTCTGGAATTGGCATGATGATTTCCCTGGCAATTGACGCATTTATAGTTTTTTTGACAGTCTATATGCATGTCTTGTTCTCCACATCTCCCACATAACAGTAGACATGTACAACGGTCCTGGTAGTGTCCATATCTTTGGTATTTATAACATTTATTTTTTTACTTTTTTCATTGCAATCTTATCAATTACAGCCTAAACTTTCTGATTGACCAAAAAATTTGGAAAAATTTCAATATTTAAACAATTTTGGGGTGGGATGGAGGGGGCTCAGTTTTTCATAGTTATAATAAATCGATCCTCCATTTTGGAACCACTCTCCGGTACAATATTACCACCACTTGTAAATTGGCTGATTATCATTTTTTTACTTTTTTCAGTGCAATCTTATTGATTAAACCCTTGTTGCAGAGTCAACTTCCGATTGCGTGTTCAAATCACGTTGAACTTGTTGCGAGGTCGAGTCTCAGAGGAAGTCAATTCTGTAAACTTGAATTCTAGATAAGTGTGAAAACAGCCAAGACAATGAGGAGACAAAGGCAGAGGTAAAAACAATAACAACTTTGGTTTTATTTATGTGAGTCGATACAAGATGTAGTTTGGGTTTGCTTCAGGTCAGAAGGGTGGTAGCCTCTATGGAGTTGGTGTGGTGAGCAGTTCGGCGGATGAGCAGCTTAAGTCCTCCTTGATGGTGTTTCTTAAGGCTAGGAGAATTAGCGGTAGCTCGTCTACCCAATTGCTAGTGTCGGGTCTAGTGGCCAGAGAGGTTTTTAGGGACCGATGAAACCGTTCAACTAGACCATTGGCGTATGGATGGTATGTGGTAGTTTTGATGTGTTTGGTGCTGAGTAGATTGGTGAACTCTCGAAAAAGGGATGATTGGAACTGTGCTCCTCGGTTGGTTGTGATAACTTGAGGCGTTCTGAAGGTTTCGATCCACTCTCTCAGAAGAGTCTTGGCGACGGTGCTTGTGGACGGGTCTTTGATGGGTATGGCGATCGGCCATTGTGAGAAACGATCTACGACTGTCAGGAGGTACTGGTAATCCTGACATATTGGCAGCGGTCCCACTAAGTTGACATGTATATGTGAGAACCGTGCGTCAGGTTTGCTTAAGGTACCGACGGGGGATTTGGTGTGTCAGTGGACCTTACATTTTTGACACGCCAAGCACGTGGACACCCACTCTCAGATGTCAGCGTTCATGTTCGACCAAACGAACCGGTCGGCGATGAGTTTTACCATGGCCCTCTTGCTGGGATGGGATAGTCCATGAAAATGCTGGAATACCTGTCTGCGAAGTGTAGGTGGGATGTAGAGCCTGGGGTTGGCCAGGCTGATGTTACAGTACAGAGTGTCGTTGCTGAGGGACGTGGGGAAGTCCTGGAATTGTAGGGACGTTCCTGATAGTACAGCATGGGGTTGGATTTCTGTTCGGCAGCTATAGAATCCTGCCCCAAGATGTTGACCTGAAGAGCTTGATTGTCTGCTCGGGACAACGTGTTCGCAACTGCGTTATCTATCCCCTTTATGTGGCGGATGTCCGTTGAAAACTGAGACAGGTAATCCAGGTGTCGGATCTCCCGGGCCGTGTATTTGTCAGAGTTGTTGCTCATCACGGTCGTCAGTGGTTTGTGGTCAGTTTAGATGGTGAAGTCTCGACCTTCCAGAAGATGTTGGAAATGCCTAACAGCCAGTTAAATCGCCAGTAGTTCTCGAGAGAAAGTACTGTATTTACTCTGAGCTGGCAAAAGTTTGGCTGAGAAGAATGCAATGGGTTCCTGACATGAATCACATTCCTGCTCAACCACGTCACCAACTCCAGTGTTTGACACGTCTGTTGTTAGGGACAGTTGTGTTTTTGGGTTATCATTGATGTGGGAGAGTCTAGTGAAATTTTCTAGTGCTGTTTTTGCTGTTTGAAATGCGCTTAGAGCTTCTCCCTCCAGTGTAATGCTCTTATTCTTTCTCTGCAGCAGGTTCGTCAGAGGCTGTAGGATTGTGGCACAATTTGGGATGAACCGGTGGTAGAAATTGATCATGCCGAGGAACCACCGTAATTGCTTAATCGATGTCGGTGCTGGAAAATCCTGAATTGCGCTGATCTTGCCTTGCAGAAGTGCTATGCCCTTGGCGTCGGTGTGGTGCCCAAGGAAATCAACACTGGGTGTCCCAAAAATGCACTTGTCCAGGTTCAACTTAAGACCGTAATGCAAAAGCTGCTGGAAAACTTCTCACAGATGTTGTCGGTGCGAGTCGGCATCTTTGCATATCTATGCATATACGTGTGGTAATCTGCGTAGAACCTCGTCTATGAGTTGTTGGAAGGTCTGGGCGGCGTTGCGTAGGTCGAATGGCATTTTCAGGAATTCACACAAGCCAAACGGTGTGGTAACTGCTGTCTTAGGGACGTCTTCCTCGACGACGGGGATCTGGTGGTATGCTTTTGCCAGATCAATTTTGGAGAATACGCGGGCACCCTCCAGTCCGGACACAAAGTCATAGATGTGGGAGACAGGGTAACGATCTGGTGTGGTCGATGCATTTAACTTCCTGTAATCGATGCATATCCGATATTCCTCACCCCCAGCTTTAGGTACTAGGAGCAGTGGTGAGGCGTAAGGGCTATCGGAAGGTTGAATGATGCCGTCTTTCAACATTTCATCGAATCGCTCCCTAGCGTATGCCAGCTTATGTGGTGCGAGTCGACGTGGGTGAGAATGCACAGGTGAGCCTCTCATCCGGATATGGTGTTTAGTTTGGTGGTTGCCTGAAGCAGTAGCTTGGAGTGGCTGCGTTATATCAGCGAACTGCGTCGGGAGACCGTGAAGGTCCAAGTGAAGTTGCGCCACATGCCAATGTTCAGGGTGAGGGTCCTTTCTCCGTATGTGTCAATTGAGGAGCCATTCACAGCTTGAAGTTTGAGTAGGGTGGGTTTTGTGGTGTGGCCACTTTGGTAAGGTATCACGCTGATGGCTGCACCAGTATCCACCAGGAACTTCAGCTTGTTCCGGCAGTCCCAAATATAGAAAAGATGACATTGAGTGTTGTTGCCGGTTGAGCGAGTTGTCGCCACTTCCCGGTTTATTCGTTTCCCCGGGCTGATGGGTGCGTGCAGAGAGGTCTACAGTTCCGAACGTGCAGTGGAACCAAGAGACACTCTGGTCGTCCTGTCGCTCTCGGCTGGGGGTTCGTCTCCATTGTTGTCGAGACGGGGTTGGTGTCCTAGTCCGTCATCGCAGAGAGATTTGGATCTCTCATACTTGTTTCTGGAGATCGGCCAAGGCTCAGTCTGTTTCACTCCGCTCGCAGTGTCTTTGTTTTGCTGTTTTAGGCGGGTGAACTGCATTTACATCTTGGTCGAACTGTGCGAACACCAGGTTGGCGGATTTTGCCAAGTCGTTTAGAGGTGTGGCTCTCGACATAGGGGCGATGATCTGTACAACTGCTTTGGGCAGGCGCTCCAACCATAAGCATTTTGGTTTTTCATATATCAGAGGAGCTGGGTAGGTGTTTTGTCGCCTCTAGTGATGTACCGCAGTGCCTCCTGGATCATCTCCTCCTCGGAACGGCTGATACATTTAAGGATTGCTTCCTTCAGCCAAGTGTACGGCTGTGTCGTGTAGCTCAGTGAGGACGTCAGAGATCTCGTCCATCATTTCGGCTGGTAATTTCTGCATTACATTTTCGAATCTGGCCCGTTGTGATGTGATTCGCAGCATTGCAAAGATTGATTCCACCTGCATGAACCAGTTCTTTGCATTGTGATGGTACGGTGGCAGCGGTATAATAGTGGTAGTTGTCATGTCAGGTGAGTCGCACTTGACCTGCTCCATCGTTGCTTAGCTGAATCACGTCGGGGTCACTACTTGTTGCAGGGTCGTGTCCCGGAGGAAGTTGACTCTGCAAACTTGAATTCTAGATAAGTGTGAAAACAACCAAGACAATGAGGAGACAAAGGCAGAGGTAAAAACAATAACAAGTTTGGTTTTATTTACGTGAGTCGATACAAGATGTAGTTCGGGTTTGCTTCAGGTCCGAAGGGTGGTAGCCTCTATGGAGTTGGTGCGGCGAGTGTTGAGATCTTGTCCAGTACTGGGTTGAGCTGTAGCATTCGTTGCGGTAGCTGGTTGGCTGAAGATGCTGGATGAGTCACCTGGCTGGTTCAGGATGTTCAGTCTTCAGGTCTAGGTCAAAGTGGTGAGCGTGAAGGCAAGCTCGTGCCAGTTGAAGATACTTGACGAAAGGCGGAGTCCCTAAACAGAGCCGAGTCAAGTTAAGGTCTGCGCGGAAAGCAAGACTGTACCAAGAGGTTATGTTGCGAAATCCCTAAACAGGGCAGAGTCAAGTTAAGGTCTGCGTGGATGCGAGACCGTACCGAAGGTTAACGGAATCCCTAAACAGGGCTGAGTCGAAGTAGGGTCGTCGCAGCTGCGACTCCGAATGGTCAATTCAACTGCCGAAGCAGGAATCAGGACCAGAAGCTGGTGCGATGGCTTCGATGGCTGATCTACTGCTGGAAAGCAGGATCAATGCCAGAAGCGTGTGTAGCGGCTTCGATGGCATCTACTGCCAGAAGGCAGGATCAATGCCAGAAGCGTGTGTAGGGGCCTCGATGGCTGGTCTACCACCGGAAAGCAGGATCAATACCAGAAGCGTGTGTAATGACTAGATGCAACCGCCGGGAGGCAGGATCAGAGCCGAGGGTGTATTGCCAAGATAACTCCAAAATTTTCTGGGCGCAGCGAGGCTGGTGATAAGCGATCGGTAGGAGTAGAGAAGCGCTAAATATTAATTGCTCCCCACGTCGTTTGGTGTTTTGGGGAGCGCAGCCTAATTTCATATGCATTTCGATAGTTTTAGGCTTGAGCATATTTGCTGAATTGATCTGTGTCACACATGTAGTTAAATTTTCTTGAATTTTCTTTACGGCAGGCCTTAAGGATCCACCATTTGTTGGTCAAGGTCAGAGAAAGGCTACTAGCTGCTGCTACTGCTGTTGCTATGGTCGTATCTTTTTAGAAGCAGCTGTTTGGGGCCACGACACCCTAAACTTTCCAATTGACAAAAAAAATTGTAAAAATTTCAACATTTAAACAATTTTATGGGGGGGGGACTCAGTTTTTCATACAACCTTTTAGTAAATCGATCCTGTGCAATTCACTTTTTTGCTTGCACATATTCAACAACTGAATCCTTTGCAAAACTTTTGAATAAAGCCATTTTTGGAGTTTCTAAAAACTAAAGAAAACTTGCAAAAGACAAAAACAAGAGCAACAATTCATCCCCAACGCGAGTGGATCCAAAATGGAGGATCGATTTACTATAACGTTGTATGAGAAACTGAGCCCCCACTAAAATTGTTTAAATATTGAAATTTTTTCAAATTTCTTTTGATAATTGGAAACTTTATGTAATAACCAATAAGACTGCATTGAAAAAAGAAAAAAAGAAAATGAAAAACAACAAATTTAAGGTGGTGGTAGTCTGCTTCACGTCCACTCTTTTATTTTTCCTTCAATTTTAATCGTGATTCTTTTCACTTCTGTTACTCCCTGGCTTTTCAATTCTTTTTTTATTTCTTCTATTAAGCATAGAGTTAATTCTCTACTGCGTATCACACCTTTAGAAAAATTTAACCTTTTATGAGGGTAGGTTTTAACCTTCAGGTTATGAAACTGATTCATTTTTAGTAGGGAATTTGCATATTTTTGGTTTTCTATCTCAACAAGCAATGTTCCATTTCTCAGTTTTTTTAACCGTTTTGGCAGTGATGTTTTGGGTTATTACTTTTTGAATAAGGAAAAGTGACAGTGTACCTAGGGGTGGTTTCTTGACTGATTCTAATACAATAAATCAGGGAATGACTCTTTATTGTTGGTTTCATCTTTGGAGGCTAAATCCATGAATAGTCTTGGAGTTTATTCTAGTTACCATTTATTGTTTTATTTTCTTCATCATCCATGCGCCCCACCCACTTCGGAGTCCAGTATTGGGTAGTAGCCAAAAACCCATTTGCCCTGGCACTACAGGGCTACATGTATAGTATACTCATATATGGGAAAGATCTTGAGCACTCATATGTCTTTAGTTTCGCTGGCTACGTCCAGAGACACTTCAGGGGGTATACAGCCATGTCGTGATCTTTTCTTCCCACACTGATTGACCCTAAGCCATCGCTTTCCATCTCATTTTTTGGGTACGGTGTTAGTATAGTTACTGTAGGGTTTGGGACTGGGAAAGTTAATTACTAGTTGTAATTGTTTTGAGGTGGGTTAGACATGATGGGGCATGATGACATGACTAGCTGATTTATTGGATCCTACCCTCCCATCTAGCCCAAGTAAGGTCCTAAGTGGTATGTTGCAGAATCATGGCCACTTAATTCCTGGGTCATGACTTGCTCAACCACCAGGATCCCGTCCCCAGGTATCACGGGTCACCACCCACGGCTAACATGTAGCCCCATTGAGGGACTTTTATCCTCTGCAGAGGTGCAGTAGACGTATTCTAAAGCCCCACCTACAAGGCTTTTCCTCTTGAAACCAACAAAATAAAGGAACTTTTTACTCTTAACTTCAACTAATAATAACAAAATCTATATGTAATATTTTAATTAATAAATATCATTTTACTATTGTACAAAAAAGAAAGAGATTTCATCTTTAAATGTGGTGAGTGTCAGTTATGCTTGTGAAGTGACATTGTACCAGACATGGCTGACCATCCTCACAAGTTCAGTGATACACCCAAATATTCTGGTTTTAGGAATTTATACATACTTTTTTTTTGCCCAGCTTATGCTTCGTTAGTTCATTAAATTGAAGAGATAAGAAGAAGACATGAAACTCTTAGACGGCTGTAATAGTTACATTTTGTATTGAAGAGTCAACAACAAAGGAAGATTATTAAGAATGAGTCAAACAGGAGATTACTAGAAAAATATCTGTTCCCGGAAAAAAAAAAAGCAAGTCTTCTGAATACCACACATTTGCTGACAATGTGCCTGAAAACAAAAAAAAACAGTGTGTCAAAAAAATTTTTTCCCTTGACACTACTATTATTTTAACTACCTTCACTCCTCGGCAATGTTTATAGTTTTAAAAAGGGATGATTAAAATTGTAATAAAGCCTAAACATATGATGAAAGTGAATTCATACACTTTGTTTTGTTCTTGAGAAATGACAAAAATAATAAACACCATTTATTTATTAGATTCATTCATGAATTGCACACCCATCCCTAAAATCAAATTATCCCATGTTGAGGATCACAGGTCTCTTTGGTGAATTTTGAGGTATGTAGAGAGAGAAGAAGAAAGAAAAGGTTGAATAAGGGAGAGTGGGGTGATAGGCATTAAAAAAAAAAGAACTAACCTCGCCAAGGGGGAAGGTAATCATTTCGTGATCGATAGTCAAATACATAGAGATAAGTATCATTGTATCTACTTTGCCATTTGACTATTTCATCAATTCCAGCACCAAACATGTAATCAGACATCATCTGAAAGACAAGGAAAAAAATAGTTTTATAAAACTTGGAAAAAAAAACAAAACAAAAAAAAAACAATGATTAATAATGAAAATATTTCAATTCAAATAATTTACAACTTATTCAGTCAGTCGGTTAAATACCATACATCGCTTGGGCGATCATGTCTCTTTTGAAATTTGACTGACTAGGCAGAAGATTTTCCCACAGTAATTTGCCATTATTTTGTGAGCAAGGCTAAAGAACCCAATCTGTCCTGGAAGGAGAACAGATGGATTAATACCTTTCCCAAGGAGGATAGCTGCTGTGTGTAAGTGAATGAAATGGATTCAACTGGAATTTGAACACAGCACTCTGATTTCTCATTCTGAACTGATATACATTACACCACAACACACATAGTAAAAAAAAAAACAAAAAAAATACAACTAATATAGCTTAAAAATCTGAAAGGGAAAGGTGACAATATAACTGTAGATTTATTCCCCATCAAACTGGAACACTCCATGGGCGAAATACAGTGGCAGACCTACATTGTTAGAATGCTGAAGCCTGAACAGATGGGGGAGTAGGGTCTTTGCAATCAGCAACAATAGATTTGAGGATTTAATTGCCTAAGTGTAGGCTATAAATACATTCTGGGAAATTCAATGAACTGGAGATTTGGTTGTTGCATGTCCTCTAAGAAAATTTTGAAATTTGATCAATTACAAGGAAATTTTGTTTCTGTATTAAATGAGTACTAGAGCATATACTAAGGCCAACATTAGCTACTTTAATGCATTGGCTTATGACTATCACTAAAATGACTTTATTTTAATTACAAACACTTAAAAAAAACAAAAAAAACATTGATTTTATTCAAAAATTTACTCATTAAAAAAGTTTCTTCAGAACCCCCCCCCTGGAATTAAGGGCCCTGAAGCTTAAGCTTCATTAGTTTTATAGTATATCTGCCACTGGTTAAAGTATGGTTGGGTTGGTTTTATGTAGCTGGAGGATTTGTCATACTAGTTGCTTAAGGTGAGCCAACCATCCATAAGAAGAAAAGTGGAGAGAAAAAAAGAAAGAATATCTGTCACTGTTAAAATGTTTCTGCTTGCTGACATACAAAACAAGAGTTGTTGTCTCAACTAGCAGGAAAAAAAAAAGTTGTTGAGACCTTATAACAAGATCTAATCATGTTTATATGTGGTGTGAATAGCCATGGTTAAGTGCAAAATAAGTAACAGAACTGTCCAACAAACAGAATTGACAAAGTTTTGCAATAAACAAGGAAAGGAAAAAACAGTATATGCAAGGCAAATTAACAGTAATAAGTCAAAGCAATAGTAATATGGCAAAAATTTCCAAACTAAAAATTGGAGTTGACACACAAAAGCAAGTTTGAACGAGAGAATGTAACATTCTGACTTCAAAAGACAGACCGGGAATGAGTCGGATGAAACCCAGGAACCGGTCTATTTTATTGGCTAAGAAAAAATCCCAGCATGCATTTTTGTTTCTGCCTATAAATTGGGGAGAGAAAAGTATTTTGCAGTAATTTCCCTTACAATAGGGCATCTCAACATAGTGTAATGGTTAAGCAAGCTTGTATCGCTTGGATCCTTACAATTGAGTAGTGAGTTTGATCCTCATTGGGTGCCCCATACTTTCACCTTGTACCACATCTAAACTGCACTTAGAAAATCACCATTCTTCATGGGATCAAAACCAACATTATACAACATTATTAATGCTAAAGAAAATGTTAAAGTGTCTAATGAAATAGTGGTAGTGTGTCTGATGTAATTATTTACAAATTTGGATTGATCAAGAACACAGTTCTACAAAGGACATGTAAATTGGTTCTCTGTAGTTTAGATCTTGCAGGTGAGAGAGTTCTGATAGTGTGTTTGTCAAAGTACTGTTGGAGTAATATTATATATAACTTTTAGTAATGAGTTATAACAGTGATGACAAGGATAATTTTTGCTGCAGTGCAATGAGAAATTAGAGCCATATTGGTTGTAAAAATACAGCAACAGGAATTCCAGAAAAACAACAGAAGTTAATTGAAATAATTCTGAAGAAAATTCTCCAGTTTTATTCACTCCTGGCATGGTGGCAAATGTTATAGCTGAATTTGCATGCAATTTAGATGATGGAATTACCTTTTATAAGATATGAGCAAATTTACAGAGAATAATGAAGTGACGTGAAGACAAGAACAAACAAAACTTTTGTTGAGAAAGTTAGTACCAGTAGAAAATAAAAAATACAGTAATTTTATACGACCAAGAAAACTAGGAGAAATTTGCTTTGAAGAAATGGTAGATATTCAGGCTAAAATTTTTAGTGAGAAAAGTTTGTTATTCAATACTCATTGGTAGTCTAAGAATCTGAAAAAAAAAGAAGACAAAGATTTTGTCACATACACTGGAATCATTAACAAAGAGTGTGAAAGATTCAAATTATATAAGTGGATATGTTTAAAGGATTAATTTTCACTCAAAGGTTAACTGTAAAAAAAGATGCAGGAATGAATGCTACAATCCTAACAAAACTGGAACAAAATCAAAAACTACCACTACAAGAAATGTCAGATAAATATCAGATAATTATAAATCTGAGATATGATATAGAAGAAATTAAAGAAAAAAATCTGCATATATACAAGCAAAAAACGATGTAGAAAAAAAATTAATCCATGTTTCAGATGTGGAATGTCACAGCTTGGATACGACTGTCCATTCAAGAATTGAAAGTGCTACAAGTGTGAAAAAATAGGACATAAAAAGTCACACTGTAAAATTAAAGCAAGGAAAAGTTCACATGGAAAATATTTGTGTACAGCATTGAGATGGAAAAAATAAAACATAACTGCAGAAAACCAATGAAAATTTGAATATTGAAAATAATGCGGATGTAAGAATGCCACTAGGCACTGGTAGTGATATCACAATAATCAACAGAGTTACATGGAAAGCAAATGGAAAACCAATATTAAAAAGAACTTTGAAAATCACATGTCCAGTGAGATATTATTATTGGTGAAATGACTTGCAATGTTATATTTGTAACAAGTGTGTAAAAGCAAAGGTTTAAGTGTTAAAAAATACTACAATGTTATTCAGTACTGACTGGATGGAATGATTTGAGTTATGGGATTTACCTATAAATATTTATTGCCAAAATATAAATGGACAAATGACCAGCTTAAAAAAAAAAAACAATATGAAAATTTCAAAGAAGAAGTGAAAAAATGTTTGCCAGATGTTTCCAGATGAGTTGGGTCAGTGTTCCAAAGTCAAAGCAAATTTTTAAGTGAAAAACGGGTTGATACTAGTATTTAAACTGAAATGGAATGTACACTTCGCAGCATTAGATCAAGTCAACAAAGAATTAGACAGACTTGAAAACATGGGTGTAATTGAAAAAAAAAAATTGACCATTCAAAATGGACAGCACCAATAAAAAAAAAAAAAAAAATAATAATAAAATTCTTTTTTGTGCTGATTTTTTGGCAGGGCTAAATATAATGACCCATTACCAAGTCCAGAGTGGATGTTTTCAAAATTAAATTGTGGAAAATTTATTTTCAACACTGGATCAACACTGGATCTTTCTGAGGTGTATTTGTAAACAAAATTTGAAGAAGAATGTTCAGAGTTGTTAAAAATAAATACACACAAAGGAATGTATAAGTTCAACCATTTTCTTTTTGAGATACAAGTAGCTCCAGCTATATTTCAAAAAGCTATAGACACTATGTTTGCAGATTGTGATTTTGCAGTTGCTTATTTGGATGATATATTGATTAAAGTGTATCTAAGAAACAACATATCAAGAATGTAAAAAGAATTTTTGACGAATTGAGTATGGGTTCAAACTCAGTGAGGAAAAGCGCAAATTGTTTTTGCTGAAATCAAGTACCTAGAATAAATTATTGACAAAAATGGTCATCAACCAGATCTGCTGAGGACAAGTGCAATTAAAAATATGCCTTCTCCAACTTACATAAGTAGACTACAAGTATATCTAGGACTAGTAAATTATTATCAAATCTACATACCTAATATACAGAATTTGAGAGCTCCATTGAACAATTTGCTTAAAAAAGGCATAAAGTGGAACTGGACTGATAAGTGTCAAATGGTGTTTGAAGAAATCATTAAGATACTAACATCAGACTTATCATTAGCACACTGCGATCTGAAAACATAAATCATATTTACTTCAGATATATGAGCAGTAATTTTACATAAAAATGATGACAACAACATGAAAGCCATTGCACAAAATAACTACAGCCAGATAAAAAAAAGAGGCGTTATCAATAATATTTGCAGTGAAAAATTTCACAAATTTATAAATGGAAGGAGTTTTTGTTTACAAACAAACCACAGACCTCTATTAGCAATTTTTGTTTAAAATAGAAGGAATTCTTATGCATACAGTGAATAGATTACAATACTGTAATTTATTAAAATTACGATTTTAGAATGGAATACCAACCATCAGTGCTATACTTAGCAACATCGCCCCCACCCCGCAGAATGTGCCTTGCAGCCCCTCTACCTACAAAATGCAATTTGCACCTCCTGAACAAAATAAAATAACATACTCTTGTAATGTAGATATTCCATAATCACAGAAAACAGAAGAAATCGTGGAATTGGCATTTTGAAGATATATATTACGAACATTTCCACAACTTTTAGCTACTTTTTGGTGATTTCCTAGCTATTTTTATAGCCATTTCAATGTGTTTCAGCTCTCAGTCTTCTACAAGTTTTTTCAAGGAATTTAAAAAAAATTTAAACCCAAATTTCAAAAGCATTTTGCGACAGAAAGTTTGATATACTGTCAAAAATTAGACTTCAGGCATTTATTTAAAAAATGGAGTGGGAGTGTCAGAAAGTGTTGGTATAGAGGGGGGAAAGAAAAAACGAATAAAATCAAAACAACATTAGTAGTAAGTGCTAAAAGTGCCCCTATACCCCCACTAAGATGCGATAAATACAGACTTTATAACTTATAAAGAAAATGCGTGAAGTTTTTTTTCGATGCAACTTTTGGTGCTTGTCTGAACTTACCCAAAAACAAGAAAATTTATCTCATACTTTTACAGCAGAAATAGCTCCCTGATTATCTGATTAAAATATTTTACTTCAAAGATAATTTATGCACTACAACCTTCTGTAACAGGTTTGTTGAATAAATGTGATTATTTCACAAATCTGTTGACAATAACAAACAAAAACAAATGTCACGATTTAATGTATCAGTGATGGGAAAGCAGGAAAAGAAAGAAAAAAAAAAACAGAAATGAAAATTCAAAACAAATTTGTCAATTCAAATAAAAATAATTTTGTCCTTTATTAAGGGTAAACATGGAACTCACTTGGATGGTAAATAATGAAAAGGTAAACAGGTCTTTTTAGGTGAGTGTTAATTTGTATTCTCTTGGATGGTAAATAAAAAAAGCAGATAAAAGTATTTTTATGTATATCATATGTTAATTTGTATGTGTACTGAAATGTGTGTAAGTACTTATAGTTAAATCAACAGTTCATGAAATATTAAAAAAGGTCCGTGAAAATATTTACAAGAATGTGCATATATAAAACAGCCTTTTAATGAAAATTCCTTAAAATGATATTAAAACAGGTTTTCAATCACACAAAAAGTTTGTGCATGCCGAAGCAACAAATGCAGTTGGAAGAAAGCTTTAGTCAGAGTCGAAAAAAATAAATGGATTTTACCAAAAGTGAAAATGGAATTGAAGAAAATTTGTGTCCCTGCTAACCTTATGATTAAAATTTCACTTTTCTGGTTTTCTCTGTGGCAAACTGCTGTACTAAATTCTGTATCAATTTCTCGGCTTAGTTCATGTTCAATGCTTATAACAGATAAGCCAGTTTTTCCTGAGACATGGAGTTCCGAAGAAAGTTGTTCATTAGTTTCAATTTAGAGAAACTGCACTTACAGGATGCCACTGTAACTGGTAATATGGTTACAATTCTGAGTGAAACCCACCCTTTATATTTTTTTAACATTCTTTTCACTACAGAAACATGTAAAATGAAAAAGAACTGACAGTAATGTCTTAAATTACTCACATAGGTGTGAAAAAATTTGAAATCAAGTAGATGTTGACAAAAACTAAGAGGAGGTGTTAACTTGTGATATACTTAAAGAGCAGTCTAAATTGATCAACATCAGACAGAGCTTTTGTCGACGTCTGTGTGTGTGTGTGTGTGTGTGTGCGTGTGTGTGTGTGTGTGTGTGTGTGTGTGTGTGTGTGTGTGTGTGTGTATGTGTGTGTGTATGAAAAGTTTTACCGACAAAAACGTTATTTCAATCAGTTAATCAAAAGCGTGACACATGTAGGTAGGTAGGTACTAGAGTATTAATATATAGATCACTGCCTTGCCTGGTCATGCAAGTTGTTTAATTGGAAAAGAAATGTGAGAAGATGTTGTAATAAGGTCACAAATAGGAAAATTGACTTATCTGGTGAACTGAAAAATGTGAACACTGAAATCAATTCAAGAAAAGTTTTACTGAAGAAAGGCTGACAAAGGAAGAGCCTATGCAAGTTCTGTATGATATCTTTGGTGTACCAACACCCCAAGTATTTGTTGGATGTATGAGTACCAGAAAAAGGAACATACAGAAAAATTAGTGGCTGGCCCAAAATGAAAAAATACAAAAATTCAGTACATGGCAAACTCACCAGAAAGTGTAAGGGATGAATACCAAAAAATTAAAGAAAATATTAAAAAAAAGGATGTTGTGAAGTAAATAAGACAATTCAGTAACATAAATAAACTAAGCAGGATGCCTTAAATATGGAACTCAAAGAGAGTTCATTGTCAGAGTTCTGAGAGTGTTCTGATAGACTGTTTCTTAGAGTGTTATTGAAGTCAGGTAAGACATCATATAACAGTTAGTAGCAAATTATAACAGATTTATACAAGGCATAATCTCTACTAAATTGACCCCACCAAAAAAAAGAATGAAAAAGAATGAAAAATACACCAGAGTTTGAATTGAATTCCAGTTGGGTTTGTTACATTTACTTATGCATAAATACCTTGGGAAAGGCAAGAATCCATCTCTTCTCCCCAGACAGGGTTCTATAACCTTAGTTGGCAACCTATCTACTGCAGAAAGAAATGGCAACTTACTGTGGGAAATACTTCTGCCTAGTCAGTCATAAATCGAAAAAGACATGATCGCTTAAGAGTCCATTACATATATCACTTAACTGACTGGTATCAGATTGATTGATTGATTGTGTTTAACGGCCTATCAACCTCCAAAAGGTCATTTAAGACCAAAAGGTGTTTTCACTTTCAGAGTTGTTTGTTTTCAAGCTTAATTGTTTTTAGAGTTGGTTGTCTTCAAGTTTTTAATTTCTTTCAAAGTTGGTTGTTTTCGATCTTTCAGAGTTGGTTATCTTCAAATTTTTAAGGAAAAAAAACATTTTTTTTTTTAAAGTGGGTAATGAGCAGTGGTCTGCAAACAAACAACTGCTGGTGAAAAGTTTTTGAGAATTATTATGAGTTCATTGAAATTTGCTTTTATGCCTCGAATATTCCACTGAATAATTTTATTCACCATATATGGGTTTCAGTTTTGAGAGGGTTTTTGCTTGGGATTTTGGCGTGTTTGAGGATTTTATTCCTCGATATCCATTACTTCTATCTGTTTCGTCTTGGACTTGAGCTGGTTTGGGTTCTTGATTTTGATGTTGGTCTATGTCTTGTTTGCTGGTTCTTTTTTTCTGGGGATTTTTTGGTTTGTCCGAAAGAGGGGTTAATTTTGGTTCAGTTTTTTTGTAGAGTTTGTGTTAGGGATAATTTCTGTTTTCTTATTGGGTAAAAAGAGGATTTTTTGTTGTTTAGTTTATTTGATTTAGGTAAGAGGTTTTTGTCCTTGTTGGGTGTGGGTTTTTGATTTTCATTTTGGTTTTTGTTGAGAATTGGTTTTGGGTTTTCATTGGCAAAGGAAGATTTGGATTTACCAAGGGTAATTTTTAATTCATTGATGAATTTTGGCCAATCGTTGGGCTCTAATTGTATGAGGTTTTCAAGGAGATCCTTGTACTTATCTTTTGTTTCAGTAGTTGGAAGGGTTCTTTGGGCGATGTTGGCATATGAAACCTTATTTGAGTACATTTCGATGATTTTCCTTGCTTCCCAAAAGGGTATATTTCTGTTATATTTTACCTTGAGTATTTCTTTCTCTTTTTTCCATATACAGCAGTTTCTCAAGTATGCCGGGTGGTCACCTTCACAATTTGCACATTTGATAGTCTGATTGCATTGATCTTCTAGGTGATCCAAGTCCCTCATTCCACATTTCTTGCAAACAGGTTTTCTTGTACACTGCTCCTCATGGTGTCCAAACATCTGGTATTTGAAACACCTGAGCAGGTTTGGGATGTAGGTCTCAACTTTAATTAAATTGTATCCAACCTTAATCGCTTTTGGGGGCTTGTGGGAGTTAAAGGTCAAGATATACGTGTTTGTGTTAATGGTGTTGCCTTCTTTTTTAATGGTGATTCTTTTATAATCTATGACTATGACTCCTTGATTTTTTAGTCCTGTTTTGACTTCATCTGGAGTGCAGAGGGAGAGTTCCCAGCTCTTAGCTACTCCTTTAGATGTGTTTAGCGTTTGATGGAGGTACGCTTTTATTTTTAGGTTGTCATTTTGAGCAGAGAATTTGCTTGTTTCCTTTGGTCGACTTCTACTAACAGTATTCCATTTTTCATTTTCTTGACCATCTTGGGGGTTATCTTGGAGGATATTATCTTTTCTATCATGAAGGGAGATAGCTTTGATAAGGGAGTATCTTCAATGGACTCAAGGACAATGAATTTGGTGAAGCCAGGTTTGCACAGCTCAGAGTCACTGTCTGACTCCATATGGGGTCTCTTGGAGGGGTTAGAGAAAGCCATAATATTAATTTTGATGTAGGTTCATCGCCCGTGCTCCCCACCCACCAGTTTAGAGCTCGCAATTGGGGTTTGCCAGGGGGAAATCCAATCACCCTGACGGACCAGGGAATACACAGGCGGTATACTCACCTCGGTGAGAGGTCCAGAGCACCTGTCACCTCATCCAATGCTCTGCTTCAAGACACAGTGCATGGTCGGAGGGTCTGCAGCCATGTCTGGGCCTGAACCTCAATGAGATGATTGACCCTCAGCCAGCGCTTTCTAATGTGTACAGGTTCTGGGTATCCTTCCATAGTTTTCATTCTTCTGGTTAGTTTAGTTGGGGAAGATTGGTAAGGTTGATGTCGTTTATTTCCAGTAGTAGACATTAGGGCTTGACCTGACCAGCTGATTGGTCGGATCGGGCCCCTCCGACCGCCCGTCTAGCCCTGGTAAGGGTCGAAGTGGTGTGTTGGGAAGTGGAGGTACTTAACCTGACCTCCAAAGCCCTCAACCACCAGGATCCTGTCCCAGGGCATCACAGGTCACCACCCACGGCCAACAGGTGGCCCCATTGAGGGATTTTTACCCTCTGCAGTGGGGCAGTCAGCGTATTCTGGAGCCCTCCCGACAGGGCACTGGTATTAGAAAACAATAACAATATATATGAGAAAGAAACTTACATCAATGGATCTGTTGCGGATTCCTGTTATATTTGTTGGTTCTTCATAATAAGTATATTGAAACTTGAGGGAGTCCCTTGCTTGGTCATAATTAACAACACCCCGTTCATCCAGAAATTCATAGAGCATATTGTCAAATTCTGTAAGCTGAATACCATCTTCCAGGCCAAAATAGTTGGCTATAAAAAAGAAAAAATATCTACAAATGCACTGTGTATATGTGTGTGTGCTGCTGTATATTTTGTCTGTAACTTTGTGGTCTAGTAAAGCAGACAGATACATAAAATAAGTGAATCTTGCTTTGACTTGAATGTAAAGTTGGAGGCAATAAAATTAGCTTTCAAACACTAAGTTAGGCAGTTTACACATATATGGGTCTTAGACAAAAGTGCTAACCCATATGTAAGTAATCCTACCATTTGTTCACTTTCTCACTGATGTAATGTGGCTTCCCTCTATCTTTTTTACAAATATTTTCATTGCATCTGCTCTGATGAGCTTTTTTCCCTGGTGCCAAGACTACATGAACTTACACGTGCTACTAGACTGAAATAGTTAAATGTAACCACCTTTTACTCAAACAGTTTCTTTTCTTGTTCATTTGTGGAACACTCTTGCTTCCCTAATAGCTACAATCTCCAAAAGTTTAAATGCAATGTCAATTACCATCTTCTATCTCCTTAAATCCCATCCATTGCTTATTTTTTCTTTGACACCCCCTGTACTGTAATGCTGGGAGATGATGGAACTCGTTGAAAAATAAATTTATTGAAAAAAAAACGCATAAAATGTAAGGGGGGTGTAAACATGTAATTCCACAAGAGTGTTTAAAAGTGAAAAAATGTTACACTCACAGACTCACCAGCAATTGTAAGGAGCGTAAAAATTTTTTTTTCAATAAATTTATTTTTAAACGAGTTCCATCATCTCCCAGCATTGTAAGTAATTTATTTTGCCTGGTCCTTTTCCTTTTTCCCCTTAAAATTAAAGCCAACGAGAACCCTTGATAAGAGTTGGCCGAAAGGTTCATCGGGTTTAAATAATATGACGTCTGTTCTTTTTAAAGCCATTAGTAATTTCTGCGGGTACAAATCATTATATATATATATATATATATATATATATATTAACATGCCCTGTGGACATAGAAGAATACAAAGGAGTATTCTTTACATATAATGGTAGGATAACTCTCTACGAGAGCTCTAAACATATATGCATATAAATACATATAGAGCAAATCTAAGAAAAATTAAGACAGACGCATTATTTCATGGTAATTCGGAAGTATAGGCCTATTTCAGGCGAGCCATCTTCAGCTTTCGTCTTTATTCAATGAAGGATTCTACATGAATGGGATTCACAAAAACCTAACCTGGCGAATAAAAAAATAAAAAATAACATAAAAACATATAAGATGATAAGAATATAACTGTCGCTCCCCTAAAAAAGAAAATAAGAACAATCCATCCGTTTGTCGAACCCACAGACATTCCTACATAATCATATGTAAAAGTTGCATAGAACCCACCCCAGATAACACGTCAAGACGCTAATTCATCGCCCCTAACCAAAGTTGATGCCACCTGCTCAGCGGTCAGTGTCAAAGAAAGTTTGAGGAAAGCGGGTGGGTCAGACGAGAAAGAGGGGGTGATAACGGCAAACGGATGGATTGTTCTTATTTTCTTTTTTAGGGGAGCGACGGAAGCTGAAGATGGCTCGCCTGAAATAGGCCTACACTTCCGAATTACCATGAAATAATGCGTCTGTCTTAATATTTCTTATATATATATATATATATATATATATATATATATATATATATATATAATCTATACACGCACACAAGAGATAATGATATATTTTATATATCAAGAACAATATTGGGGAAAAATGTATGACAAAGTGGAAAAATTTTTTATGTGACTAAAGTTTCCCACTGGAATGAAACTGACCACAATTTTGAAATAAAATAAATGCTACTTTGATCAAAGGGGAAAACAATTTACTATGACAATAATGTCTAGTGAGTGCCTTGATCGCAAGGTCATCCACAGTAAATTTGCATCCTGACTCTTATAACATTTCATCATTCCTAGCAGAACTTCTATTATCAAAGTGTGGAATATCTACAAATAAAAGTGATGGAAAGAAAGAAAAAAAAAGAATCTGAATGAAGTTGGCTAGATTAAAAATAAAATAAAAAACAATTAAAATTGCTAGCACTCCTCATCCACGCACATGTGTAGTTGCACCAACATAACAAATTTTGTTTGATGAATTCCTAAATGACGAAATGTGTCACATGAAAATGTTTCCATTTTTTCATACATTTTCCCAAATATATGTAAGATAAAGAACATAGTAAATAGGAAACATTTACCAATCTAACATTAATCTATCAAAGCTTTGAGCTGTTTAACAAGTCAAATGCACGTGAAACATGATTAGCCAATAAAAATCAAATACAAAAGTGAAAATGCCAGAATTTCTTTCTTTATCTCTATATCCCATTCTCTGATAAAGCTTTAATAAAAATGAAACATGTTAGATTGATAAACATTTGTTCTTTATTTTATTCCAATCCATATTTAACCACAACCCTATATATATATACATATATATATATATATATATATATATATATCTGATTGAATACAGAACGAACAAAGAATTTTTACAATTTTCAAAACATTAATTTAAAACAGTGCTTGATATATAATATATAGAGCTGTGAATATTTATTATAAATTATATGTATTTCTGATATTGAGCACTTTTACCCACAGCATACCTCAAAACTATATATATATATATATATATATATATAGTTTTGAGGTATGCTATGGGTAAAAGTGCTCAATATCAGAAACAGAGTGTGGGTAAATATAAATATAAAAGTGGACACTGATGTCAACACCAACTGGCAACAGCCTTTCTCATGCTTGAACACAATCTTCAGGCAATGTGTGTTGTATTTTTGCTAAACTATTTATATATGCTGAGCAATGGTGCATTATGGGTAGTAAGATCTATTGTATTATCTTAACAGTTATTGGGTAGATGGTAACAGTTATAATTCAAATTATTCTAAAACTTAGTGAGTATATAATTATGAAGAATTCTATATACATATATGTAATGGCTAGTGACTCGTCAGAGTACACCCATCTACAAGGTAACTAGTCAATTTCTGTTGCAGACGCTTGTTCAGGCATATTTATGTTTGTGCAACCCAACAGAATCTATCTGTAGTTTATACTGCAACTATGTCAAACAGACCTTAGTTACAGTTTCTAAAAGAGAGTACATTACCTGGTATGGTCAACAGACTGAGCAAGGTCAGTATGCTCATGACTTATGACTTCATGCTAGCACAAACATCAACAGCTCCCAAAATGGTTCTGTCTACCTAGTTTTACTTAAAAAGGATTAGGTCAATCAATGCTATGGTTTTCAGAAATCACCTCCCCAGATCAATAAAATCACCTTCCTGACAAATCAACCATGATGATATTTGAACCAGGGTCTCATGGTTGGAAAATTCTAACCTCTCAGCCATATGCCCATCCTTGTTTCATTTTTGTTATTGCCATCAGCAATGATGAAGGTTGAGAGCAGACAAGTCTCCATCATTTTGGTTATATTACATTTTTTTAATCACCATTAGTACAATTCTGAGTTTCATGCATGCCTAATTCAATATATTCTGTGTTTTTGCATTTCATCCTCTCGGTCCTTCTTGAGTGGACAAGTGTGTTACACAAAAAATTTTTTGCCACTTTGTCCTTTTCATTACATTTTTCAGATACATAAAAATTTATATATTACATTTTCTATATATGTCCTTCACTTAATCCACTGAATATTCACATAGATCAAACATTATACAATCAAAATTTCAAAGTTTGTCAATTTGAAACTTATGGAACAACTCACGTATAAAAAAGGCTCCCTCATCAACAGTCAGTCCTGCCATAACCTTGAAACGTTTATATCGTCCTTGGTCTCGCAGTCTTCTTGGTAGGTAAGCAAGGAAACTTATGGCATTTCCCTTGATGGGTCCATCAACAACAGGCCCAAATGGATTGCCAATCTCTCCATTCTATCAGGTAGAGGAGAAAAATTTTTTAAAAATTATACATAATAAATTTCTTCAAAAATGTATAAATTCCTGATCACTGACAACTATATTTTCATAATTTTCAATGAATTTTTATATGAAACTATTAACAATACATTTAAATTATACATAATAAATTTCTTCAAAAATGTATAAATTCCTGATCACTGACAACTATATTTTCATAATTTTCAGTGAATTTTTATATGAAACTATTAACAATACATTTGAATTATACATAATAAATTTCTTCAAAAATGTATAAATTCCTGATCACTGACAACTATATTTTCATAATTTTCAGTGAATTTTTATATGAAACTATTAACAATACATTTAAATTATACATAATAAATTTCTTCAAAAATGTATAAATTCCTGATCACTGACAACTATATTTTCATAATTTTCAATGAATTTTTATATGAAACTATTAACAATACATTTAAATTATACATAATAAATTTCTTCAAAAATGTATAAATTCCTGATCACTGACAACTATATTTTCATAATTTTCAGTGAATTTTTATATGAAACTATTAACAATACATTTGAATTATAATAGAATACACAAGTGGTATAAAGAATAGAAAATCAGAATGAGAAATTGGAGAGCTGAGTTCAAATTCCAGTTGAGATCACTGCATTCACTTATATACAAATATTCTTGGCAATGGAATGAATCCATCCCCTCCTCTCATAGTTATGGAGAAATTATTGTTCATGATAAAAAATTGTTGATGCAATATTCCCTTATGGAAGAAAAAAGAAATTATTCTCACATCCATTTATACAAGCTTTTAAGATAGGATGTTCACTGTTTCCCTCTGAACCCTCTTTCCTTTAATATATCTTATGTACTCAATATCTATTGGGTTGCCTAAAAACTTTGTTCCTTTTATTAAGTAAAAAATTTACTTAATAAACTGAAAAAAAAAAAGAAAGCCAAAAATCTATTTAGCCAGTTCATTATATAATATCAATTCTCCTATATGGTTGTGAATGCTGGACAATCACCTTGCAAAAAAAAAATATATATAAATATATTCTTACAAACCAAAATATGTTTCAGCTTCAGATAACCCATAAAGAGTTGATAAAACAAAATACAAATCAATCAATATCCATATTGTGGTTTGAAACTTAAAAAATAAAAAAAATTGTTTGCTGTAATATCATTTTATAAAATAAATCACCTGTCACTGCTTCTTCTTCTGCCACACCATAAAGTGTGTAACGTTTCATTTTCTCTTTTTCCTTAATTCAAACTACATATAATAACCACACTATCAGTGCTGCTTCAATTCCTTAATGACAACTTCTTCAAAATAAAATCATTTACTTTAGACATTATTCTTGCATCAACCATTTTAAAATGGCTAATGAGATATCTGCCAGTTAAATGAATAGTAATTCAAAACAATAATAATGATAGTGAATAAGATATTTAAAAATTAAGAACAGAAAAGAACATATCTTCTATAAAAATTTTTTATTATTAATACAAAATAATTAAAGACAATAAATAAAGAGTAGATAATTAGAAATAAATACATACCATATTAGTCTAGATTTGGCTTTTACACTTACTTTTGAGAAAGCCAAACAGTTTTGTATTACCTTTTTGTCTGTAAAAGTTAGAATTTGTCCTAAAAGAACTGCCAAAAATAATTTGGTCAAGCCAGACAGTTACAGTTTATTGTTCAATCAAAAGGGTGGTTTTCACTTATGTAAATTTAGAGTTGAGATCAGTCTGGAGCTTCAATTGTTATCTAAGAAGACAGAACAAGATATAATGAAAGAAGTGTGAGGACGGATGTTATAACAAGGGAACTGACTTGCTCCCTAGATGGAAACCAAGTTATGCCCCTTGATCACAACTCTCTAGGACAGTGGTTCTGTAATGGTGTGGTGCACCTCATAGGTATAGTTGAAGATGATAGCAGATTAGGCAGAATGATTGACAGACCATCAAAGATTTAGAAACAGTTCTAAAAAATTCATATGCCAAAAATAAATGTGATTTTTTTTATAATCATTTGACCCCAAGCAAGGCAGTACTGCTACTGGTGTTCAGGGGGGTTATATAAGAGGAGAGTGATGAGAAAGAGGGACAAATTACAAGGGGTGTCAGAGAATGAATTAGAGAAAGATGAGAATATTGGTGTAGCTGCCGCCAGGCACCATTTGCTACTAAACCCAATGTAAAAATCAGTAGGTTCGTTTTCTTGCCGAAGCCAGCCCTGTATTCTTGACCGGCAGCCTTGTCACCCCTTGGGGCAATGTTGCCAGAAAATATAGTTCTGTATATTTTTGGATAACGTAAAACAATAATGAGGTCTAAATGAGAAGTATGAGACAAAACAGTAAAGTTCGGATAAGTAAATAAAAATATAACAAATAAGCTGTTTTACGGCAACCTTTTCTAAAATATAAGATTTTTGGTCTCTGCATAAGAAATAGAAACCCCCTTAACAGTCTTTTGGATTGAGACCTTCTAAGAGGGCAGACGTAAATTTGTTATCTCCAGTGGCAGCACATTCGTTCGGTACTGTTAGGGAGTAACTCAACTGCCATAGACCACACGAGGTGCCAACGAGTTTTCACAGCTGCACACGAACTGTAAAGGAAATAAAACCTTTTACACTTGCAGTTGTCAGTTCTCTCACACATGTTTCATGTGGCAATGGCAATTACAACTGGTGTGAAGAAAGCTGCATGAGAGTAGAGTGAAAAGAGAGAAGAACATGATACAAGGATTGTCAGGGAAAGGATGTGAGTCAAAGAGATAAGAGATGATGATTGAAATTGCATTTAAATTCTTGGAGATTGTAGCTGTCAGGGAAGAAAGTATATGGAAGGGAATTCCAAAGGTGGGAAGTGCAAGAAAAGAAGCTGAGAGAGTAGAAGTTGCAGTTACATTTGATTGGTTTCACACTAAAAAGGTGGGACCTAGTTGCTAGTCTAGTAGCTCGAGTAAATTCATGCAGAGGGGGCACCAAGGAGCTTAGCTCATCAGAGCAGAAGCTGTGAAAGTATTTGTAGAAGAGTATTTCAAAATTTAAAATATTATTATGGACTACTTGTAACTGCATGCATGAATTCCAGTAAAAATAGTTATAAATAATTACTGGCTGATTTTATTATGATATTTTGTATTATATCAGAAATATAGTAACTAGAGTCTGCAAATTGGAGGAGAGAGTTATCAATGATAATGTTCTAATTTTGAATCTGTGTTTATCTGCCTTTCACCCTCTGTTTTTTATTTTTAAATGTACTTTTTATCACATAAAATTCGGTGAAGCGTAAGCAAATTTTCACCCAGAAAATGTGGCCCAGAAAGAAAAAAAGTTTGGGAACCACTACTCTAGGATAAGAGAAAAAAAAAAAAGGATATCACGATGGCATTTTTTTATGTTTCCTATCATCCACCAGAAATCCAATGGTCATGTTTAAATCTATTGTTATCCAATAATGAAGAAAATGTATAAAAGTTTGAATTGCATGTTTCCACAGTGTTGACACAAAATAAGCTTGCTCACGGACACAACAAGTTTAAATGACAGCAAATAATAATCTTCCTTGGATATCAATGAGACTTATTTCCAACAGTGCTAAAACTTGTAGAGAGAGTAGAACACTTACAGTTTATTAAAACTATAGCTTACTAGGTAAAATGGATTTAAAAGCAAAACCAATATTTAAGAAAAAATGGTTAATGTGTGAACTGGGAAATCATGTTTACTTACTTTTAAAGGTACCCAAACTGAAGCGTTGACTATTTCCATGGCAGGCTTATCTCTTAGGCAGTTAACCATTCTCTGGTTGTCATTAGAAGGGCAGCCAAGTTTTTGAGCCAGGCTAGTAGCATAGTAAGCAGCACTGCTAGGAGATCTGACAGCCCACTCATTGCAATCAGAACCTCCCATCATAATAGCATAATGAAACATTCCTGAAACACACAAAAAAGATTATCCGTAAATCCTAATGTTAGAAAAAATTGAATAAAATCATGTTACATCAGAGTTAGATCTGTACAAGTAAGGATAGTTTCATTTGTTTAATGACATATCAATTCCTTATGGGCCATTTTTCAAAAAAATGTATTGCTGGTATTTTTTATTATTAGGACCTTGAATAAGTTTTTGCTGATTTTGCATGAAAAATAACGTTTTATTTACTCAAATTAGTAAGAAACATGTCACTGAAAGTATTGTCCATCACTAGCCACTACTTTTTCTCATCTTTCTGACAGTATTTGAATTCCATGTCAGAAAAACATTTTTTCGAGGCTAACCACGAGTCGACCCATTTTTTGGTATCTTCATAAAAATGAAAGTGCTACTCAACCAGGCCATGTGCCATCAATCAGAACAAGTGATAATCAGATGAGGCTATGACTAGTGACTACGACAGGTGGGGTAAGACTTCTCATTTAAGTATTTCCAAGTATGTTTTCACCCTTTTTGCAACAGGTGGCCTAGTCTTGTCATGTTGCAAAAGCACTGTTATGTTTTTGCTTGTATAGCAGCCATTTTTTTCTTTAATGCCCAGCTCAAACACATCAATTGTAGTCAATAGCGATTTCCCGTTTCAGTTAGTTTGAGCAGTTCATAATAAACTACACCCAGGTGATCCTAACAAATGCAGAGCAGAAGCACTGAACCATGGATATTTGGCTTTGATAATGATGTTGATGTATGGCCAAACTTATCCCATGATCTTCTATGCTTAGGGTTATTGTAGTGTAGCCACTTTTCATTACCATGAAATATGATGCAGAAAACCTTTCCTTTACTGCTGTTGAAGTAGCTGTTTACATGTGACAAGATGACATTTGTCTTTTCTTAGGCTTTGTCTGAATTGGAATCAGGGTTTTTTTTCACTCTTCGTTTGAGGAAAATTACTATTTTCAGGAGTAAAAAAAAGAATTGCAGCTTATGAACTTTGTGATTTACCATATAGATGCATGTATAAGCAGGGCCGGTGCATATTACTCCTGATCTCCCAACCAGGGAGGGAGTCTGACTGAAGGCCTTGAGCAATGCTTTGTGAACCTCACTATCTAATTTGCTTTTTTCTACTTACATTTAAATACATTACAAATTAAACTGGCTATTAAAGGAAGAAAATTTTTTGCTGATTTTGATATCATTCTGGGGTTTTTTTGTTTATCAAAATGTGTGAATTTTTTATGCTCATGCTAAGTCTGGAAAAAAAAACTACATAAAATTCACTGTTTTTTTATTCATAATGTGGAATGTGTTAAAATTATTCAACTTCATAAAATAAAAATTTCAAGTTGATGTTAAAAATTATCGTAAAACATTGTTCATTTATTTAAAATGGAATGATCAATTATGACAGGTCTCTAATTTGCATTTAGATAAGTTGTATTTATTTTCAATTTTTTTAGTTGAATTATTAACTTATATTGCATATGATACATTATTGTAGATAATTAGGTTACAATGAAATTTATATTTTATATACATACTACCTTATGAAAATTGAAATATAGTAGAATAGGGGGTCACCACATTATATATAGATCTTGGGGTGGGGATTGTAGATTCTGGGGGAGCCCATGAGAACATTGCATCAGCCCTACTTCATGTATAATGAAAACCTGACTTTTTCATATCAGTCAGTCAGTTAAGGGTTATATGTGATACATGCTTGGGTGTTCATGTCTCAAAAAAGACATGACTGACTGGGCGGAAGATTTTCCAGCAGTAGGTTGCCATTACTTTCTGCAGTAGACTGGTTGCCAACCAAAGCTATAGAACCCAATCTGTTCTGTTATTTGACCCATAGCTGGAGGGAAGAGACAAATAAATACCTTCCCAAGGGTATTTACATGTAACTGAATGCAAGGAATTCAATTGGAATTTAAACTCAGTTCTCTGATTTCTTCATTCAAGCCGATATCCACTGCATCAGAACACACATCCCTTTTCATATAGCTTGTGTATAATGTGACCTCAGCTTCTGCACAATATTAGTAAGCCTACTGTAGTCAAATATTGCATTATTGGGCATCATATTGGACATACTTTTTAACAAATAAATGGTCTTCATTTCCATATTGTAAAATATTTGATACAAAGATTTAGATACTGTACATTTGCTTGTGTTCATGTGTGGCTATGTTAGAATATGTAATGAGAATTATTAAAATAAAAATCAGTATGAATAAACAGAGGAAGAAATATTACTGAAACATATATGATAAAGATATGTATCAGATGTATAAGGGGTGCTGTTGGAAAAGCATTACATCAATGATGTAAACACATGCGAACAAAGATGAACACAAATTGGAGAAAGGAAAAAATATTGTTAGTTATTTATAAAAGGTATTTGTAGATTTTAAGTGGCACACATAGTGAATGACATTATCAGCAACAGAAAGAAAGCATCTGGGCCATGGGAGGCAGGCTAAAGGAGCTTATCTGTACTGTTATGGTTAGCCAAAGATACTGTGAGAGTGTTGGCCTACCAGGTAGTTGATGGTCATCATAAATGTATGAATTTTAACCTATCAAGAAAAAATTTACTTGTGTATAGAGCAACCAGTCACTAAAAATATATGATTTTTAAACTTTAAAAAAATTACCTGTATATAGTGCAACTCCTTATTTTTGTGTAAAAGCTAGGTCAGTTACAACTGAGTAGTGAGTTTGATCCTCACTGGATTCCTCAAACTTTTGCCCTTGTGCCACATCTAAGTTATGCTTAGAAAATCACTATATAGTAAGAAAGAAAATCAAAGTGAAAGATAAATTTACTTACTGTCAGATTGTGGGGACAGAAGGTGAATCCCTACACTGGCTGCTCCTGCATCATGGCCAGCAATTGTGATTTTGTCAGGGTCACCACGAAAATACTTTATGTTATTTTTTACAAATTGAAGAGCTAACAGTTGGTCCCATAAGCCATAATTTCCAGCAGCAATGGAGTTTCCAGTGCTCAAAAATCCTACAAAAGTATAAAATGTTTTGTAAAAAGGGTTTTATTAAGCAAAACACTATTGAAAACAGAAAACTGTTATCAATAGCAAAAAAACCTTTAAAGTTCTCATAAAAAATTTAAAAATCAGAAAAAAGTGGAAAAAATATTAAAAAAAAAGAAAAAAATAACAAAAAAGAACAGAAAAATTAGAGAAAATTATTAGGTTGGAACAAAAAATGCTTATTTATGTTTTGTATGAATGGAATAATTTTCTTTTCATCCCATTCCCTATTATTTATGCATACAGCTATAGATCATTCTAAAATTCTGTGTCTATTTTAGGCATTGCTTAACTTTTTGTTAAATTTCTTTTATTCTTGTGCACCTAGTTTTTATCATGATAGAATAAATTCACCACTGTGGTCCCAGTTCACAAGACCATCAGACTTCACTTGTTCAAAGCCATTTTTAACCAATATTCTGAGAAGGCAGTTGTATTTGGCTGACAGTTCAGATATTTTTGAACAGGCTTGAAGAAAGAAAGAAGAAAAGACTAACCCTTATCTATAAGAAAAGAGAATGTAAAAAGCAAACAAAAGCAACAGCCAAAAAGAGTGAGCTTCCAATTGAAGACATTAAAATCAAGAAGGTACATAAAATTAACTATCTGGGTAATATAGTAATCTGGGGAGTGTGCATTGAACTAGTGAAAGGAATTTTCCAGAAACTAAACAAAGTACCAAAAAAACAAGAATTTAAGTTAGAAACAATGAAAAGAGTAACGAAATACTATAATCTTATTATAATTCTGATTATCCCTCTCTCAGTTTCTTAACATGCCGATACATCATAAATAGAGTATTCCATTCTGATAGCATAGAAAGTCCTAATAAGACATATCAGTGACTACTGTTTTTTTTTTTTTTTTAATCATATCACCCCAAGCAAGGCGGTAACGCCACTGATGTGCAGAGGGCTACATAAGATTGAAGAGATTGGAAAAGAGAAAACCAGAAACTGCATCCTAGACAGGAAACAAGGGATGAGCCTCTTCACCTGTTCAATAGACGTGGATGGAGTGTGAACTGGGCGATAGTTTATCTACTCCAATTAAAAAAAAAAAAAGAGTGAGAAGATTGGAAAAGAGAAAACCGGAAACCGCATCCTAAACAGGAAACAAGGGATGGGCCCCTTCACCTGTTCAATAGACGTGGGTGGAGGGTACCCTATAAATAACATTACCCTACAAATAACATTAGCTCTATGACTTTAAAGATTGCCATTCAATTACACGACAGGTTAGGATAAGGGTAAACACTTTTTCAGTTGAGACATAATCAGAAAAGTTGCAAGTTTTCACCACTGATGTGTTTAATGACTCCTGCTAACATCATAAATAATGGACTATTCTGTTTTGATCATGTGGAAACACGGTGTCATTATTTGGTTTTAGTGAGAAAATAAAACAAAAAATTAAAGAAAGATAGAAGTGTTTCATGGATAAAATTGACATATGATATCCTTTCATTTGTATCCCATTCTTTAAATAATATTTATGATTGTTATTGCAATATTTTGTTAAAGTTGTTAAACTCAAATATTTAATGATGCGATAGAGGAATTTTTATGGATATTTTATTGCCATGAAACTTGCCATGAGCTTATGCAATGATTAACTTAAGAATTAAGATTCATCAAAAAACTAAAATATGAAAACTGTAATTATTATGGGTATTTCTAGTTATACAGTAGTTCAAAGTAATGGGCTGGCCATCCACTGTTTGTAGTGATTTGCTTTATTAAGAGTGCTCGATACTTAGTAGAACATTATATATGATAATAATATTTTTATTATATTTTATTATTATTTCATAATAAAACATAGTTTATTGCAACACAAGAGCCATTGTGCTTCGGTATTATCTTATTAGCACCTCGTCAAGCAGTGAAATATTGTTTCTGTTAGGAATCATTATAGAAGTGTTGTATATCGACAAACAACAAACACGCATATATATAAAAATATGAGTTATATTTTTATTAATGACGATGAACCGTGTAGCATAGGGGACAGAGAATTAAGAGAGCGCGCTTCTAAGGGTTGACGGGAGTGTCGTCGTATCTGTTGTGTCTCTCTCTCTCTCCTGCTACTCTGGTCTGTCTGGTGAATCCGTGCGCCGAGGTCTTTTTATAATCTCCAAACCGGGACTTTTTCTTCCGGTTTTGCCTCGCCCACGCACGCCCACGTAATTCTCAGAGACACCTGTTCTGTTTGCCTCTGTAGCCATTTCCGCTACTGCCGGAAATAAGGTCAAACAAACATCCGTTCCTTTCAACGACCGGAAACACCCCCGCTTGCATCAGCCTTCCTCGGGTGGGGCCAGATTGTTATATTACAGAAGCTTTTTATTTTATTTATGATTGTTATTACAATATTTTCTTAAAGTTGTTAAACTCAAATATTTAATGATGCAATAGGGGAATTTCTATGGATATTTTATTGGCATAGAACTTGCCACGAGCTTATTCAATAATTAACAATCTTTTACTATATCGAGTCAATTAAGTGGGGGGATTTCCAGAGGGTTTGTCTCGATGAAGCAATAGAAAGCCAGTTCATGATGGATAGGAGAAATTTGATTGTAAGAGTAAAGGGGGTAGAGACTTGAAATGACTTGAGACCCTGACGTTTTCTATGCCAGTGATGAAATAAATTGAATGATACATATGTAGCATTTAGCAAGTCTGGAAAGTTATCGAGTGTCATCGTGAAACAATTACAGGATTTTCTTTAAGTTATTTTTCACTTAAAGTAGTGAACAAGTGACAAAGATGGAAAAGTTTTCTTTGTAAATATACTGCACATCAAACATGTAATTGTCTTAGTGGGTGATCTATCCATTAAGCTGAAACAAATTAATTATCAGAAGATAGAAGAATCAATCAATTTATGCTGGGGGATAGATTATAGATGTCTAGTTATGTTATATTAGGAAAAATTAACTATACTTTAGGGTACATTTGAGACGATGATGACAAAAGGAAGTTACTTTGCATGTTTATTGAACAAGTTTAGTTTTGGGAATTTGATAATTTGTAATTTTTTCTGTAAACATGGCTCATGTAAATATTTACAAGTTCTGTTTTTTTTAAATATTTTCCATTTTATGGTAGGGGTTTTATTGGCATCTTTTAATTACCAATAATAAGGGAAGGTGATGTGCTATTGTGATGAGTTTTATTAAAAGATAAGGTGTGAAAATAATGGCAGGTTTTAAAAGGATTCTTGGTACAACTGATATAAAATTTTATTACTGTGGGATTTTTTTATGGTAGAAATAGAGCATAGGTAGACTAGTCTAAATATTTCACTGTCTGATGAGGTACTAATAAGATAGTACTGAAACACAATGGCTCTTGTGTTGCAGTAAACTATGTTTTTATTATAGACTTATAATAAAAATATTACTATATATATATATATATATATATATTTAGTATATCGAGGCAGCAAGTAATTTTCTAGACATATTCTATTAAATATAAGAGACAATGAATGTCTATTATGTTTAATCATGAGCCGTTCTAAACGTGTATTTTTGCTTTAATTTCAGTTGAAAATAAAGACAAAAATTCTCCAACATTTGGATAATTATTTATTGGTTTTCTTCTAAGCTTTCGGCTCACATGAGCCATCTTCCAAATGTTGGAGAATTTTTGTCTTTATTTTCAACTGAAATTAAAGCAAAAATACGACGTTTAGAACGCTCATGATTAAACATAATAGACATTCATTGTCTCTTATATTTAATAGAATATGTCTAGAAAATATATATATATATATATATATATATATATATATATATATATATATATATATATTCCTATATGGCAGAGGATGCTGGGCAAGTTCCTTACTAGTGAACAAGAGACTTGAAGCAATGAAGATGTGATTTTATAGATGGATACTGAAAATGCCAAGGACTGAACATGTGGGCAACAAGAAGGTTTAAAGAAAATTTCCACTTGTACTTAAAATCAAAATGAGAAAATTAGAATTCATGGGATGCCTTATGAAAAAAAAAAAGAAGAAAACTTGGAAAATTTAAACCCCAGCATATTGTAATAATAACAAAAGAACCATTCTATTTTCATTTAGAATTATCCACTTGGCAATAAATACTAAAAATAGTATGAAATACATCATTTCTTTTAAAAAGAACTGGAGTGGCCTAATAATTATTGCTGGTAGCGTATGTATATAGATTTAAGGTGTGTTATGTTAAGGATAAAGTGCTCAATATCAGAAAGAGTGTATGTAAATATAAAAGTGAACACTGAAGTCAACACTCAAAGGCAAAAGACTGTTTCATGCTTGGCAAAATCATCAGATCACATGCATTGTTTTTTTCTCGGCTATTTATATGTACGAGTCAGTGGTGCATTGTGGGTAATCCTTCTAATGATTATTTTGGTATGAAGTGGTTTGTTTATTAATGAATAACCATTACAAAGATCACCCACAATGCACCACTGACCTGTATACATGAATAGCTGAGGAAAAACCTAACACGTGGCCTGATGTGTCTAGCATGAAACAGTCTGTCGTCTGTACATGTTGACTTCAATGTTTACTTGTGTGAGTATATATATATATATATATATATATATCTATATATATGCACACACACAGAGAAAAGAAAATTCAACACATATCTAAAATGATTAGAAATCATGGTTTATTTTGACATTTTATATTTTGTGAGCTGTGTAGATTGGTGCTCACCCACTTGTCAAAATAAATCAGGATTTATAATCATTTTAGATATGTGTTAAGTTTTCTTTTCTGTATATCATATTTCTCTGGAAAATATCCATTGAGCTCTCTATTTTATCTATTTAATATTTTATATTAATTAGATAAACTTTTGGGATTATCCTCTCCATTTTATGCATTTGACATAATTTCCTATATATATATATTTTTTTTTCTTTCTTTTTTTTGTTTTTCTTTAATCTGAAGTGGAAGAGTAGGAAGGTAAATTCCAAGAACCTGATCCTAATCAATATTAAAAATTTTTAACATTAAAAAGTGATGCAGGCAGAGAGCTCAATGTATTAAGAATACAGAGCCAATACATCACCCTTAACTTAAATGATGGATCCTACCAACCATTTCTCAAAGAAAATAGTTCCCCCACTTATATTAATATTTCATCCAACCACCCCAGAAATATTATAAAACAGATACCCAATATAGTGAATAATAGAATTATCATCCAACATTAAAACTTTCAACGCAAGTAAAAATATTTACAATAAAGCCCTTGAAAAAAGCAGATATAAGAACAAGTTAACATATAATAAACCTACAATAGACTCCAAATCATTCAAAAATAAAAATAAAGGAAACTGTAGTGTAGAAAAAGAAAGATAAGTTGGTTTAACCCACCTTATTGTAAACTAACTATAACTATATTTATAATAAATTACTACTAGTGGTTATATTGTAATTTATATTAGGATGTATGATTTATGATTTCGTTTTCACCATAAATATACCCCATAGTAGGTATATTTTAATTTTAAGAGTAAATCCCATGTCACATTTCTAAGAATGAATATAAGTGTATTAGATGCCAGTTTCGATCTTAGTTTATTTTGAGTTATTTTAAATTCTTTTTTTCTATCTATACTACTCACTCTCTTTCTTTTTCTTTCTTTCTTTTTATTTATTTTTCTCTCTCTTTTTTTAGGTTTATCTTTTTAACTTTTCCTTCTTCTACATTTAATTATAATTTTTAGTTTTTTTAGTAATTTTAATTATTTTAACTGAATTTTTAAATTAATATGAATTTTTAAAATAATAGTAATAGTAGTTATTTTTTCAAATTGTATTAAAATTATGATGTACAATTTATTTTTGTACCGTAAATATATCTCACTATATTTGAAACTAAATTTCAATGTTAAATTTTTCACATCATGTTTTTTTAAGAAACTCTATTTCGATACATGAAGTTAGCATTTTATTTCTCTGGATGCTGTTTATTTTCTTTTTATTTTATTTCTTTGTCCTTTCTTTTTTTCTTTTTTCTCTTCTTTTTTCTCTTCTTTCCATTAATCACTCATCTACTTTTTCTTTATACTTGTTTTATTTCTATTCTTTGGGGTTCTTTTTTAATGAGTGAGAAATTTTTTGTTAATTACTGTTACCATTTATTCTAAATATGAAAATGTGAGTGTCTGTGTAAAAAAAATTTTTTTGAGATATTTTGAGGATCAACTGTTGTACCATTTGGGTCTGACAAGCTATAATAATAACATCATTATGTGGTGAAATATGTATTACCCATTGAAATTGTAATAAATCAAAAATCTTTTCTAAAATATATATATATATATATATATATATATAGAAGAAATAGAATTAGTTATACTTTTAGCATTCCCTAGATGAGGTGATTCAAAATTTATTGTATATATATATATATATATATATATATATATATATAAAGACTATGATATTAATTAATTAGTTTTAGTAATTAATTAATTAGCTAGTTTTTGATTATAATTAAATTAGATTAGTACTCACTTGTATTAAAAAATGTTCAATACAATTATAACTTTTGAATATTTTTATTTGGAAATGAATTATTTCCGCAATCTAGGTCTCAACCTTTTGGTATCTTCAGGCAATTTTTAATAACTGATTTCCCAATGTCTTTCAAATGTACAAACAGGGATATTTCTTTTTACAAATGCACAACTGGAATTTTTAAACAACCGAAAATTTTAAAAATTAAGGTGGGGTTACTTACGGATCTTAAAACACTTTCATCGATGTTTGCATGATCCTAATATGTATTTATAGGTGTGATTACATCTGGACATTACTTCTGATCTTTCATTCAGTAATTTCTTTTGTTCAAGAAACAACATAATGGCTAACTTTTCCTCTTGGCACAATCTGCAGACATCACCACCATTGTATGGTTTGGCTTTTCTCACTATACTCCATGTTATATCAGGGTGCTTATATATATATATAATCTTACAACAGTTTTGGCTCATTGAGTGACAAAATGGAAAAAATTCTACTATGCACTGTGCTTCATCTTAAAAGGAACTTCAAAACTGATATTCATTTGTTGCATATATGTGTGCGTGTATATATATATATATATATATATATTCCATATTGATAAGAACATTAACCAAAATCAAACAGGCACAAGAATTTAAATATCCAGGAAGTGTTTTAACAATGAACAGAAGGGGCAACATTGAAATACAAAGTTGCATTTGGAAAAATGCCTTCCAAATGATAAGAAATGATAAAGAAATAGGAAAATATTGTTAGAAACAACAAAAAGAATACTGAATGGTACATAATATCATATGGCAGTGAATGATGGACAATCTCTTCACAGATGAAGAAGGGACTTGAAGCAACAGAAATGTGGTTCTACAGAATGATGCTGAGAATACAATGGACCAAACATGTGAACAATAATATGGAGAAAATGGAAGCAAAAAGAATGTTTATATTTAACATCAGAAAGACTTAGTTGAAATTTCTAGTGCCCATAATGATGAAAGGCTTAGAAAATTTTATACTCACAGTAAAGCAGGACAAGAAGGACAGAGGAAAAAAATGCATAACCTACCGAGAGAGCTTGAGTAAATGGATGATGGAACAAGGTTTAGGAGAGATAAGAAAAATACAAAATTTATTAAGAGTTACAAATGGCAAGAAATTATGGAAAGCCCTTACTGTCAATATCCTGAAGAGATGCTGCAACATAAAAATATATTGAAGACCTATTGTCTTTTTAAAAATCATAATATTATGATGAAAATGATGTTACCATGAAGAGACTATTAAATTATGAAAATCTGATACTCACAGGATAGATTGAAGGCAAGAAGAATAGAGAAAAACCATGCGTAACCTACCTAGTGAGCTTGAGTAAAGGAATGTTAGAACAAGAGATAAAAAAAAATGTTAAAAGAGATAAAAAAAAGACAAAATTTATTAAGCTACAAAGAACAGGAAATTGTGGAGAGCCATGGTTGCCTATGCCTTGATGGGATACGACACACGCAAGAGGATTTTAGTCTGATGAAATTCTTTTAGAGGAGGAAACACACAACATGGAACTTTTCCATTTTGTCACTCAATTACCCAACAAGAAATTTTGAAATTTTTTAAACTAAAATTTCAGTAAATTTTGGCACTCAACTTCTGTATATTGAAAACCAGAAAAGAAAAATGTGGTGGGTGGGGGTGGGTTGTTTGTGGTTAGAAGTTTATGCAAATATTACTAACAGACGCAGACTATTAGCTACATAATTGCTGCAACCCTAAAAGCGTTACTGCATGAGTAATCACCAAAAACGGAGGTTGGGAATAATAGTATATCAACAAATGTAAGACTTGCATGCTACGTGAATTAGATACACAACTAGTGAACTGTTAGTATAATCACTCTACTCCTTATTCCACTATTGTCCATATATTTAAGAGGATAGGAACATACCGTTATGGTATATAGGTAGGTATACAACAAAATGTAAATATATTACTAATTATTTTACTATAACATTACACTGAAAATCAGGAAGAAAGGAATTGTCAATAATCAGGAATTTCTGCAGGTAGCTGGGTGGTTAAAACATTCACTTTTTGACCATGAGGCCCAGGTTCAAATCTCACCATGGTCAATTTGGCAGGAAGGTGACTTTTTGATGTTATTAATTAGTGTGGGGAGGCAATCTTAGTATGGAAAATGTCTGAAAACCATAGGTTGATCCAAGAGTTGTGAGTGAAATTGGGTAGACTGAAATATTAAGAAGCCCTCAACAGCTTTACTAGGATGAGATCACATGTCATCGTGATCTAGGATTTGAGCATACTGACCTTGTTCAGGCTGTTGGTAATACCAGATAATGCGCTTTTTCTCAGAAGCTGTAACTAAAGTTTGCTCACCATAGTTGCAGTATAAAATATAGATAAGCTCTGTAGAGGTTAAACAAATGCAAATGCGCCTAAGTAGGCATCTACAACAAGGATTGGCTAACCACCCTAGTTGACAAGCATTCTTGGACACTAACAGCCAGCCATTATAATGCAAGTATTACTGACAGAATTGGGACAATTATATATAGAATGTGAATACATTTCAAATGCTTTTACTAAAGAAATGCATAGAAATTAAGAAAGAAAGGGATTGTTCATAGTCGTTAAGAATTAATGCAAAGATTTTTTTTTTATCATCCCACCCTAAGCAAGGCATTCTACTGCCACTGTTGCGCAGGGGGTTACATAAGGGAAAGTGATAAGAGAGAGGGGTTAGTTATAGGAAATGTCTGGAGGAGGGTAATAGATGGATGAGGATACTGAGGATGGGGGAGTAGATGGGAAAAGAGTTTGAGAGAATGGATGCGAGTTAGTGTGATATGAGATGTCTATTGACCTTACATTTAAATTCCTGGAGATTGTAGCTATTGGGAAAGCAAGTATATGGAAGGGAATTCCACAGGCGGGAAGTGTGAGAAAAGCTGTTAGAGTAGAAATTGCAGTTACATTTTATCGGTTTCACTGTAAAATGGTGGGATCTAGTTGCTAATCTAGTTGCTCATGTAAATTCATATCTAGGAGACACCAGTGATCTAAGTTCATCGGAGCAAAAGCCGTGAAAGTATTTATAGAAGAGGCACAGGGGAGCCACATCATGCCGGTGAGAGAGCGACTGCAGCTGAGCTGCCAAGTCGGTATCGATCACATTACAGATTCTCCATTGCATTTTGTCAAGAACCCCGAGGTGAATAGCAGGGGCACCTGACCAGATGTGGCAGCAGTATTCAATACATGGGCATGTGGGGTTTGATACATTGACACCCACACACACACACACGCACACACACACATACATGGTGATTCAGCGTTCACGTGATAACTTAGTTTCCCCACGTAAACGAATGCCAATAAAAGCGAGGAACGTCACGTGGTATGCTAGTGAGGATTTTGTCCCGGGGCAAGAGCAGACATGTCTCCCTAACTCACACAAACACATGCGCACTAATTGTGGGTAGCAATTAGTGGCGCAAATTTTTTTTATTTTTCTTCTCACCGACATTAACACTAAACACATTAACTTTCATTCAAACTGGACCTTACATAAAATAACTTTCTACACATAAATTCACAATTTTTCCAACCTTCGTCAGTAGAAATCCACAGACTGCCTAAGACTACTACATTCGCCTGTAAGTCTCTCTCTCTCTCTACTCAATGCACACACAGACACAGAACTTTGTCTTCTGTCTGACTTTCTTGCCTAAATGCATACACAGACACAGAACCTTGTTTTCTGTCTGAATAATTTCATCAAGGACGTGAACTTCGAACTCTTGACGATAATCTTAACAATTGTTACAAACCTTTCTTTCAGCTAGAAAAAGAACTTCTCTTTCCTTAATTTTATGCATGCTGTCAACCATATGTAACCTTTGTTAATATATTGTTTTTTTGGTTACTTTCGCCTTACTCGTTCTTTCTTATTGTCTGTTTTATTTCACCACCCATGTTACGTCGAGTCGACTCGTAAATCTAAATTAGTAATGGACGCCTTCGTCCTCTACAGGCGGATGGTAGATTTATATTTGTGCAGGATGCACATGACTATTTAACAGAAAAATTTAAAGTGTGTTACTTGAAAAGTATATAATTTCTCATAACATAATAACTATATAATACACACACTTTATAATAAATATATAATATAAGTAACTAAAAACTGCATTTGGATCCACAATTATTCTCACTAAATGGCTCTTAGAATAACTTGAAACTGTTATTTCCCACCAAAATAACCATTAGAATAATACAATAGGTGACTCACAATGCAACACTGACATGTATATATAAATAGTCTAGTAACAACAATGCACATGGCCTGATGATTGTGTTTAGCATGAAACAGACTGTCACCTCTGGGTGTTGACTTTAATGTATACTTTTTAATATTTAACAATATAAATTAGGTGTATGACTTTTTTTAACCTTGTAAATCAATGAACCTTTGTTCAAAAGTAATGATTAAGGTATTAACTTGTTTTAGTTCTTGAAAAAGGTTAAAAGTGAAAATTCAGTTTTGACATATATACAATATGAGTAAAAAAAAATAAATGAAAATATGTCAGAAGATTTATTTTCTGATTTGTTAATGATGTAACATTTGTTAATCATACTACTTCTGCATTTTTTAATGCAGTTAACAGTTTATAGTATCTACCTGCAAATTTTTGTGATACCTAAGTTTTAAAATGAATTTTTATAAGCGAAAAAGCTTTTTTGAAGCTTTCATTTTAGCTTTATTTGAAAATGAAAGGATTAAATTTACTATTTCCAATAAGCAAAATACTCTGCAGTGTATTTTTCAAACATAAATTATATTGATTGGCATCAATTTTTATTTTTTTTCTAAAGTAGCTGATTAGCACTCTTTTTAGCCATCATTCATTGTAATGTAACTTTCTTTATTAAAAACTCTTCCAAAAACAAAATATACTTTTCTGAAACATTGGGAAATATTAGTTGATTTAAAGTACAAGTAATCTGATTTGAACAGTAGCAGTGGCATGTAGTAGTATATCTTTAGTATATCTTTAAGAAGCACTGATAAGCTATTTACATACTTATTGCTGTCCTACAAAGAATTTATCTGTTAAAACATAATTTAAGAAAATGATGGGTTACTGCATATTATATAATTTTTAAGTACTTATTAATCTTAAAAATGCTGGAAATATTCATTGTAATCTAATTTTATAAACGTTGGCTTTAAACTTACTATAGTCATCAATTTTATTTTCTGATAATGTTGTGTATGGTAACCCATACTTTAAAAATAGTTACGTTTTATACACATGAAAACAAATGAAAATTATTTTTAAAATCTTAGTACATGATGTATTTAGCTTTTCAATTTTCACTTAGTAAATATCGTCTTTGCTTATTATTTTAATAACCTAACAGATAAAATTTTGAAGAATTTTAAAAAGATTTTTGAAACTATAAATTATCATAATTTAAAAAATAAAAGCAATTCTTGTAAAAATTTATTATATATCACAAAAATCTTTTTCTTATGATAATGTCCTTAATATATATTATTTATAAAAGTGGGGGTATTACAGTTAAAAAAACAAATATTTTTACCAAGATTTTATATAAATAATAGTTTTATAAATAAACTAATTCATTTGTGAATAAGTTCTGAAAGTTTCATTAAAATTTGACAATTATTTGATTTTTACAAGAATTTCAAAATTAATGTATTTTGCAGAAAACAAAGGCCCTAAAATTTCCATAGTCAGCTCTGGTTCTCTGCTGATGCAAAAAAAAAAAAAAATGGAAAAGAAAGATTATTTTGGTCTTTCCTCTTAATAATAACAAGTATTTTGACAATAAAACTTTGTATTTAAGTTTGGGGCCTTTTTTCACCATGCTATGCTGTTTTTAGTGAACAAGTGGATGTATCTAGTTTATAGCTATAGTATAACTGACAACCTTACAAATAAACAAAAACAACTTCTAAAAGCTTTCAGAAAGGTCTTAGTACTACTATACATGGTGCGATGGGTAAATTGTCGTCATTATATATTTAAAAAAAAAAAAAAAAAAAAAATTTTCCCCATGTGCATTGTCTGTTTTTGATTTTGCCAACTGCAGAGTGAATTGGGCACCATCTGTAAGAAAAAGAGCACAATGACACAATTCCCTCTATCAGAAATTTGGAAACAGCATACTTTACTGCTTAGTATTCATGCTAGAAGCTCCAGTATGAACATTTCAGAAGGTTTGCGTGTCAATCTGAGGATAGTGCAGAGGATTTGGGATGAGTTTAATGGTGATTACGAAGATGTTTGGCGTGATCACTAGTGATGGCAATGTTATGCCTCCATTTCTCTTCCGACAGACCTTCAGACCCAATGCAGAGGCCTACATCAAGTGTCTTGAGGAGGTAGTGCTGCTCTGGGTCATAAGGGTGGCTACTTGAAGAACTTATGTCTGGCAACAGGACTCTGCACCATGCCACACAAGCAGAAGAACCCAGTCACGGCAAGTCAGACAATTTCTGCAACTACATCACTCCTTGTATCTGACCACCTAACTCCCAAGACTGCAACACACTTGATTATTATGTGTGGGGCAAAGTTTAGCAAGAGACCAACAAAATTCTTTAACACCAAAGATGAAAGCAAGGATTAAGGCAGCATTCACCAGCTTAAATAAAGAGACCGTCCAGAAGTGTACACAGCAGCTGAAAGAGAAAATGTTGTTCTCCTCCATTACAAGACAAGTCTGCAATAAGAATAACTCCAACAAGGTTTGTTCTACTCAACATGCTATATTCAACTGATCTTGCACTAACTAGTTATCACCATTTTTGATGGAAAAAAAAGCTTTGATTGGGGGAAAACTTTCTCTAATAATAACCAGATTCAAGAGTTTCATATTGAAACTTGTAGAATTTAGAATTTCCGGAAAAGTGGTAACAAGTCATTTCAAATAATGGTGAATATTTAATTGAGCAGTTTTAATCAAAAGGTATTTAGTTAAGTCGCAACAATTCTATATCGTAGAACAATTTTAGGAATTAATTTTTTGTTTATTAATTTGACATATTCTATTATTTAAACATTACTTTTAGTGGATACCCATATTTGAGCAGATGCTCTCTTTATTTATTAAACAGCATATTTATTAATAAATAAACAGAGCAGCTAATCCATTATAAGTATCCACTAACAATAATATTTAAGTAATCAAATATATAACTGTATAAAATATAATGTGCTTTATTTTTTTTAAGAAAAACGAAAAATTGTGTCAAAAACGAAAATTATTTATGACTCAACCAAATTGGAGTAGATAGACTAATTGGAGTAGATAGACTAAACTATCGCCCGGTTTGATACTCCACCCACGTCTATTGAACAGGTGTAGAGGTTCATCCCTTGTTTCCTTGTTTAGGATTTGGTTTCCGGCTTTCTCATTTCCAATCTTTTCACTCTTATGTTAGCCCCCTGCACATCAGTGGTGTTACCGTCTTGCTCGGGGTGATATGATTAAAAAAAAAAAATATCTGGACAAAGCTTCCTTAAATCTCCATTTCTTCTAATCTCTAAAATTGTTTTTAGCATGATTTCAGGTGCTCCAATTATTAGAGGCACAACTATAATCTTCATGTCCACACAACTTCCTCAGTTCCCAGGTAAGGTCCTGGTATTGTATATTCTTATACAAAATTATAACAGTTATTTCCACATTTCACTTAAGGAATTTTTTTTCTGTTGACAAACTACTCTGAAGATATTTCTGGTACAACTTACACTTATAATAAACAAGAAAACATTGATTCATGGAACCAAGAAAAACTTAACTTACCAAGAGCATTCAGTCTGTAATTGATTGTTACAACCACAACATTTCGCTCTGCAATTAAGTAGCCAGGGTACTGTTGTGAAGTTCCGGCAACAAATCCTCCGCCATGAATAAATACCATAACGGGATAGAGTGAAGGATTTCCTATCACTCTTCCCTTAGGGCCATGATCCGGATTGGGAAATTTCTCTGTAGTTAGCTAAGAAAAAAAATTTAAAGATTTATTTGAATTAACATTCATATCACATTAAAAAAAAAAAAAAATGAAAATATTTAGCAAGGGATATTTGTTTCATAACAATCGTGTATATATATATATATGTTGGTTGTTTTTGTTCAGCAGCATATCAACCTCTATGGATTATTTAATGCTGAATTCTAACTATTTTGTACACAGTTTTATTTTGGAGATAATAATGATTTTAATGATACACCTTTTACTAATTAACCTATAGCTAGGGGGAGAAGAGGTGGATGTATACCTTTCACAAAGGTAAGTAAATTGTGTATGCAAATGAATATAATGATCCTAACTGGAATTGAAACTTGGCTTTGCGTTTAAGAATTTCGAGCCATCATCTATTATACCATCTGCACATCCAAGCTTAGCACACCTGGTATTCCCAAGCAGTCACTCATCTAGGTACTGAAAAGTCTAGACATTGCTTAACTTCAGAGATCATATGGAAAAGCATGGAGATTAATGACATGGAAAGTGAAATTGGGATGCTGAATTCAAATTTCAGCCAAGTTCAGGCCTTCTTTCAGTGATATACATTGAAATTTTGAACCAAACCCTTTATTTAATATACAGAGGGAGATTGTTCAAGTTCCACATACCATGCCTTTTCTGGATATCTTAGTTTCAGTTATTTCCCTTTAGTAAGTCAACTCTCCAAGTTTTTGTTCCCCTATGCTGTGGCCAGGTATTGAACTCATAACTCTTTGGGTCAAGTCACTGGATTACTTCAACCAATGCTTTTATCCACTGGGCCATGTGTCCAAAAAAGACATGTCATGTAGAATGAGATCAAGTTACCCTGGTAGACTAAATAAACGGTCCAGTTCAAAATTCCAGAATTTATCACCTGAAGAAGGTCGGAGTGTACAACAGCCAAAATGTTGTGAATATGACAATAAAGATGAGGACATCAGTCTGAACAATGTTAGTAGTTTACACAGTTACAATACCTCATGTCAGAAATATAGACAAATGTAAATTTATTAATACAATTAATCAAGTCTCATTGATACATTGGGACTAATTTTTTATTTTTCTTAATCTTACCATAACATATGATCCTCATTGGGTGGTTCACACACATGGAGCAAACAAAACTAGGCTTATTAAATCATTATTTTGTAGCAAATAAATGGTGAGGAAGAGTTTTTCCATAATTTTACAACCAAAAACATCAGTTCAAGGAAAAAGTATTTGAAAACTTACATTTGGTGCAAAAACATTTAAGTAAAGGCAATCTTCATCCATTTTATTAAATTTTGGTACAGTTTCCCGTACATACCAGGGGAGCTGAGGACATGCTGGTCTATAATAAGTTGCATCCCAGATGTTGTTCCACTCAGGTTTTTCTGGTTCCTGTAAACAGAAAAAAATGATTAAAAACAATTAATCTTTAATTGTGTTGCTCTTAAGAGAACCAGAAGTCCTACTGGGATTTATTATTAGCAGACATAATCTTATCAATACACAGATGATGACATTGTGCTGATGGCAAACTCAGAAAGAAAAACAAAATAACTATTAGAAAAGGTTAGTAAAGGAAAGCAAAAAAAAAAAGGGGGGGGAAGAGACAGAAAACATGGTTGTCAGTAAAAGATACATCCTGATGAGATTACTACATATTGGGGACAAGCAGGTATAGAAATTTAAATATCTGTGTAAGAGACAACAGAAAATTTGATACAGAAACCTGAAGGTGCATATAGGCAATGAAAAAAAAACCTAGAAACAATGAATTGATAAGAAGCAATGAAAGAAGCCTAGAAACTAAGCAAAGAAATCGGAAAATTGCATCTATCTACAGAGTGCAATGGGATTTTTAATTTTGCACACATACTTTGTTCATTTTAGATTTTGTTGACTGCACAGTACATAGTAGAGTCAGTTGAGCACCATCTGACATAAAAAGAGCACTATGAGGCAATTGACTCTGCTAAAAATTTGGAAATGACATGCTGTACTGCTGGGCATTCACTTCAGACACTTCAATAGAAACATTTCAGTGTGTTCTGGGTGTCAATCTTAGAACAATGCAGAGGATTCAAAAAGAGTTAGATGAGTCTAATGTTGATTACAAAGGTACTTGGTGTGATCACTAGTGATGACTATGTTATGCCTCCATTCATCTTCCCACAGGTCCTGAGACTCAACACAGAAACCTACATCAAGCGCTTTGAGGTGGTAGTGATGCACTGAGTCAAGAGGGTGGCTGCTGGAGGACCCTATGTCTGGCAACAAGACTCTGCACAAAACTCCTTGTAATACCAAAGATGAACTGAAGGCAAGGATTATGTCAGCATTCACCAACTTAAACAAAGAGACCATCCAGAAGAGTTGCAAGAGATTCCAAAATCTTCTGAAGGCTGTGGTTAAAGCCAATGGCAATTTTATTGAATAAATTTACTTTTTAGTATTTCAAGATATTTTTGTGTAATTTTGGTAAATATATCTGTTAAAATAAGATGTCTGTTATTTTCATTTGTAATTTGGATGACAATTTATCCATCGCACCCTGCATATTCCTGATATAAGGTATTGTAATTAATTACACTATTTACATTATGTGGACTGTTGTCCTCATCTTTATCTTGATGTTCACAATGTTTCAGTTGTTGTACACTCCAGTATTCTTCAGGTGATATACATTAAAATTTTGAACTGAGCCATTTATTTAGTCCACTGGGTTAAAGCCCAGTAGATAAGAGCATTGGTTGAAGTAATTCAGTGACTTGACCCAAAGGCTTGTGAGTTCAATACTTGGCCTCAGTAGAGTTGCATCCTAAATAAAAGGGAGGGTAATTTCACTTTTGCTAATGGTTATTATATCTGAAAATGCTAGAGACCCAATAGAGCAAGCCCAAGCAAACACTCTCTTTGATTACAAAGAGAAGGCCGCCTAGACCTGATAAACAGTGTCTCCAACACCTTCAGATGGAACAATGAGTGCAATCTAGTCAAGAGAAGCAGTCCCCACTAAAATCCAGAGCATAACTCGTATTATTTATAAGATGAATTGCAATGGAAGACCCATATTTGTTTCAAATGGTAGCACACTTGTTCCATCTGAAGGTGTTGGAGACACTGTTTATCAGAACCAGGCGACCCTCTCTTTGTCAACAAAGAGTGTTTTCTTAGGCTTGCTATGCTAGGTCTCTAGTATCTTCAGATATAATAACTTTAGCAAAAGTAAATTTTCTTTTTAAAATGTTTTTTCTTTCCCCTCCTTCATTCATATCACCCACAGCAGTTGTATATTTTTCATATTTCCCCATTTACAGTTCTGATGAGGAGGGCAAAACCGGTCAGCTGGTGCTTTTGTTTTAATATTTGGCTTGGCTGATCTTAATAAAAAATAAGAGTACCAGAAAAAAGAAATGCTCAGAAAAACTGGTGCTTTTTTGAAAATGAAATACAAAGTTCAGTATGTCATGAACTCACCAGAAAGAGGAGGGAGTGAATACTAAAAAAATAAAATATTTAAGAAAATAGTTTGAGTTTTGTTTTATGGCATATCAACCTTTGTGGGTTATTTAATGCCAAAAAGGTGGGGTTTTAAGTTATTTTTTTTAATGTTTAGTTATAGTGAGAAGGTTGATTTAGTCAGATTTTGATGAAAAGTTTTTTTTTTTTTGTTTTTTTTTTTTAGAAAGCTGAAGATGTCTTCTAGATTTCTATTAAAAAATATATTGCTGGTAATAATTTTTTTTCCTTCAAAAATATATTGTCATTAATAATTTCCTTCAAAAATGTATATTTTTCTATAAAAAGTTTATTTTTATGTATATATTTCTATAGAAGTCTATTTTTATACTTCCATAGAGTTTTGATGCCAGTTTGAGAGTTAACTATTTTCCCATAGCTAGGACCCTAACAGGTGCTACCACTCCAGGTCGGGGGTGGACCTGGGAACAACAGTAATTAAGAGGTGGTTCCATTCTCCTCACAACCTCCCAATCAGAGGCCTTGTAAAGTAAATAAGACATCCCAGATAATACAAATGAACGAAGGAACATGCCTTAAATAAAGAACTTCAAGAACTTCTAAATAAAGAGTTCAAGGACAGAGTTCCATGAGAGCTCACACTTGTCAAGCTCTCTGCCAGAGAGCAACTCAGTCAAGGCTATGTCATAGACAGCCTTGACTGAGAAAAATAGTGCCTGATCCTTCATATGTGGGGGCTGGATAATTTTTGGCCTGAGTATACACACTTGGGATTCCAACATAAGATAACTGATCTTGTGTCACATCTTGCTGCAATGGGGAAAACTTGGCTAAATATCCAGAGTTCCAAGAGAGCTTTCAATTGCCAAGATTTCTGTTTTCAGGCAAAGTACAACTGGATGTTCGTTGGGGTGGTGCAGCGGATATTGGCTCAGAACGAGAAATCGGGGAGCTGAGTTCAAATTCCAGTTGAATTCATTGCATTCACTTATGTGCAAATACCCTTGGGAATGGTATTAATCCATCTCTTCTCTCCAGTTATGGCTCACATAATAGGACAGATTAGGATCTGTAGCCTTGGCTGGTAACCAGTCTACCACAGAAAGCAATGGCAACCTACTGCAGGATAATCTTCTGCCCAGTCAGTCATGTCTCTTTCGAGACACGATCACCCAAGTGTGTATTACGTATGGCACTTTAACTGACTGACAACTAAGTCAGGGCAGATGGAAACTCAACTGAGAAAAATAGACAGTGGAAAGTTCCTGATCCCACAGCAATAACCAAAGGAACTAAAATAATTTCTGAGTAGTGTGCTTTATTGGTAAGAAGTTGAAAATAACAAAATAATTAAAATAAAAATAAATCATGTGTTGTATCCCAATCTGCCTTGATCAATTCCTATTCACTTAGTAAACTAATTTTTCAAAATAATCTCTTTCTAAAACTGACCATCAAGTAGGCATTTATTTTTAAATTATTTAAGTTACAACTTCATTATGTGTTAAAAACTGATGTGTTTGGGTTTTGACAGATTTTAAAAGAAATTTTTTGCAGTAATAAACTAAAAAATGATTTACTGATTAAATTTTGAAAATTACTTGTTAAACCATAAAACTGTTTTTTTGGAAAAATTTTTTATTAATAACAGAATCTGTTAATTTTGCGTTTATGAAAGGATAAAGTATTTTTTGACAACATAGGTTCCTGTTAGCTTTCATATCATTTAAATTTTATTTAAACAGAAAGCTTTTTATTTTAAAGAAAGCTTGGATTTTTAATGCCTTATTTACAATTTGTCTTTGGTCAAGGCATTAAAATAAAAAACCAAAAAGAAAGAAACAAAAAACAACAATGTACCTCGCTTTTAAAAATTAGATGAATTCAACTTGGAAATATGCCAGTATGTGTAACCAACAAAAATGGTTGGTTCTGCCTTCATCAGTGTCACTGTCATAAAGTTGAATCTAACCAAGAACCTAAAGAGGCTGATACTTGTTAAGACAAATAATAATACTAATAATTAATAATAATAAAATAAGGAGTTGGAAATTCTAAATTAAAAAAAACATTCTGCCATAAGACATGACACTCATCGCAATAACTAAGTTTTAAAAATTAAAAAAAAAACTTTTATTGAAAGTTAAAGGATTAATTTAAATTTACTATTTCCAGTAAGCAAAATACACTGTAGTGTATTTCAGACAGAAATTATATGATTGGAATCGAGTCACATTTTTTTTTTTTGCTAAAAATAGCTTAGTAGCACCCTTTTTTTTAGTTATCTGCACTGTAATTTTCATTACTAAAAAATTTTCCAAAAATAGAGTATCCTTTTCTGAAATTTTATTTGAAAAATATTAGCTGATTTAAAGTATAATGAACCTGATTTGAAACAAATATTATTTACTTTAATCTTAAAGAAGCAAAAAAAAAATGGATTCTTAAAACAAACAGTAAGAGTGACCTATGTACTTATCATCACTTGTCAACCACTTACAAGCACCAATAAGGTGTTGATAAGATTTTAGTTAAACTTTATTTGTTAAAACATAATTTAAGAAAATGATGGGTGAACACTTTTTTCATATAATTTTTAAGTACTCAGTTATTTTAAAAACGTTGGAAATATTTTACATAATCTAATTTTATGAAAGTTGACTAAATTTACAATAGTCATCAATTTTATTTTCTGATAATGTTGTGTATAGTTACCCATACTTTCAAAAGTGGCATGTAAAACATAATTTGTTTAATTATTTTAAAAATCATAGTGCCAGATAATTTGTAAGATTTTCAATTTTCACTTAGTAAATATAGTGTTCCCTTAATTAAAACTTAATTAAACTTAATTAAAAAAGTTTTGAAGAAATTTAAATTTTTATTTTAAACTTTCACAAATTATGCAAATTAATAAATAATAATCTAAATAAAGAAAAGAGATAAAATTCCTGTAAAAATTCATTATTCATCAAAAATATTTTTTTTTCTTCAGAATGTCCTTAATATATATATTAATTATAAAAGCAATTAATAGCTTATCTAATTAAATAGTTCTACAATATAAAACTATTATAAGCAGATTTTTGAGAAAGCAGTAAATGTTCGAAAAAAAAATATAATTTAAAAAATTTAGATTCACCAAGGAGTTCTGCGTTTGACTAATAAAAACAAAATTTGCGGATAGAATTAAATTTTCGTGAAATTAAGTGGGGAGGGGTAGCACTCATAACTCGTTTCCAAATGAAAAATGTTGTTCAAATGTTCTACAATATAATCATAATTGTATTGAAAACTTTACCTGTATGCTGGTATGACCAAAAACGAATTAAGATTTTCTAAAAAATAAATTTATTCATTTGTGAATTTGTCCTGAATATTTCATTAAAATCCGACAATTATTTGATTTTTGCAGGAATTTTCAAATTAATGTGTTATTTTACAGGAAAAAAAGGTGCTAAAATATCCATAGTAATCTTTGATACATCGCGGACGCAAAAAACAAACAAACAAAACATCGCATTTTTAAACAAATGTCCCAGACTTAATGAAAAGAAGGAAATTTATCGTCAAAATATTTATTTAAGACTAAGAAGAAAGACCAAAGTATTTTTTAATTTTTAATACTTTCGAAATTTTGGTTAAAAATCTTGTTTTCAATTTTTAACATTTTTATAGCAAAAAATATGGACATGACAGTGACACAAATGACAAATTTTGACTTGAAAATTAAAAAATTCGTTAGGCAAATTGCATATTTTAAAAGCTTTCATTTCAAACAACTGATAAAGAATTGTATAATAATAAAATTACCATAAATAATTTTATAAATTTTATAAACATAATTAATTTTAAGTTTATAAACATAACTTTAACTTTAGATTTTTATTTTCTAAAACTTAATAAATAAAAAAAAAATGATTGTTTACTTCTTTAATTTGTAGGTCATTTATTTTAAATAGGTTGGGTTGTAAATTTAAATTTGGAAATCTCTTATTGCTAATTTAAGAAAGCTTAACATTTTAAATCATCAAAAAACGAATCTTTTTTTTTTTTTTGCGTGACATCACTTTAATTGGAACGATACTGAAATTAAGGGAAATAAACACACACAAAAAAAATAAAATAAAAAATAAGAGAATACTATTCACATTTTTAGTTTTACATGTTTTTAACTAAGTAATTTTCTCCTTACTCTGAATCTAAACTCGCCAGGGTAGGAAGGCTTTTTAGCGTAAGGTATTCCCAAGTAGACACTGATCCTTCTGTTAGGGTAACGACGTTTATTGTGTACAGGGATTGTGAAACCATTTACAGATCCATACTGTAAATGAACAAGTGTATCATGATTTTGTGGTCGGTAACGAGATCCCTCTTGTTCTTCGTCACAGGTGAGGCCAGCACACCAGTTGCTGGTCACTAAAAGATACAAACAAAAATAAAATCCAATCGCTGACCAGCAGCTAGGACCAAATTTATCCGACCAAAATAACGGACAAATAATTTTTTTTGTGCCCAACGCCGCCATTGTACTCTCGGAAGTATAAAATTGAGAATTAATGTATCACGTGATGTTCGTCCCTCAGGTGTGCCTTCTTATCAGGTGTAACAGGTGTGACAGTCGATTTTGATCGGGTTCTTCAGAGTTTATACTTGAGTGATATCATTTTAAAATGTAACGTATTTTAAATTAAAATTAAAAGGATTATACATTTTTTAGTGTTTTTAACACCTTAGGCGTTGCCGTGACTAGTATTCTATTTATTAGTAGACTAGTGACTAGAGTAGATAACTCAACTCTCCAATTTTTTTTTGTTCCCTTTGCTGAGGCCAGGGATTAAAGTTTTATACATTGAGAACTTGGGGACATTAAGTGAACTTTTGGGGTGTATCTAAATGTCTCAATAACTATTTTTTCGGTAAATTTTCGTTTTAGGACCCGAAAGCTAATATCTCTGCAAATTTTTCCAAAATAGTCTTATTTCTGTGCAAATGTATATGAACTCAAATCAACAATTAGATATTGAAGAAACCTGCCATTTTTATGCTAACGACAAGAAAAATATCGGACTTTTTCTCGCTCTTTTTGTAAAACTACACTTATCACTTATTTTCATATATCTGAGATTTAACTTTCTTCTGAGATTAAGTACACGCAAATAACTTTTTACACGCAAATAACTCCTTTTTTTTCACTTCTTTCAATTTCGCGAGACTGTAAAATATTTTAAATAATTTCTTTCTGAAATTAAGTTAAAAAAAGTACACGCAAATAACTTTTTATACACGCAAATAACTTTTCATACACACAGATACACGCAAATAACTTTTCATACACACAGATACACGCAAATAACTTTTCATACACAAATACATGCAAATAACTTTTTCAGACACACAAATACACACAAATAACTATTCATACACGCAAATACAGGCAAATACCTTTTTATACAGGCAAAGGACTTTTTATACACGCAAATAACTTTTCATACACAAATACACGCAAATAGCTTTTCATACACACAAAAACACGCAAATAATTTTTCATACACACAAATCCATGCGAATAACTTTTCATACACACAAATACATACAAATAAATTTTCATACACACTAATACATGTAAGTAACATTTCATACACACAAATACAGGCAAATAACTTTTCATATACACAAAAACATGAAAATAAATTTTCATACAAACAAATACACACAAATAACGTTTCTACACGCAAATAAATTTTCATACACAAATACATGCAAATAACTTTTCATACACACAAATAAAAGCAAATAACTTTTCAAAGACAAATACACGCAAATAATTTTCATACACACAATTATACGTAAATAATTTTTTATACACGCAAATAATTTTTCATACACGGAAATGCATGCAAATAACTTTTCATACACACAAATACAAGCAAATAATTTTTCATACACACAAATACATACAAGTAACGTTTCAAACACACAAATATATGCAAATAACTTTTCATACACACAAATACATGTAAGTAACATTTCATACAAACAAATACAGGCAAATGACTTTTCATATACAAAAATAGATGAAAATAAATTTTCATACACACACATACACGTAAATAACGTTTATATACGCAAATAACATTTCATACGCACAAATACACGCAAATAATTTTTATACATGCTAATAAGTTTTCATACTCTCAAATACCGCAAATGACTTTTCATACACACAAATACACTCAAATAACTTTTCATACACAGAAATGCACGCAAATAACATTTCATACACAGAAATACATGCAAATACCTTTCATACACAAATACAGGCAAATAACTTTACATACACACAAATAACTTTTCATACACACAAATATGCGCAAATAACTTTTTAGACACGCAAAAAACCTCTCATACACTAAAATACATACAAATAATTTTTCATACACACAAATACATGCAAGTAGCATTTCATACACACAAATACAGGCAAATAACTTTTCATATACACAAATACATGAAAATAAATTTTCATACACACAAATACACGCAAATAAAGTTTATACACGCAAATAACTTCATACACACAAATACACGTAAATAACTTTTTATACATGCTAATAAGTTTTCATACACACAAATACACGCAAATTACTTTTCATACACAAATACACGCTAATAACTTTTCATACACACAAATACACGCAAATAACTTTTCATACACAAATACACGCAAATAACTTTTAATACACACAGATAGACGCAAATAACTTTTTACACAAGCAAATAAATTTTCATACACACAAAGACATGCAAATAACTTTTGATACACACAAATACACGCAAATAACTTTTCATACACAGATACACGAAAATAATTTTTCAAATACACAAATACATGAAAATAACTTTTCATACTCACAAATACTCGCAAATAACTTTTCATACACACAAATATACGCAAATATTTTTTTATAGACGCAAATAGTTTTTCATACACTGAAACGCATACAAATCATTTTTCATACACACAAATACATACAAATAAAGTCTCAAACACACAAAAACATGCAAACAAATTTTCATACACACAAATACCAGCAAATACATGAAAATAAATTTTCATCCACACAATTGCACCCAAATAACGTTTATACACGCAAATATCTTTTCATACACACAAATACAGGCAAATAACATTTTATATATGCTAATAAGTTTTCATACACACAAATACACGCAAATAATTTTTCATACACACAAATACACGCAAGTAACTTTTCATACACTCAAATACCGCAAATGACTTTTCATACACACAAATACACCCAAATAACTTTTCATACACAGAAATGCACGCAAATAACATTTCATACAGAGAAATATACGCAAATAACTTTTCATACACAAATACACGCAAATAAATTTTTATACACAGAAATACACGCAAATTACTTTTCATACACAAATACACACAAATAACTTTTCATCCACATATACACAAAAGTAACTTTTCAGGTACACAAATACATGAAAATAACTTTTCATACACACAAATACACGCAAATAACATCTCATACACACAAACATACCCAAATAATTTTTTATAAACGCAAATAATTTTTCATACACCGATTTGCATGTAAATAACTTTTCATACACACAATACAGGCAAATAATTTTTTATACACACAAATAACTTTTCATACACAGAAATGCATGCAAATGATTTTACATACACAGAAATACATGCAAATAACTTTTCATACACCAAATACATACAAATAAGGTTTCAAACACACAAATACATGCAAATAACTTTTCGTACACACAAATACATGCAAGTAACATTTCATACACACAAATACAGGCAAATAACTTTTCGTATACACAAATACATGCAAGTAACATTTCATACACACAAATACAGGCAAATAACTTTTCATAAACACAAATACACATAAATAAAGTTTATACACGCAAATAACTTCATACACACAAATACACGTAAATAACTTTTTATACATGCTAATAAGTTTTCATACACACAAATACACGCAAATTACTTTTCATACACAAATACACGCTAATAACTTTTCATACACACAAATACACGCAAATAACTTTTCATACACAAATACACGCAAATAACTTTTAATACACACAGATAGACGCAAATAACTTTTTACACAAGCAAATAAATTTTCATACACACAAAGACATGCAAATAACTTTTGATACACACAAATACACGCAAATAACTTTTCATACACAGATACACGAAAATAATTTTTCAAATACACAAATACATGAAAATAACTTTTCATACTCACAAATACTCGCAAATAACTTTTCATACACACAAATATACGCAAATATTTTTTTATAGACGCAAATAGTTTTTCATACACTGAAACGCATACAAATCATTTTTCATACACACAAATACATACAAATAAAGTCTCAAACACACAAAAACATGCAAACAAATTTTCATACACACAAATACCAGCAAATACATGAAAATAAATTTTCATCCACACAATTGCACCCAAATAACGTTTATACACGCAAATATCTTTTCATACACACAAATACAGGCAAATAACATTTTATATATGCTAATAAGTTTTCATACACACAAATACACGCAAATAATTTTTCATACACACAAATACACGCAAGTAACTTTTCATACACTCAAATACCGCAAATGACTTTTCATACACACAAATACACCCAAATAACTTTTCATACACAGAAATGCACGCAAATAACATTTCATACAGAGAAATATACGCAAATAACTTTTCATACACAAATACACGCAAATAAATTTTTATACACAGAAATACACGCAAATTACTTTTCATACACAAATACACACAAATAACTTTTCATCCACATATACACAAAAGTAACTTTTCAGGTACACAAATACATGAAAATAACTTTTCATACACACAAATACACGCAAATAACATCTCATACACACAAACATACCCAAATAATTTTTTATAAACGCAAATAATTTTTCATACACCGATTTGCATGTAAATAACTTTTCATACACACAATACAGGCAAATAATTTTTTATACACACAAATAACTTTTCATACACAGAAATGCATGCAAATGATTTTACATACACAGAAATACATGCAAATAACTTTTCATACACCAAATACATACAAATAAGGTTTCAAACACACAAATACATGCAAATAACTTTTCGTACACACAAATACATGCAAGTAACATTTCATACACACAAATACAGGCAAATAACTTTTCGTATACACAAATACATGCAAGTAACATTTCATACACACAAATACAGGCAAATAACTTTTCATAAACACAAATACACATAAATAAAGTATATACACGCAAATAACTTTTCATAAGCACAAATACACGCAAATAACTTTTTATACATAAGTTTTCATACACATAAATACACGCACATAACTTTTCATACACAGAAATGCACGCAAATAACATTTCATTCGCAGAAATACACGCAAATAACTTTTCATACACAAATACACGCAAATAACTTTACATACACACAAATACAAGCAAATAAGTTTTCATACACGCAAATAGACGCAAATAACTTTTTAGACACGCAAAAAGTTTTCATAAGCACAAATACACGCAAATAACTATTCATACACAGAAATAGACGCAAATAACTTTTTATACACGCAAATATTTTTTCATACACACAAATACATGCAAACAACCTTTCATACACACAAATACACGCAAATAACATTTCAAACACAAATACACTCAAATAACTTTTCAGATACATAAATACATGAAAATAACTTTTCATACACATAAATACACGCAGATACACACAAATATACGCAAATAATATTTTATACACGCAAATAATATTTTATACACGCAAATAATTCTTCATACACCGAAATGCATTCAAATTATTTTTCATACACACAAATACAGGCAAATAAATTTTTATACACGCAAATAAGTTTTCATACACACAAATACATGCAAATCACGTTTCAAACACACAAATACAGGCAAATAACTTTTCATATACACAAATACAAGAAAATAACTTTTCATACAAACAAATAAAGGCAAATAACATTTTATACACTCAAATAACTTTGCATGCACACAAATACATGCAAATATCTTTTCATACACACAAATACTCGCAAATAACGTTTCATACACACAAATACATACAAATAACGTTTCAGACACACAAATACATGCAAGTAACACTTCATGCACACAAATACACGTAAATAACGTTTATTCACGCAAATAAGTTTTCCTACACACAAATACACGCATGTAATTTTTTATACATGCTAATAAGTTTTCCTACACACAAATACAGGCAAATAAATTTTCATGCAATCAAATACCGCAAGCGATTTTTCATAAACACGAAAATAACCTTTCATTCACACAAGTAGACGTAAATAACTTTTTAGATACGCAAAAAACTTTTGATACACTAAAATACATGCAGATAACTTTTCATACACAAATACACGCAAATAATTTTCATACACAAATACAGGCAAATAAATTTTCATGCACACAAATACATGCAAATAACTTTTCATACACTCAAATGGTGCAAATGAGTTTTCATACACGCAAATACCCGCAAATAATTTTCATACACACAAAAACAGGCGAATAAATTTTCATACACACAAATACAGGTAAATAACTTTTCATACACTCAAATACAGGCAAATAACTTTTTTACACGAAAATAAATTTTCATACACATAAATACATGCAAATATATTTTCCTACACACAGATACAGGCAAATAACATTTTATACACACAAATACATGAAAATAACTTTTCATACACAAATACACGCAAATAACTTTTCAGACACAAATACACGCAAAAAACATTTAATACACACAAATACATGCAAGTAACATTTCATACACATAAATTTTCATACAAACACATACACGCAAATAACGTTTATACACGCAAATAAATTTTCATACACACAAATACACGCCAATAATTTTTATACATGCTAATAAGTTTTCATGCACACAAATTCTTGCAAATAACTTTTCATACACAAATACATGCAAATAACTTTTCATACACACAAATACACGCAAATGAATTTCATACACAAATAGATGCAAGTAATATTTCATACATACAAATACATGCTAGTAACTTTTCATACACTCAAATACCGCAAATGACTTTTCATACACACAAATACACTAAAATAAGTTTTCATACAGACAAATACACTCAAAGACCTTTTCATACACAGAAATGCACGCAAATATCATTTCATACAAAAATACATGCAAATAACTTTTCATACACAAATACACGGAAATAACATTTCATACACAAAAATACACGCAAATAACTTTTCATATACACAAATAGACGCAAATAACTTTTTAGACAGGCAAAAACTTTTCATACACTAAAATACATGTAAATAACTTTTCATACACACAAATACACGCAAATAACTTTTCATACACAAACACATGCAAATAACTTTTCAGATACACAAATACATGAAAATAACTTTTCATACACACAAATACACGCAAATAACATCTCATACACACAAACATACCCAAATAATTTTTTATACACGCAAATAATTTTTCATACGCTGAAATGCATGCAAAGAGCTTTTCATACACACAAATACGGGCAAATAATTTTGTATACACGCAAATAACTTTGCATACACACAAATACATGCAAATAACTTTTCATACACACAAACACACGCAAATAATTTTTCATACACACAAATACATACAAATAACGTTTCAATCACACAAATACATGCAAATAACATTTCATACACACAAATCCATGGAAGTAACATTTCATACACACAAATACAGGCAAATAACATTTTATATATGCTAATAAGTTTTCATACACACAAATACACGCAAATAATTTTTCATACACACAAATACACGCAAGTAACTTTTCATACACTCAAATACCGCAAATGACTTTTCATACACACAAATACACCCAAATAACTTTTCATACACAGAAATGCACGCAAATAACATTTCATACACAGAAATACACGCAAATTACTTTTCATACACAAATACACACAAATAACTTTTCATCCACATATACACAAAAGTAACTTTTCAGGTACACAAATACATGAAAATAACTTTTCATACACACAAATACAGGCAAATAACATCTCATACACACAAACATACCCAAATAATTTTTTATAAACGCAAATAATTTTTCATACACCGATTTGCATGTAAATAACTTTTCATACACACAAATACAGGCAAATAATTTTTTATACACACAAATAACTTTTCATACACAGAAATGCATGCAAATGATTTTACATACACAGAAATACATGCAAATAACTTTTCATACACCAAATACATACAAATAAGGTTTCAAACACACAAATACATGCAAATAACTTTTCGTACACACAAATACATGCAAGTAACATTTCATACACACAAATACAGGCAAATAACTTTTCGTATACACAAATACATGCAAGTAACATTTCATACACACAAATACAGGCAAATAACTTTTCATAAACACAAATACACATAAATAAAGTATATACACGCAAATAACTTTTCATAAGCACAAATACACGCAAATAACTTTTTATACATAAGTTTTCATACACATAAATACACGCACATAACTTTTCATACACAGAAATGCACGCAAATAACATTTCATTCGCAGAAATACACGCAAATAACTTTTCATACACAAATACACGCAAATAACTTTACATACACACAAATACAAGCAAATAAGTTTTCATACACGCAAATAGACGCAAATAACTTTTTAGACACGCAAAAAGTTTTCATAAGCACAAATACACGCAAATAACTATTCATACACAGAAATAGACGCAAATAACTTTTTATACACGCAAATATTTTTTCATACACACAAATACATGCAAACAATCTTTCATACTCACAAATACACGCAAATAACATTTCAAACACAAACACACTCAAATAACTTTTCAGATACATAAATACATGAAAATAACTTTTCATACACATAAATACACGCAGATACACACAAATATACGCAAATAATATTTTATACACGCAAATAATATTTTATACACGCAAATAATTCTTCATACACCGAAATGCATTCAAATTATTTTTCATACACACAAATACAGGCAAATAAATTTTTATACACGCAAATAAGTTTTCATACACACAAATACATGCAAATCACGTTTCAAACACACAAATACAGGCAAATAACTTTTCATATACACAAATACAAGAAAATAACTTTTCATACAAACAAATAAAGGCAAATAACATTTTATACACTCAAATAACTTTGCATGCACACAAATACATGCAAATATCTTTTCATACACACAAATACTCGCAAATAACGTTTCATACACACAAATACATACAAATAACGTTTCAGACACACAAATACATGCAAGTAACACTTCATGCACACAAATACACGTAAATAACGTTTATTCACGCAAATAAGTTTTCCTACACACAAATATACGCATGTAATTTTTTATACATGCTAATAAGTTTTCCTACACACAAATACAGGCAAATAAATTTTCATGCAATCAAATACCGCAAGCGATTTTTCATAAACACGAAAATAACCTTTCATTCACACAAGTAGACGTAAATAACTTTTTAGATACGCAAAAAACTTTTGATACACTAAAATACATGCAGATAACTTTTCATACACAAATACACGCAAATAATTTTCATACACAAATACAGGCAAATAAATTTTCACGCACACAAATACATGCAAATAACTTTTCATACACTCAAATGGTGCAAATGATTTTTCATACACGCAAATACCCGCAAATAATTTTCATACACACAAAAACAGGCGAATAAATTTTCATACACACAAATACAGGTAAATAACTTTTCATACACTCAAATACAGGCAAATAACTTTTTTACACGAAAATAAATTTTCATACACATAAATACATGCAAATATATTTTCCTACACACAGATACAGGCAAATAACATTTTATACGCACAAATACATGAAAATAACTTTTCATACACAAATACACGCAAATAACTTTTCAGACACAAATACACGCAAAAAACATTTAATACACACAAATACATGCAAGTAACATTTCATACACATAAATTTTCATACAAACACATACACGCAAATAACGTTTATACACGCAAATAAATTTTCATACACACAAATACACGCCAATAATTTTTATACATGCTAATAAGTTTTCATGCACACAAATTCTTGCAAATAACTTTTCATACACAAATACATGCAAATAACTTTTCATACACACAAATACACGCAAATGAATTTCATACACAAATAGATGCAAGTAATATTTCATACATACAAATACATGCTAGTAACTTTTCATACACTCAAATACCGCAAATGACTTTTTATACACACAAATACACTAAAATAAGTTTTCATACAGACAAATACACTCAAAGACCTTTTCATACACAGAAATGCACGCAAATATCATTTCATACAAAAATACATGCAAATAACTTTTCATACACAAATACACGGAAATAACATTTCATACACAAAAATACACGCAAATAACTTTTCATATACACAAATAGACGCAAATAACTTTTTAGACAGGCAAAAACTTTTCATACACTAAAATACATGTAAATAACTTTTCATACACACAAATACACGCAAATAACTTTTCATACACAAACACATGCAAATAACTTTTCAGATACACAAATACATGAAAATAACTTTTCATACACACAAATACACGCAAATAACATCTCATACACACAAACATACCCAAATAATTTTTTATACACGCAAATAATTTTTCATACGCTGAAATGCATGCAAAGAGCTTTTCATACACACAAATACGAGCAAATAATTTTGTATACACGCAAATAACTTTGCATACACACAAATACATGCAAATAACTTTTCATACACACAAACACACGCAAATAACTTTTCATACACACAAATACATACAAATAACGTTTCAATCACACAAATACATGCAAATAACATTTCATACACACAAATCCATGGAAGTAACATTTCATACACACAAATACAGGCAAATGACTTTTCATATACACAAAGACATGAAAATAAATATTCATACACACACCTACAAGCAAATAACGTTTATACACGCAGATAACTTTTCATACGCACAAATACACGCAAATAACTTTTCATAGATGCTAATAAGTTTTCATCCACACAAATACACGCAAATGACTTTTCATACACACAAATACATGCAAGTAACTTTTCATACACTCAAATACCGCAAATGATTTTTCATACACACAGATACATGAAAATAACTTTTCATACACACAAATACACACAAATAACTTTTCATACACAGAAATGCACGCAAATAACATTTCATACACACAAATACTCACAAATAACTTTTCATACACAGAAATGCACGCAAATAACATTTCATACACAGAAATACACGCAAATAACTTTTCATACACAAATACAGGCAAATAACTTTTCAGATACACAAATACATGAAAATAAGTTTTCATACACAAAAATATACGAAAATGATTTTTTATACACGCAAATAATTTTTGACACACACAAATACATGCAAATAATGTTCATACACACAAATACACGCAAATAACTTTTCAAATACAAATACACGCAAATAACTTTTCAGATACACAAATACATGAAAATATCTTTCATACACACAAATACACGCAAATGACTTTTCATACACACAAGGACATGAAAATAACTTTTCATACACACAAATACACTCAAATAACATTTCATACACAGAAATACACACAAATAACTTTTCATACACAGAAATGCACGCAAATAACTTTTCATACACACAAAAACTTGCAAGTAACTTTTTATACATTCATATACCGCAAATGACTTTTCATACACACAAGTACATGAAAATAACTTTTCATACATGTAAATACACTGAAATAATTTTTCATTAAAAAAAAATGCACGCAAATAACTTTTCATACCCACAAATATACGCAAATAATTTTTTATACACGCAAATAACTTTTCATACACACAAATACATGCAAATAACTTTTCATACACACAAATACACTGAAATAACTTTTCATCCACACAAATACATACAAATAACGTTTCAAACACACAAATACATGCAAATAAATTTTCATACACGCAAATACATGCAAGTAACATCTCATACACACAAATACAGGCAAATAACTTTTCACATACACAAATACATGAAAACAAATTTTCATATACTCAAATACACGCAAATAACTTTTTTGATACGCACAAATACACGCAAATAACTTTTTATACATGCTAATATATTTTCATATACACAAATACACGCAAATAATTTTTCATACACACAAATAGCCGCAAATAACTTTTCATACACACAAATACACGCAAATATATTTTAATACATACAAATACAGGCAAATAACTTTTCATACACACAAATACATGTAAATATCTTTTTAGACACACAATACTCGCAAATAACTTTTTATGCACACAAATATATACAAATTAGGTTTCATACACACAAATACATGCAAGTAACATTTCAAGCACACAAATACACGTAAATAACATTTATACACGCTAAAAACTTTTCATACACACAAATACACGCAAGTAATTTTTTTATACATGCTAATAAGATTTCCTGCACACAAATACATGAAAATAACTTTTAATACGCAAATACACGCAAATAAACTTTAATACACACAAGTAGATGCAAATAACTGTTTAGACACGCAAAAAACTTTTCATACACTAAAATACATGCAAATAACTTTTCATACACAAATACATGCAAATAATTTTCATACACAAATACAGGCAAATACATTTTCATACACAAAAACACATGCAAGAAACTTTTCATCCAGTCAAATACGCTAATGACTTTCCATACATACAAATACATGAAAATAACTCTTCATACACAGAAATACACTCAAATAACTTTTCATACGCAGAAATGCACGCAAATAAATTTTCGTACATAGAAATACATGCAAAACTCTTTTCATACACAAATACACACAAATAACTTTTCATACACACAAATACACGCAAATAACTTTTCATACACACAAATTCACGCAAATAACTTTTTAGACACGCAAAAACTTTTCATACACTAAAATACATGCAAATAGCTTTTCATACAGAAATAAACGCAAATAATTTTTCATACACAAATACACGCAAATAACTTTTCATACACACAAATACACGCAAATAACTTTTCATACACACAAAAAACTCTCATAACTTCTTAAACGCAAATACACGCAAATAACTTTTCAGATACACAAACACATGAAAATAACTTTTCATACACACAAATACATGCAAATAACTTTTCATGCACACAAATACATACAAATAACGTTTCAAACACACAAATACATGCAAATAACTTTTCATACACACAAATACATGCAAGTAACATTTCATCCACACAAATAAAGGCAAATGACTTTTCATATACACAAATACATGAAAACAAATTTTCATACACACACATACACGCAAATAACGTTTATACACGCAAATACCTTTTCATACGCACAAAGACATGCAAGTAACTTTTCATACACTCAAATACCGCAAATGACTTTTCATACACACAAATACATGAAAATAAATTTTCATACACTCAAATACACGAAAATAACATTTTCTACATGCTAATAAGTTTTCATACACACAAATACACGCAAATAACTTTTCATACACAAATACACGCAAATAACTTTTCATACACAAAAATACACGCAAATAAATTTTCATACACAAATAGAGGCAAATAACTTTTCATACACACAAATACATGCAAGTAACTTTTCATACATTCAAATACCGCAAATAACTTTTCATACACAAATACACGCAAATAAATTTTCATATACACAAATACACGCAAATAACTTTTCATACACACAAATAGACGCAAATAACGTATTAGACACGCAAAAAACTTTTCATACACTAAAATACATGCAAATAACTTTTCATACACACAAATACACGCAAATTACTTTTCATACACAAATACACGCAAATAATTTTTCATACACAAATACATGAAAATAAATTTTCATACATACAAATACACGGAAATAACTTTTTATACACGCAAATACCTTTTTATACACGCAAAAAAGTTTTCATAAGCACAAATACACGCAAATAACTATTCATACACACAATAGACGCAAATAACTTTTTATACACGCAAATAATTTTCCATACACACAAATACATGCAAATAACTTTTCATACACGCAAATTCACGCAAATAACTTTTCATACACAAATACACGCAATTAATTTCTCAGATACACAAATACATGAAAATAACTTTTCATACACATAAATATACGCAAAGAAATTTTTATACACGCAAATAATTTTTCATACACCGAAATGCATGCAAATAATTTTTCATACACACAAATACATGCAAATAACTTTTCATACACACAAATACACGCAAAAAACTTTTCATACACACAAATACATACTAATAACGTTTCAAGCACACAAATACATGCAAATAAATTTTCATACACTTTTTAGTCACGCAAACAACTTTTCATACACTAAAATACATGCAAATAACTTTTCATACACAAATACACACGAAATAACTTTCCATACACACAAATAGACGCAAATAACTTTTTAGACAAGCAAAAAACTTTTCATACACACAAATACACGCAAATTACTTTTCATACACAAATACGCGCAAATAACTTTTCATACACAAAAATACATGCAAATAACTTTTCATACACACAAATACATGCAAATAACTTTTCATACACACAAATAGACGCAAATAACTTTTCATACACACAAATACACACAAATAACCTTTTCAAACACACAAATACATGCAAATAACTTTTCATACACACAAATACATGCAAGTAACATTTCATACAAACAAATACAGGCAAATAACTTTTCATATACACAAATACATGAAAATAAATTTTCATACACACAAATACACGCAAATAACGTTTATACACGCATATAACTTTTCATCCGAAAAGAAGTTTTTACACATGCTAATAACTTTTCATACACAAATACCCGCAAATAATTTTTTGATACACACTAATACATGCAAATAACTTTTCATGCACACAAATACAGGCAAATAAATTTTTATGCACAAAAATAACATTTCATGCACACAAATTCACTAAAATAACTTTTCATACACACAAATACATACAAATAACGTTTCACACACACAAATACATGCAAGTAACATTTCATTCACACAAATACACGTAAATAACGGTTATACACGCAAATAACTTTTCATACACACAAATAAACGCAAATAATTTTTTATACATGCTAATAAGTTTTACTACACACAAATACAGGCAAATAACTTTTCACACAATCAAATACCGCAAATGACTTTTCATACACACAAATACATGAAAATAACTATTCATACACAAATACACGCAAAAAACTTTTCATACACAGAAATACACGCAAATAACTTTTTATAGACGGAAACAACTTTCTCTAAAGAAGTTTTCATACAAAAAACACACGCAAATAATTTTTCATACACACAAATGCATGCAAATAACTTTTCATACACACATGTGGGGACAAAAAATAAAAAGGACCGGAAAGGGGTAATCTGCCCTTAGACAGGGTAGGATTGGGAGTGAGCCTTTGGACAAGGAGGTGAACGGTAGCGTTTGAAAATTTCCTACAAGAACACTAATTCCACCACCTTTTGGTGAGTCTTATAAACTCTAAATATTTCCGATTAATGTAAATGTTTTTGTCTTATATTTGTAGACTATTTGGCCTGTAATAAATGTGTAAATGTACCTTGGGTTTAGTTTCCTTTCATGTTGTTTTGGTTTTAATAACTTACTTTAGAACTAACACACAAACACACGCACATAACTTTTCATACAGACAAATACATGCAAATAATTTTTCATTCACACATATATGCAAATAATTTTCATACACACAAATACACGCAAATAACTTTTTATACTTGCAAATAAGTTTTCATACACACAAATACACGCAAATAACCTTTCATACACACAAATACATGCAAATAATTTTTCATGCACACACATACATGCAAATAACTTTTCATACACACAAATACACGCAAATAACCTTTCATACACACAAATACATACAAATAACTTTTCATACACACAAATATATGCAAATAACTTTACATACACACAAGTACACACAAATGACTTTTCATACACGCAAATACATGCAAGTAAATTTTCTTACACTCAAATAAACAAATAACTTTTAATACACACAAACACATGAAAATAACTTGTCATGTACAAATACACGCAAATAACTTTTCATACACAAATACGCGCAAATAACTTTTCATACACACAAATACACGCAAATAACCTTTTATACACGCAAATAATTTTTATACACGCAAATAACTTCATACACGCAAATAAAGTTTTATACACACAAATACGCGCAAATAACTCTTCATACGCACGCATAAACGGAAAAAACCTTTCATACACAAAACAATTTTTCATACACACAAATACACGCAAATAACTTTTTATACATGCAAATAATTTTCATACACATAAATACATGCAAATAACTTTTCATACACATGCATACATGCAAAGAACTTTTCATACACAAAAACACATGAAAATAACATTTCATACACAAATACACGCTAATATCTTCTCATCCACAAATACACGCAAATAACTTTTCATACACGCAAATAGCTATTTATACATGAAAATAATATTTCATACATAAATAAACGCAAATAACTTTTCATACACACAAATACATGCAAATAACTTTTCATACACAAAAATAGACGCAAGTAACCTTTTCATACACATAAATACACGCAAATAACTTTTGATACACACAAATACATGCAACTAACATTTCATTCACACAAATACACGCAAATAACTTTTTATACACGAAAACAATTTTTCATACACAAAATTACATGCAAATAACTATTCATACACACATATACGCGCAAATAAATTTACATACACAGAAATACATGCAAATAACGTTTCATACACACAAATACACGCAATTAACTTTTGATAAACACAAATACATGCAACTAACATTTCATACACACAAACACACGCAAATAAACATTCATATACACAAATACATGAAAATAACTTTTCATCCACACAAATACATGCAAGTAACATTTCATACACACAAATACACGCAAATTATTTTTTATACACGGAAATAACTTTTCATACAACCAAATACACGCAAATAACTTTTCATACACAAAAATAAATGCAAGTAACTTTTCATACACTCAAATACCGCAAAGAATGTTTCATACACACAAATTTGTGAAAATAACTTTTCATACACACAAATACACGCAAAAAACATTTTATACACGCAAAAAAATTTTATTAAAGCAAATAACTTTACATACACGAAAATAACTTTTTTATGCTCACAAATACGCGCAAATAACTTTTCATACACCCATATGAAAAGTAAAATAGAAATACACGCAAATAACATTTTATACATGCAAATATGTTTTCATACACACAATTACATGCAAATAACTTTTCATACACACACATACACACAAATAACTTTCCATACACACAAATACCGCTAAGAACTTTTCATCCACACAAATACATGCAAATATCTTTTCATACACACAAAAACACGCAAATAATTTTCATATACACAAATATATGAAAATAAATTTTCATGCACACAAATACATGCAACTAACATTTCATACACACAAATACACGCAAATAACTTTTCATACGCACAAATACACGCATATATCTTTTATACATTCAAATAAGTTTTCATACACCAAATACATGCAAATAACTTTTCATACACACAAATACACGCAAATAACTTCACATACACACAAATACATGCAAGTAACTTTTCATGCACTCAAATACCGAAATAACGTTTCTTATACACAAATTCATGAAAGTAACTTTTCATACACAAATACGCAAATAAGTTTTCATACACAAATACACGCAAATAACTTTTCATACACACGAATACACGCAAATAACCTTTTATACAGGCAAATACCTTTTTATACACGCAAATAATTTTGCATACATATAAATACACGCAAATAACTTTTATGCATTCAAATAAGTTTTCATACAGATAAATACATGCAAATAACTTTTCATACACACAAATACACGCAAGTAACTTTTCAGACACACAAATACATGAAAATAACTTTTCACACACAAATAGACGCAATTAACTTTTCATACACACAAATACACGCAAATAACTCTTTATACACCCAAAGAACTTTTTATACAAGAAAGTAATTTTTCATACACAAAGAAACGAAAATAACTTTGCATACACACAAATATATGCAAATAACATCTCATACACAAAAATAGACGCAAAAAACCTTTCATACACAAATACACGCAAATAACTTTTCATACACAAATACACGCAAATATCTTTTCATACACAAACAAACGCAAATAGCTTTCCATACACACAAATACATACATATAACTTTTTATACACGTAAATAACTTTTTATAGACGCAAATATCTTTTCATACACGCAAATACGCGCAAATAACTTTTCATACGCACGAATACACGCAAATAAACTTTTATACACGCAAATAACCTTTCATACACACAAATACACTCAAATAACTTTTCATACACACAAATACACGCAAATGACCTTTTATACACACAAATACACGCAAATAACTTTTTATACAGGCAAATAACTTTTTATACACATAAATACACGCAAATAACTTTTTATACACGGAAATAACTTTTCATACACAAATACACGCAAATAGCTTTTCATGCACAAATACACGCAAATAACTTTTCATACACACAAATAAATGCAAATAACTTTTCATACACACAAATAAACGCAAATAACTTTTCATACACAAATACACGCAAATAGCTTTTCATCCACACAAATACACGCAAGTAACTTTTCATACACAAATACGGGCAAATAACTTTTTATACACGCAAATAACTTTTTATACACGCAAAAACACGCAAGTCTCTTCTGAAATTAAGTACCGACAAAAAACCCGCGTAGTATCTTCTGCAAACTGTTTCTGTAAAGGAAATAATTCGGCCCAAATTTTCTTCCTACGCCCAAAATCGTTCAGCAGCGAATGACTGTCACTAAGCCGGTAATGGCTGAGAAAAAAGTGAGAAGTCCGACATTTTTCTGGTCATTAACATAAAAAAGGTAGGTTTCTTCAATATCTAATTTTTTATTTGAATTCAGCACATACATTTGCACAGAAATAAAACTATTTTGAAACAATTTGAAGGGATATTAGCCTTCGGGTCCTAAAACGAAAACTTACCATTTTTTCCAGAGCTTATACTGTAATTTTTATTTTTATTTTTTCTTTAGCTCTCTGTTTTACTGGAACCCATATTGTATTTCATTTATATGCGAGGTTTTTATAGAATAATAGTACCAGATAGGTACTAATAATAGATAATATTATTAGATATAGTAGATAAGATAATAGTAGTAAATAACTACCTAGTGTTGCAAGTAATAATTTTATTCAACATCAGAACGCTGACAGTAATGCAAGCAGTAGTGAACTGGGTCTAAAAATATTGGTTCACAGGAAGAAAAGGGGCCCACGCGCAACAACTATGTTACTGTTTTGTTGCTTCGTTTTGGTATAATTAGAAGATAACACAAACTTGAATTAATGATGTTTATTTTTGGTATAAAACTTTAGGTTTTTACATCAAGTTACAACCTTTTAATTTTGTGTGGATACAGGAGCAGACTAGCTAAATTCTCTTCACTGCGGGATGCTAGTAGTAAACGAGCCTATCCCTTCTGGACTCTAGTGGTCAACTCTAGCGTCTTCCTCTTTTCAAATCTCCTACACAAAACTACTGTCCTTAACTCCTACTTCTTACTCCTACTCTTACTCCTACTCTTACTCCTACTTTTACCAAAAGAAACGGTTCCTTATTTTACCGCCCAATTTTGAATTCTTGGCGTCAGTGTGTTTACCTTTTTCTATTTTTAGAACACTCGCCATTTTATAAACCATAACAGAAGTTCCTCCTTTAGAACGGAGTGCACTAATAATAATAGTACTCGTTATATTTCTTCCACGAAACTTTTCGACCTGAACGAGATTTTGTATTTATCATGGGAGAATCTTCTTTTTTATTTCTTGTATTTATTTCTTGTTCTGAATCACTAAGCGTTTTGTTTTTATTCATCTTTTCTTCTACTTGTTTCTCTACTATTTGTTTTTGTACTTCTATATATGGTTTCAACCTGTCCACAGAAACTTGAGTATCCATATCCTTATTTATCTTAACCAGAAAATATTTAGGTGTTCGCTGAAGGACTGTGTAGGGACCTGAATAGGGTACCTCCAATGGTCTTCGAACACGATCCACTCTAATCCAAACTTTATCACAAGTTTGAAGTTTTTCTGGGACATAAGATTTTGCGGACTTATTAACTCTTTTGGTGAAGTCTCTCACATCAATTTGCGACATGGTTTTATGTAAATCTCTTGTGAACATTTGAGTTATAGCCTCCTCGCTTGTGCTGTGGTAGCAAACATTGTGTCAGTTTTAATGGTCTTGTGCATTCTCTCAATCATTACATTGAGGATGATAATTTGTCGTACGTAGTAGTCTATAAAAACCAATTATTTTTGCTACTTCACTAAACAACTCACTTTCAAATTGTCGGCCTCTATCGGTTATAACATGCAGCGGGACACCCCAACGTGTGACCCACGTGTTTATAAAAGCCTCGGCTACACTAGCTGCAGTGATTTCGCTGATGGGTTGTGCTTCTACCCAACGAGTTGTGCGGTCAATACATGTGAGGATATATCTATACGGGCTGATGTAACTGCTATTTGGGCTTTTTGCTGGTGGGAGTGGTCCTACGATATCTTGGCGTCCTTAGGGTAAGGAAAAGAACATTCGCCATTTTATAAACCATAACATTATCATTTAATTTTCATAACGAATAAATAAAATTTTCAAAAAATACATGTAGCAAAAAGGGTAGAATTATTTTTTTGCGGAAAAAGAAAAGTTTATTTCTTAGTAATTATAGTGTACAATATTATTACCAGTGGCACAGCAGTTCACTTCTTTCGGGGAAGTTGAAAATAATATTAACTCGATTCCCAGAGGGCCATCCACTCAGGCAGTACCTCTCCTTCCGGAGAGGGCTGGGCTTGGAGGAAATTCAGTCGTCCAGGTTAAAATCTAAAAATCCGAACACCCGACTTCTTAAAAACAATAAAAATAAAAATAGAGAAAACATGGGTATGCTTGTTCAATAAATAATTTGTATTTACTATTTACAAACTTATGTACATGAATTCAAAAATAGTACAACAAGAATAAAACTAGTCTTCAGTTGAGTTAAAGTAGTTGGTGTACAAAAAATTTGAAGTTTAGGAAAAACTTTTAGTTTTAAATAGTTAGTCCACGGAAACAAATTGTGGTTGAGAAAATACTTTTCTTTAGCGAAGGTTCGCTGACTGTCATTTTGTTGTTGCTGTTAGAAAGGACACGTTTGAAGATTCCCTCACCACCCAAGCTGTTGTTGTTGTAGCTGATTCGTTTAAAGTCGCCGACACTTATTTTTTCAGTAAGCACCGGAAACTATATAACCACGTCCTCATTCGGCATGAGTTTTTATAAGAAAAAAAAATCCCAAAAAGCAGGATCGAGAAAAACAGAATTTTAGTTTTCTCTGATTGGTCAAATATTTCAAATGATAATGTTCATTTCTAACTAAATACACTTTGATTTAATCGGTGTGTGTTGTATTGTGGAATCTTTTTAGCATGTTTGTAAATGTTATTAGAAAATGAATTTTGGTTCTGATGAGCATTTCAACGCTAAATCTTGAGTCAATTAATCCGATAATTGTTACTTTAGTCAATATATAGAATTAATGGATTTATTTTTTTAATTTGACATTTTCATTACTTCAGTGGCGACCCGTGATTGAAATAGTGTATTGCGTTTACTGGCCTGCGCACCCGAGAACATTCTCAGGTAGGGTCGACCTGGGCCCTCCTCTTCTAGGAAAAACCACCGTGTAACCGGCATATTTTAGACCGTTTAGCCAGCAAGGTTCTATTTACTCTGTAGCGGATAAGAAATTAATTAAAATCAACCTTCTTCTTCACTTTTACAAAAGTTCACAATGGCTTGTGAAATTCTGGGTTTTCCTAAATAGAAAAAGGATTGACCATCTGCTTGACGAAAAGTCGAAACCAGATTTTGCAAGTGGGTGTTAAAATGATTTTTGACCAATGGGATCGACTTATAAGACTTGGAAGGACTTGGCAATCTAGTGCGAAATTCAAAAGGACATATAAATGTCTTCGCAGCGTCAGAGTCACAGATGGGAGCCGAGAGACGAAAGAACTAAAATGTAACGTCAACTTCAAATCGACTCGGAGATAAGGTCAGGTCGCACCTTGTTCTCTTTCTCCTTATTTCTTTCAACAATTACTACTACGAGCAGTTTCTTCAACTCTCGATACCCTTAACTCAACTTTATCATTGAATACAAACCCTACCCTTAGCTTCTTATTAATATTTCTAATTGTACATTAATTCTTACAACTTATGCAATTCCTTCTTTTAATAAATTTCTATTTTAACATTTAAAATGTATATTTTATTATTCCACTCTTCTACACTAATCCACACATTCCAACTGACTACCAACCTTCTGATGAAAACCTTCTAATGATAATTCTGCATAAAACTTGTAAACTGTGGGGAGTGCGGTTAAGTATGACACAAGGCCGAATCAAAGAAAAATGAACCAGCTCCCTACACTTCAACTCTTTTAAAGAAAGCACATTCTCTGTTCATATTTTAGGTTTTCTTGAAAGTCTATTTCCGCTTGAGTTTGTATCCAAAACGTATCCAGAATGGTAGACGTAAGTAGATACAAAACAGAATACGGGTATTTCAAACACGGGTATCCAGCAAAAATAACGTTTGAAGTAATATATATTTAAATTCTGTGTGATGCAATTATCAGCAAGGTTGTCTCGTTAGATTAATTACAACTTTGTAGTGAGTTCAATTGTCACTTGGTGTTCCACATCAGAACTGCGCTCAGTAAATGTGTGAGTGCGTCCATTTAAATAAATCCTATATACAATTTTATTTAATATGCTACGAAGTGGTGTGGGAAAATTCTCGGACTGTACCTACTGATTTTATCGTTCAACAGAAATACACACTCCACGGTCATTGTGGAGTCAAGACGGACTTGAAGTCTAGCGAGGCTAGTTTAGCTTACCGTTATTACTCAGTAGTGCGTCCGATACTCACTTAGTGCCTTACACAAAATTCAACATTAAATAACCCAACAAGAGCTGATATATCGTAAAATCAACCAACATAATCTAATCTAACCGATCACCGGTACCCAGTTGTATTGAAAAAGATTTCGTGTTTTGTGCGTGGTCTGCTGAGGAAAAAACTACCAAAAATTGTTAGCACAAAAAGAGCTGCTATGAGTATCAGAGACTAAGGTAATTTTCTTTCCTCCCCGTCTGGTGTGGCCAATTAGAAAAAATCGCTCGTTGAAAAAAGGCTTTCTTTTGCATATTGTAGAGAGATTGAATTTTTGAGCATAGTGAGCGAAAGTGCGATTTCACTGTTGCGAGGGGAAGGTTGGATTTCTGAACCTGTTTTTTTTTTACTGTTCACACCAGATCTACGATTGAACTTAGTGTTGGCACAAGGATTTTTTTATTTTTACATACTACACCAACTTTGTGGTGCAGTGGATATCGGTTCGGAAAGAGGAATCTGGGAGCCGAGTTCAAATTCCAGTTGAATTCATGCGCAAATACCCTTAGGAAAGATATTAATCCGTTTCTTCCCTCCAATTCTGGGTTAAATAAAAATAAGGTCTAAAAAGTTGTTCGCAAAAAGAGAAAAAAATCAGAAATAAATAAATGAGTAATTTCAAAACTTCACACCCATAAGGCGAGCGGTGGTGATGGAATCCCGGTAATAGTCCTTAAGAAATGTGCTCCTGAATTCTCCCCTGTCCTCTCTAAACTGTATAATTACTGCCTTTCTGCTTCCTGTTTTCCTGCATGTTAGAAGTTCTCATCAGTCGTTCCTGTATTTAAGAACTGTGGTGAACCCTCGGACCCGTCCAATCGCCCTATCAGCCTTCTACCAATTTTCAGTGTTCGAGGCCATAATTAATGCTGAAATAGTTCAACATCTTACTGCCCACAAACTCTATTCTGACAGGCAGTATGGCTTCCGCTTTGCCAGGTCCACGGCCGAAATGCTAACAACCATTACGGAGTACATGCTCCAGGCCCTTGATGAGTCAGGCGAGGCTCGTGCTGTTGCTCTGGGCATCTCCAAGGCTTTTGACAGGGTTTGGCACTCTGGCCTTCTATGCAAGCTACGGGGTTACGGTGTTACCGGACGCTTGCTTGATCTAATCCAATCTTTTTAAAATAACCGCAAAATGAAGGTCGTCCTGAATGGGCATGCCTCTACATCCTACAGCACAAACGCTGGTGTCCCTAAGGGCTCTATCCTGGGCCCGACGCCCTTCCTTATTTTCATAAATGACCTCTCGGATGAGATCAAGAGCCAAGTAGGCATCTACGCAGATGACACCACAATTTACTCCCGCATCAGTAAGAAACCTGTCGTGGCGGACAAACAAACTTGCTGTTGACCTTGAACGTGATTTACACTCTGTGGTGAATTGGAGCAAGAAGTGGCTTGTCAATTTCAATGCGACTAAGACCAAGCTGTTGTCTGTCAATCATCACAAGCAACCCCTCCTGCCTCCCATAAGCATGGACCAAACGAGTCTCCCTGCGCCTCCTCGGCCTTACCCTCTCTTCTGATCTCAAATGGAACCATTACATTGAGTCCATATCTAAATCCACTGCTAAGAAGGTTGGGTCACTGTTTCGGGCCAGGATGTTTTTCCCGCCTGAATCCATCCTGCATATATAGAAATCAACCATTCGTCCATGCATGGAATACTGCTGCCATATATGGTCAGGCGCCCCTGCTGTTCATCTCAGTGTTTTCGACAGGCTCCAAAAGAGAATCAGTAATGTGATAGGTACCAACTTAGCGGCTCGACTACAGCCACTTCCCCACCGACGAGATGTGGCCTCCCTTTGTCTGTTCTATAAATACTTTCATGGCTTCTGCTCCAACGAACTTAAGTCACTGGTGCCTCCGCAACAGGTGTTTACTCGTGCAACCAGACTGGCAACTGGGTCTCACCCATTCACAGTTAGATTAACCAAATGCAGACAACAATTCTACTCCTTCAGCTTTTTCTCTCGCACTTCCCGCCTGTGGAACTCGCTTCCATATTCTTGCTTTCCTGACGGCTACAACCTCCAGAAATTTAAATGCAATATCGATACTCATCTATTAACCACTTGACTCTAGTTCTTTCCCCATCCCGTATATCCTTTCCTTTCTCTTCACCTTTGCAACTGTCACCACACTTGTATTCCCATCCTTCTCTTGCTCCTTTCTAACTGGTTCGTCTTCCTCTTCACTCTCTTCTACTTAATCTTTTTACTCTTATGTAGCCCCCTGCACATCAGTGGCATTACCGCCTTGCTCGGGGTGATACGATTAAAAAAGAAGGTCAGAAGGTTGTGTGTTCAGATCACGTCGGAAGTGATATGGTGAATAATACGGAATTAAACTAACTCTATTCACTTTTTCCAAAAATTCACAATCCAGTGTGAAAAATCTAATTTAACATCGGATCGCGAAATTTGGCTTCGTATTTTCCTTTCGGTTCGGGGTCAATCTTTTTCCTATTCGTCAAAATTAGATTTCACACTGGATTGTGAATTTTTGTAAAAAGTGAAAAATTAGAGAAGAGAATAGAATTACTTTTAATTCCGTATTAACCACAAAGACACCATTTTAAAATGTAACAAAGGTTACATTTCGTTGCTAAAAAACAATCGATATCATTAACAATGACAAAGATGAAACTAATTGTTTTATTTCTTGTTAAAAGAATCAGGGACATAATACATGAATTAATCGAGAAATCTTGTTACAAACAATTCGAACCCTATTTTCCTAACAAGATTTCTCGATTATTCAGGCAGGTAAATGAATATACTTTTTAATTATAAAAAACAAACAAACAGAGAATCTACCCTAATACGAGTATCCATTAAAAATAATGTTTAAACAAATAAATTAAAAATATGTCGGAGTTGTTGCGAGGCTTGATAAGTCTAACAACTCCACAAACGTTTGTTGTATGTGTGGAAATAACAATGACAATGAGGAGACGGAGGCGAAGATGTAGGATTTATCAATTTTAGTTTTTATTATGATAAAAACGACGAACAAAATAGTCGGAAATTGGGGTTGGCCGTAGGCTAGAACGTCAGTGGCAATTGGCAGGATCAGTTCGGGTTGGAACGTTGTCGGCAGGAACATCGTTAGAGTTGGCAGGAACAGCACAGGCTGGAACGTCGTCGGTGATTGCGAGGAACGGCTCTGAGCCGGAACGTGACTTGCGGAGCTCGGTTCTCGGCTGCAAGTCTGGACGTAGTCAGAAGAGGACGGGTTCATCTGCGATCTAGCACAAGTTCCCTTCTAAGCAGATGGGCGAGGTAGGACCGTAATTGTAATGTGTTGACACATCGAGATAAGCTAAGCGTATGGTGATCACAAGTGACATAATTGTACAATTTTTTCCGGTAAAGGGGAGTTATTCTGAAATACATGACCTTTTAATTTACACAGAAATTACCATCCAAGAAAAATTCAAATACACACACAAAAAATGAAAATTATTTAAAAATTACGATGGCTAATTGACTTGGATTAAACTTTTCAATTTTCGATTAGTAAATATAATCTTCACTATGTAATCGTCTACAAGAATTGTAAATATTTTAAAGATATTTTTGAAACGTTATAAATCATTATAATTAAAAAAAAATAAAAACAATTCTTTTAAAATTTTATTATTAATCGAAAAAATTGTTATTTTTTAGACTATAATATCTGGCATATTTATTGAAGCAATTAAAAGCTTATCTAATTAAATAATGTCATAGTTTTATTGCATTTTTTATTTTACTATTGGGAGCAGATTTTTAGAAAGAGGGGCTAAATAGTTGAAAAAATAATACCTGATTTACATTCCCCAATGAGTCCTGCGTTTAACTAATAAAACTATTTTTGCCTACAGAATTTAATTTTTTGAAATTTCATGAATTTCCGTGGAGTGGGATAACAGGTAAAAAAAATACCAAGATTTTTTTAAAATAATGATTTTAAAAGTAATTTCATTCATTTGTAAATAAGTCCTGAAAGTTGCATTAAAATCCGACAATTATTTCATTTTTGCAAGAATTTTCTAATTAATGTGTTTTTTACCAGAAAAAAGTTATGTAATATTATGCTTTTTATTGTAAACTCTCGTAACGATTTGTCTCTCCGCTAACGAACATAAAAACAAGATTTTTACCAAAATTTCGAACGTGTTAGAAAGGATTAAAAATTTTGAAAAATAATTTTAAAATACTTTCATCTTTCCTCTTAATAATAACATAAAACATTTTGACGGAAAAAGGTTGTTTTATTAAGTTTGGGACCTTTTTCCTTCATACTATGCTGTTTTTTCAGCGATTTAGTGGAGGTACCTAGAAAACGGCTCTGTGATCATGATGATGATTGGATAAATTCGAGCAACAAATTTTGTGAGAAGCTCAGCAAATTTGTTATATCGAAAATCTTCGTTAAACTTTGACCAAATATTTTTTTCTGAACACAAAATTTTTAATAGCTTTTGCATTTCAAGGCCGTGCGAATGTCGGTCCAAAGTGATGAGCATCCAGGGCGACGAATCAACAACTAAAGGTAAAAACATGTGGAAGGGAATGAGAAAGTTATCCACAAGGGGGGGGGGGTGTCGCCGAGCAGTCGATCGTTTCATTTGCATGATTGAAATCAATTCTGGAATTTGCCGAGTTTCCTAATCCGAGAAATTCCAGATACCACTGTTGCGTAGGGAAATGGTTAATATTTCTTTGTTTTTGTTTTTTTTTCACTCTCTGTGACTAACTGACGCTGATGAAGTCCTTTTATTGTAATCTAGATTTTTTTCTCGCACTTGTCTTGCAAGTTGCTCCCATTCGTCAAAAATCATTTTAACACCTACTTGCGAAACCTGGTTTCGTTTTTTTCTTTAAGCACATGGTCAATCTTTTTTCTATTTGGGAAAACCAGGATTTCACACGTCATTGTAAATTTTTGTAAAACTGAAGAAGGTTGATTTCAATTAATTTCTTATCCGCTACACCACTGACAAAACTTCTTCTTCTTCTTTAACACCGTTCGAAAACTTTCTTAACGAAAACTATAAGAAATATTACTCTGTTTTAAATAGAATTTAATTTGATTTTAATTACTATGTTTTAAATACGCATTTTTATATCCGTGTGCAGCGTAAGAGCCAGATTTGATTTATTAACTCTTCTCATATTTCATAAACACCTTTCACCTCACAAAACTTGAATTAACCTGAGCCTCAATTGTTCGAAATATTTCTCTGGGATAATTGCCTACGAAAATCACGTCATATCAGTAAATTATTTTTGGTAAATTTTTTCCTATTTATTGCACTATAATCGAAAAATGAAGTTCTAGTTTATAGTCTGACTAGCAGTATATCCCGGCGTTGCTCGGATGTAATGAAAACTTTAAAACTAATCCATGGTCCTGGAGCTCAGGCTCAGCCTAAAGAATATTTGTGTGAAGTTTGGTGAGAATCGGAATAAAATTGTGGATTTGTATAAAGGACATACAGACAGATAAACAGACACACACAAACATATATTATCGATTTTCTGCACTGTTGTAAGAACTGCAACCTTGAAACTCTGAATATCGTTTCTTATGTCTTTGTCTATGAGTGTATGAAATTTGATTAAAATCGGACCACTCCTTCTATAACCCGATTTTTTCGATTATCGATTTTCGATATTTATCGGGAATATCTCAACACAAACTCTAGCTAAGAACACTCGCAGACGCTTATGGTACAACTGTGTAAATTTTCAAGAAAATCTGTTCAGCCGTTTTGGAGTCTATAGGTAACGGATACAGAGAGAGAGAGAGAGAGAGAGAGAGAGAGAGAGAGAGAGAGAGAGAGAGTTTCATAAGTTTAGATTTCTTCTTTGACTATCCCTGAAACTTAATTACTTCGTAGTTAGGAATAAAAAACGGAAAGTGACATAGAAAAATTGCAACATAGATAAGAGTTTAATGTCAATGCAAATGTAAATAAAATAATTGAATTAAAAATTAGTGTTGAATATATAAGGTCTAAAAAGTTGCTCGCAAAAATAGAAAAAAATCAGATAGAAATAAAGTCAGAAGGTTGTGTGTTCAGATCACGTCGGAAGTGATATGGTGAATAATACGGAATTAAAGTAACTCTATTCACTTTTTCCAAAAATTCACAATCCAGTGTGAAAAATCTAATTTAACATCGGATCGCGAAATTTGGCTTCGTATTTTCCTTTCGGTTCGGGGTCAATCTTTTTCCTATTCGTCAAAATTAGATTTCACACTGGATTGTGAATTTTTGTAAAAAGTGAAAAATTAGAGAAGAGAATATAGAATTACTTTTAATTCCGTATTAACCACAAAGACACCATTTTAAAATGTAACAAAGGTTACATTTCGTTGCTAAAAAACAATCGATATCATTAACAATGACAAAGATGAAACTAATTGTTTTATTTCTTGTTAAAAGAACCAGAGGGACATAATACATGAATTAATCGAGAAATCTTGTTACAAACTATTCGAACCCTATTTTCCTAACAAGATTTCTCGATTATTCAGGAGGGTAAATGAATATACTTTTTAATTATAAAAAACAAACAAACAAAAACAGAATCTGCCCTAATACGAGTATCCATTAAAAATAATGTTTAAACAAATAAATTGTTGAGAAGCTTGATAAGGATATCGACCCCCAAAACGTTTGTTGTATGTGTGGAAATAACAATGACAATGAGGAGACGGAGGCGAAGATGTAGAATTTATCAACGTCAATTTTTATTATGATAAAAATGACGGAAATCGGGGACGGCCGTAGGCTGGAACGTCGGTGGCAATTGGCAGGATCAACTCGGATTGGAACTTTAGACGGGTTCGGCTGCGACCTAGCAGATGTTCCCTTCCAAGCAGATGGGCCGAGCTAAGACGTATGCGCTTCGGTTTGTATGTATTTCGCTTTGCCAGATTCGGTCGCGGTTAAATGGGATCGCTGCGAGCTAGCACGTGTAAGCCATGGCAGTTAGACTTGAAAAGTCGTCGTTTCTTTGCCGAATCAACCGCAAGTAACGGGATCTCAGGTGGTTTAGAAAGTTTTACCTCTGAAGTAGAGTCAAACTTAAAGCGGGACCGTCTGCTAGCTAAATTGTAATCACTCCAGGAATCAACCACGGGTAGCGGGATTTAAAACAAAGCGTACATCTAGGTAAAGGCGACCAGAGAGCAGAAAGTGAATATTTAAGTAGTATACATATACTGCCCAGATACTACACTTTGATTATGCCCTCCGGGTCAAAAACAGCTTTATTTACCCGGGCTTCCCCACTGAAGCGAGTTGGGACACGAGATCTGTTTTTAATGTGGGTAACCCGAGTGCATACGCTCGGACCGCTGGTAAAAAATTACCCAGACCCCGCTTACACGATAACTGCATATTAAACTTGTTTTAGCTGCGTACTAACTGCTGTACTTAACTGCCGTCAACCTGCCTCTGGAAGTCACGCAGGTAATATATAGCAATAATATAGTAATAGGAAGAGCCCATTCCTCGTAAGAGGGCACCATACCACTCCCATCTAAAATCTCCACTCCTCAGGAGTCTACAGAACATTTTTTTTCAAGTTTGCGGTAGTCACTTTTGACAACTTTTAACCGTTTTGTTTTGTCTTTAATATCTTTTCCACTTTGGATTGACGACTATTAGCTCTGTTGTTTTTTTTTCTTTTTAGAACGGCGTATTTCGGGGGCCGTTAGACAAGTTCTTCGTTAATTTGTTTTAATGAAGCAAAAGGTACATTTCTCTCTTTTTTTTAGATACTGGCTGAACGTTTTCTTTAAGTTCAATTTTAGCCTTCATTTTTGTACATCTGCCTAAACCACCAGAAAAAAATTCCTGGAAAGGCTTCCTTTAATTCTTTTTTTAGTTTATCAGCTTCAGCATTGCAACTTTCAAATTTTTTGGCAGTACGAATTAATAGGTAAGTCCCAAAGTTGGAATTGTGTCATCCAATCAGTACCAAATATGTTCGTATTTTTCATGACAAGCAGTTTTAATTTACGAGTCTTACTGTTGAGAGTTGCATTGACAATTAATTCTCCATTGAATTTAATTTTTTCTCCTGTGACAGATCTTGCTAAATTTTATCATAGTTGGCTTGCCTAATTTTTTTCATGTCTGAAAGTTAATTATAGTCAAGTCAGATCCTGAGTCTAATTGAAATTCGACACTTTTATTGAATATTTTTGCATGTCCTAATTTCTTGGTATTATCACCGTCTAGCTCATCTGACCTTGTATTCTTTATGTAAATCTTTGTTTTGGTTTTATTTTTTAGCTCGGCAATGCAAACTTTTGTGTCCGACTCGGTTACATGTATAGTATTTTTTGTTTCTGAAAAAAACAATCTTTGTACCAATGTATGGTTCTATATCCGTAATGTGGGTTAGGAGGAAATTTATTTTGCTTTTTCTTTACTTCGTTTGTTTTGACAGACTTTGTTTGATTATTTTTCAGAGACTTTCTGTTCGCAGCGTACTTTTTTGACCTGAGCAAAACCCGATTCTTCAATATTTTTAGAATCCTGCTTTATAATGACGTACATTTAACTTTCTTTGGCAATATGCTGAAGAGTTATATCTGCTTCATTCTCCTATTTGCTAAGTATTCTTCGTCTAATTTCTGAAACTAGTCCTTGCAAAAATATCAAACATTTGAAATTGCTTGCACTTAGCTCAGCCAGCCTAAAATCATTGCAGTATTTGTTAACTACTGGCGCGAAAGTCGTCCGATTCATTCTTATTTAGATTAAAACATTTCCACGTT